>JAVTVX010000015.1:19919446-20446946 GCA_033439265.1 Dillenia suffruticosa | reverse complement strand
AACCAAAATCAATATTTATGTGTTTCGAAATGTCCTCTTGGAAAAATGAAAATGGGGGGGGGGGGAGGAGATTATTGGAAAGATTATGAAGAATATATTCTGACCATTTTTTTTTAAAAAAAATTAAGTTTAAATATGTAAAAAAAAATTAAGTTGTTGTATAGAAATTTTGAGAGAGTGTAGTATAAAAAGTTTCTAATAATTGAATTAATATATTTACAAAATCAAAAATGATATTATCTATAAAACTATATTCATAATTAGAATTAATAAATTCAATTAAAACATTTTTAAAAAGAAATACAAATTGTAACATATTGTAAGTTGAGTTCCATCTAGTGTCATATTCTTATTTAAATTGTTTAAATTTTATATTATATAAATTACATAATTATCTCATTTCTTGTGTTTTTGTTAGAAAATTTTCTAATTTGATAAATCAAATCACGAATGGGTTGTAAAATTAGTTCCGTCGCTTCTAAAATATCTTTAACACATAAATTTAAAATATGACATGCACATTTATTATGAAAAATATTATATCTAATATTGTTTTTAAAATATTTTTAAGGTATTAATAGCACTAATATTTGCCGATACATTATCGAAAGACAAACTAAAAATTCCATCATGAGTATCATATTCAATACAAATATTTGTAATTACTCTAACTATGTGAGTATCGAAATGTACGTATTGCCAACATGGAAAAGTTAGCTTTCTTTTTTCTAAAATCCATGAATTATTAATCTAATAACATGTTATTACAATAAAATATTTTTCTTTAGATTCATTTTTTTTCAAGTATCCAAAGTTAATAAAAATTTACAACTAGTGTTCATAAAATTTGCAATTAAACAATCTTTCAAGATTTGAAGTCATTCTAGTAAGCTCCTCCTACCTATTTTTCTACTAAGTTTTTTGTAATCTGATTATAAATATTTTTGAATATATTCTTCAAAAACTTCAGATTCAACTATACAAGTGATGACTCTTTACGTGCTATCCATTTTGTTTATCCTATTTTTTCAACCTCCATATTATATCTAAATGAACTCTTGACATTTCCCCCCAATTACTATTTGTGTTTGTCAAGTTTGATATAATTTATCTAAATGATCTCTTATTATGTGTCTCTAAAGTGTTCCACTCGTCAACCCATCAAAAATTTATAGTTTTTATGACAAATTTTACCGGCTGCCCTTTACTCCTCATAATTTTTAACAAAATAATCTCATGCATTAAAATCATTTTTTTTATTGCGTGTTGTGTTAGAGTATATATTAGTAGGTTCATTTTTTTCAAAACCAAAATCAATATTTATGTGTTTCGAAATGTCCTCTTGGAAAAATGAAAATGGGGGGGGGGAGGAGATTATTGGAAAGATTATGAAGAATATATTCTGACCATTTTTTTTTAAAAAAAATTAAGTTTAAATATGTAAAAAAAAATTAAGTTGTTGTATAGAAATTTTGAGAGAGTGTAGTATAAAAAGTTTCTAATAATTGAATTAATATATTTACAAAATCAAAAATGATATTATCTATAAAACTATATTCATAATTAGAATTAATAAATTCAATTAAAACATTTTTAAAAAGAAATACAAATTGTAACATATTGTAAGTTGAGTTCCATCTAGTGTCATATTCTTATTTAAATTGTTTAAATTTTATATTATATAAATTACATAATTATCTCATTTCTTGTGTTTTTGTTAGAAAATTTTCTAATTTGATAAATCAAATCACGAATGGGTTGTAAAATTAGTTCCGTCGCTTCTAAAATATCTTTAACACATAAATTTAAAATATGACATGCACATTTATTATGAAAAATATTATATCTAATATTGTTTTTAAAATATTTTTAAGGTATTAATAGCACTAATATTTGCCGATACATTATCGAAAGACAAACTAAAAATTCCATCATGAGTATCATATTCAATACAAATATTTGTAATTACTCTAACTATGTGAGTATCGAAATGTACGTATTGCCAACATGGAAAAGTTAGCTTTCTTTTTTCTAAAATCCATGAATTATTAATCTAATAACATGTTATTACAATAAAATATTTTTCTTTAGATTCATTTTTTTTCAAGTATCCAAAGTTAATAAAAATTTACAACTAGTGTTCATAAAATTTGCAATTAAACAATCTTTCAAGATTTGAAGTCATTCTAGTAAGCTCCTCCTACCTATTTTTCTACTAAGTTTTTTGTAATCTGATTATAAATATTTTTGAATATATTCTTCAAAAACTTCAGATTCAACTATACAAGTGATGACTCTTTACGTGCTATCCATTTTGTTTATCCTATTTTTTCAACCTCCATATTATATCTAAATGAACTCTTGACATTTCCCCCCAATTACTATTTGTGTTTGTCAAGTTTGATATAATTTATCTAAATGATCTCTTATTATGTGTCTCTAAAGTGTTCCACTCGTCAACCCATCAAAAATTTATAGTTTTTATGACAAATTTTACCGGCTGCCCTTTACTCCTCATAATTTTTAACAAAATAATCTCATGCATTAAAATCATTTTTTTTATTGCGTGTTGTGTTAGAGTATATATTAGTAGGTTCATTTTTTTCAAAACCAAAATCAATATTTATGTGTTTCGAAATGTCCTCTTGGAAAAATGAAAATGGGGGGGGGGGAGGAGATTATTGGAAAGATTATGAAGAATATATTCTGACCATTTTTTTTTAAAAAAAATTAAGTTTAAATATGTAAAAAAAAATTAAGTTGTTGTATAGAAATTTTGAGAGAGTGTAGTATAAAAAGTTTCTAATAATTGAATTAATATATTTACAAAATCAAAAATGATATTATCTATAAAACTATATTCATAATTAGAATTAATAAATTCAATTAAAACATTTTTAAAAAGAAATACAAATTGTAACATATTGTAAGTTGAGTTCCATCTAGTGTCATATTCTTATTTAAATTGTTTAAATTTTATATTATATAAATTACATAATTATCTCATTTCTTGTGTTTTTGTTAGAAAATTTTCTAATTTGATAAATCAAATCACGAATGGGTTGTAAAATTAGTTCCGTCGCTTCTAAAATATCTTTAACACATAAATTTAAAATATGACATGCACATTTATTATGAAAAATATTATATCTAATATTGTTTTTAAAATATTTTTAAGGTATTAATAGCACTAATATTTGCCGATACATTATCGAAAGACAAACTAAAAATTCCATCATGAGTATCATATTCAATACAAATATTTGTAATTACTCTAACTATGTGAGTATCGAAATGTACGTATTGCCAACATGGAAAAGTTAGCTTTCTTTTTTCTAAAATCCATGAATTATTAATCTAATAACATGTTATTACAATAAAATATTTTTCTTTAGATTCATTTTTTTTCAAGTATCCAAAGTTAATAAAAATTTACAACTAGTGTTCATAAAATTTGCAATTAAACAATCTTTCAAGATTTGAAGTCATTCTAGTAAGCTCCTCCTACCTATTTTTCTACTAAGTTTTTTGTAATCTGATTATAAATATTTTTGAATATATTCTTCAAAAACTTCAGATTCAACTATACAAGTGATGACTCTTTACGTGCTATCCATTTTGTTTATCCTATTTTTTCAACCTCCATATTATATCTAAATGAACTCTTGACATTTCCCCCCAATTACTATTTGTGTTTGTCAAGTTTGATATAATTTATCTAAATGATCTCTTATTATGTGTCTCTAAAGTGTTCCACTCGTCAACCCATCAAAAATTTATAGTTTTTATGACAAATTTTACCGGCTGCCCTTTACTCCTCATAATTTTTAACAAAATAATCTCATGCATTAAAATCATTTTTTTTATTGCGTGTTGTGTTAGAGTATATATTAGTAGGTTCATTTTTTTCAAAACCAAAATCAATATTTATGTGTTTCGAAATGTCCTCTTGGAAAAATGAAAATGGGGGGGGGGAGGAGATTATTGGAAAGATTATGAAGAATATATTCTGACCATTTTTTTTTAAAAAAAATTAAGTTTAAATATGTAAAAAAAAATTAAGTTGTTGTATAGAAATTTTGAGAGAGTGTAGTATAAAAAGTTTCTAATAATTGAATTAATATATTTACAAAATCAAAAATGATATTATCTATAAAACTATATTCATAATTAGAATTAATAAATTCAATTAAAACATTTTTAAAAAGAAATACAAATTGTAACATATTGTAAGTTGAGTTCCATTTAGTGTCATATTCTTATTTAAATTGTTTAAATTTTATATTATATAAATTACATAATTATCTCATTTCTTGTGTTTTTGTTAGAAAATTTTCTAATTTGATAAATCAAATCACGAATGGGTTGTAAAATTAGTTCCGTCGCTTCTAAAATATCTTTAACACATAAATTTAAAATATGACATGCACATTTATTATGAAAAATATTATATCTAATATTGTTTTTAAAATATTTTTAAGGTATTAATAGCACTAATATTTGCCGATACATTATCGAAAGACAAACTAAAAATTCCATCATGAGTATCATATTCAATACAAATATTTGTAATTACTCTAACTATGTGAGTATCGAAATGTACGTATTGCCAACATGGAAAAGTTAGCTTTCTTTTTTCTAAAATCCATGAATTATTAATCTAATAACATGTTATTACAATAAAATATTTTTCTTTAGATTCATTTTTTTTCAAGTATCCAATGTTAATAAAAATTTACAACAAGTGTTCATAAAATTTGCAATTAAACAATCTTTCAAGATTTGAAGTCATTCTAGTAAGCTCCTCCTACCTATTTTTCTACTAAGTTTTTTGTAATATGATTATAAATATTTTTGAATATATTCTTCAAAAACTTCAGATTCAACTATACAAGTGATGACTCTTTATGTGCTATCCATTTTGTTTATCCTATTTTTTCAACCTCCATATTATATCTAAATGAACTCTTGACATTTCCCCCCAATTACTATTTGTGTTTGTCAAGTTTGATATAATTTATCTAAATGATCTCTTATTATGTGTCTCTAAAGTGTTCCACTCCTCAACCCATCAAAAATTTATAGTTTTTATGACAAATTTTACCGGCTGCCCTTTACTCCTCATAATTTTTAACAAAATAATCTCATGCATTAAAATCATTTTCTTTATTGCGTGTTGTGTTAGAGTATATATTAGTAGGTTCATTTTTTTCAAAACCAAAATCAATATTTATGTGTTTCGAAATGTCCTCTTGGAAAAATGAAAATGGGGGGGAGGAGATTATTGGAAAGATTATGAAGAATATATTCTGACCAATTTTTTTTTAAAAAATTAAGTTTAAATATGTAAAAAAAAATTAAGTTGTTGTATAGAAATTTTGAGAGAGTGTAGTATAAAAAGTTTCTAATAATTGAATTAATATATTTACATAATCAAAAATGATATTATCTATAAAACTATATTCATAATTAGAATTAATAAATTCAATTAAAACATTTTTAAAAAGAAATACAAATTGTAACATATTGTAAGTTGAGTTCCATCTAGTGTCATATTCTTATTTAAATTGTTTAAATTTTATATTATATAAATTACATAATTATCTCATCTCTTGTGTTTTTGTTAGAAAATTTTCTAATTTGATAAATCAAATCACGAATGGGTTGTAAAATTAGTTCCGTCGCTTCTAAAATATCTTTAACACATAAATTTAAAATATGACATGCACATTTATTATGAAAAATATTATATCTAATACTGTTTTTAAAATATTTTTAAGGTATTAATAGCACTAATATTTGCCGATACATTATCGAAAGACAAACTAAAAATTCCATCATGAGTATCATATTCAATACAAATATTTGTAATTACTCTAACTATGTGAGTATCGAAATGTACGTATTGCCAACATGGAAAAGTTAGCTTTCTTTTTTCTAAAATCCATGAATTATTAATCTAATAACATGTTATTACAATAAAATATTTTTCTTTAGATTCATTTTTTTTCAAGTATCCAAAGTTAATAAAAATTTACAACTAGTGTTCAAAAAATTTGCAATTAAACAATCTTTCAAGATTTGAAGTCATTCTAGTAAGCTCCTCCTACCTATTTTTCTACTAAGTTTTTTGTAATCTGATTATAAATATTTTTGAATATATTCTTCAAAAACTTCAGATTCAACTATACAAGTGATGACTCTTTACGTGCTATCCATTTTGTTTATCCTATTTTTTCAACCTCCATATTATATCTAAATGAACTCTTGACATTTCCCCCCAATTACTATTTGTGTTTGTCAAGTTTGATATAATTTATCTAAATGATCTCTTATTATGTGTCTCTAAAGTGTTCCACTCGTCAACCCATCAAAAATTTATAGTTTTTATGACAAATTTTACCGGCTGCCCTTTACTCCTCATAATTTTTAACAAAATAATCTCATGCATTAAAATCATTTTTTTTATTGCGTGTTGTGTTAGAGTATATATTAGTAGGTTCATTTTTTTCAAAACCAAAATCAATATTTATGTGTTTCGAAATGTCCTCTTGGAAAAATGAAAATGGGGGGGGGAGGAGATTATTGGAAAGATTATGAAGAATATATTCTGACCATTTTTTTTAAAAAAAAATTAAGTTTAAATATGTAAAAAAAAATTAAGTTGTTGTATAGAAATTTTGAGAGAGTGTAGTATAAAAAGTTTCTAATAATTGAATTAATATATTTACAAAATCAAAAATGATATTATCTATAAAACTATATTCATAATTAGAATTAATAAATTCAATTAAAACATTTTTAAAAAGAAATACAAATTGTAACATATTGTAAGTTGAGTTCCATCTAGTGTCATATTCTTATTTAAATTGTTTAAATTTTATATTATATAAATTATATAATTATCTCATTTCTTGTGTTTTTGTTAGAAAATTTTCTAATTTGATAAATCAAATCACGAATGGGTTGTAAAATTAGTTCCGTCGCTTCTAAAATATCTTTAACACATAAATTTAAAATATGACATGCACATTTATTATGAAAAATATTATATCTAATATTGTTTTTAAAATATTTTTAAGTTATTAATAGCACTAATATTTGCCGATACATTATCGAAAGACAAACTAAAAATTCCATCATGAGTATCATATTCAATACAAATATTTGTAATTACTCTAACTATGTGAGTATCGAAATGTACGTATTGCCAACATGGAAAAGTTAGCTTTCTTTTTTCTAAAATCCATGAATTATTAATCTAATAACATGTTATTACAATAAAATATTTTTCTTTAGATTCATTTTTTTTCAAGTATCCAATGTTAATAAAAATTTACAACAAGTGTTCATAAAATTTGCAATTAAACAATCTTTCAAGATTTGAAGTCATTCTAGTAAGCTCCTCCTACCTATTTTTCTACTAAGTTTTTTGTAATCTGATTATAAATATTTTTGAATATATTCTTCAAAAACTTCAGATTCAACTATACAAGTGATGACTCTTTACGTGCTATCCATTTTGTTTATCCTATTTTTTCAACCTCCATATTATATCTAAATGAACTCTTGACATTTCCCCCCAATTACTATTTGTGTTTGTCAAGTTTGATATAATTTATCTAAATGATCTCTTATTATGTGTCTCTAAAGTGTTCCACTCCTCAACCCATAAAAAATTTATAGTTTTTATGACAAATTTTACCGGCTGCCCTTTACTCCTCATAATTTTTAACAAAATAATCTCATGCATTAAAATCATTTTCTTTATTGCGTGTTGTGTTAGAGTATATATTAGTAGGTTCATTTTTTTCAAAACCAAAATCAATATTTATGTGTTTCGAAATGTCCTCTTGGAAAAATGAAAATGGGGGGGAGGAGATTATTGGAAAGATTATGAAGAATATATTCTGACCAATTTTTTTTTAAAAAATTAAGTTTAAATATGTAAAAAAAAATTAAGTTGTTGTATAGAAATTTTGAGAGAGTGTAGTAGAGAGAATACAATTGTGAGACAAAGTATCTGATTTTGTTACGTGGGATTTAGAAATGAGTTGTGGCCTATTTATAGGAAATAATTTTGACCTTATAGACCAAAATACCCTCAAACTAACCATTTTATTGGGAGGGGTAAAATAGGAAAAATACAAAAAAGGGAAATCGTTGTTGGAACTGGACGGGTCGGGCTATTTCCAGTGACTATTGGAACTGACCGGGCTAGTTCCCGGTTCCATAAAGTGTTGAACTGGAGCGACCCAGTTACTGTAATGGGCCGGTCTGGTTTCACTTACTATTCACCCTGGCCGGTTACTAATCCGAACTGAAATGAGTCAATTGGGCCAATTTCCAAACTGGAACCGACCCACTCCCATGTCTAAACTAGATAAAAAATATAGAAACTAATCCAAGTAATGAACTTTTAATTATGAACTAGTTGATTTTAATGATATGAATCATAAGTATAAAATATGGGGTATTTATCAAAATTAATCTGTCAATCTGTCGATCGTCAATATAGGACATCAAGTAGAAAACCAGCACTACAGATCCCTCCAAATCTGGCGGACAAGGGTTACTATAGATGTAGCCGAAAAGTTCTCTAAATAGAACATAAACTAATGCGATTGGTATACAACAAAATGTTAGGATTTTTTTTAAATTTCAAATTCTTTGAATTAATGCATTCAAAATTGATTTATTGAGAAAAACATAACTGTAAGAAAAGATTAAATATGATTAAAATAGAAAATTTTGAATTAATTTACATTTGGCCAAAATTTTGATGGCCCATTCAAATCTCTGCATAATTAATTTCTATTTTTCCACTTTGAATGTTTAGTTGTCTTGTAACACCGACACTGCAGTGTCCGTAGAAGAGTACCATTTTCGAAATATACATATAAAAAAAAATGACATATTCCTTAGTTCATTATATAGATAGAGATTTTATTTATTTAAATTTGATTTTTGATTTTTGGATATTTAAATTAAATTTTTGGTATATTTTAAATTGTCGAATCGACAAATCGAAGTAAACCCCATTTTTATGAAATTCGCATTTCTAACGAAATATGGGTGTAAAAATATATATGCATAAATATATATATAATTATATAAAAAAAAACCCTAGGTGAGTGATTTTGGATCCATTCGATTTGATTATCGAATTTAGGGTAAATTTAATATAAGAAATCTTATATATACTAGAATGTAAACTAGATTCTCATAAAATGCATTTTTCGGCATTGTATGTGGTTAATTAGGTTAAGTGTAGGATTTTTGTGCTATTACACGTACAGAAATTTGGCATGAAGTAAAGTGTGTACATATGTATGTTAATGCATAAAAGAGAGTAGGAATGAGTGCAGGATTTTCTGCACTAAAGGAGTCCAAATGTGTATAGATTTTTGTGGTGCATTAGTGACCATATGCATATAAAATATAGGGCATGAGCATGAGAAGTTATGGGTATATGCATGCTGATTTTTGAGGTGAAAGTTGTGACCCTATATATGTGCAATGCTTTGGCCAAGTACACTGGAGGGAACCCAAGTATAGCATGTTGTTAGGAGTATTGGGAATGGTGTTTAATAAGCAAAATAAAGGTTCATATGTAGGTATAAGGATATATGATTGTGTGTTCATGTATTGTCAATATTAGTGTATTTAAGTGACTTAAAAATGTGTAAATGATAAAATTTTACAAGAACATGTGTGAGTATGCATATATGGCAGGTATATGCTATGGTGTTGCATTGGATAGATGAATGATACATTTGATAGTTAATAGCATTATGGTTTTATCTTGAGTTAGGTGTTTTCATGGTGTGTACCCTATGTTGCCATTTTGATGATTTAGAGAAGACATTGGAGATGTGAATAATTATGTATTGATGTTAGCAACGCATTCATGGCGCTGGGTACCTCTGATAATGTGTGGTTGGAGTTGTTATTTGGATAGTTGAAAGGGATTGTTAAAATGTGACCTTTAATTCCTAAATGCTATAACACCTTCAATGAGTTATGTGTAAACTCTTATTGTAGTGATATAGCACTTGATCGATTGAGGGGAGCACTCTTTCTTCACTTCGTGGTATTATTGGAGAGTGCGCTACCCTCTCCCATACTATGAGTAGGACTTTGACATTTTCTATTGATTGACAAATCATGTTTTACCGATTTTCAAACGATACGATTTTTATACTTGTGAAAACTAAATTTTTTTGAATTTTGATAAACATATTTTTATGACCATTGGAGTATCCCAACTGTTGATTTTTTTTTATTGCACCATGAGTTTGATAACCGGATACTGTACCATTCTTTTTAACATATTGACATGTTTTAATACTTCTACTGTATTGACACGTAGTTTTAAATGTATTTACATATACTATTTGGGTTATACGCCCAGCTGACGTTATGTTACGATATATGGGGCTATATGCCCGGCCGACATGATGATGTGATGCATGGGGCTACGTGCCTGGCCGACTTGGTGATATGGTGATATGCTTCCTATAACATTCCGTAGCTACGAATGACATTTGGTAGAGGCACTCCTTGTGCCCGGATATGCTTCGGCTGGAAGTATCCGCCAGATCGTCATGTGTATGGGTGTCCCAGGTTGACCGTCATCGGGGAAGACGTGAGTTTACCTTTGTCTAGCACTAGACGGGACACCATACACGGCCGACTATATATATGTATCATTATTATTATTTATGTATGCCTTGAGATATGTTTTACTTTGAAACAATACGTTATTTTCGCACACTCAATATTTTGTTACATGTTTTGACACTTCAAATTCACTTTTGATATTGATAGCACGATATCAATCCTCTTACTTGCTGAGTATCCTCCTATAGATACTCACTCCTCATTTTCTCCCCATAGGATTAGTTTTGGACTGAAGAAGAATTATTGTGTTGTGACGTGGACTTGATAATACCGGGCTTGGGTATGGATGTTACCATATCTTCCGCTACGATTATCGGAGATTTTAGTTTGATAAATGTACTCATTTATTTATTTTTGGAATGACTGTAAAATTTATGTATATTTATTTGTGAAATTCTCATAGTTTATTTACATTGAGGAGATTGTACGTATTTGAATATCACTTGGAAAAATTATTATATATTATGTAAAATTTTAGGTTCGCTCGGTGTGGCGGCTGCTCATGCTCTAGTTGGGCATGATAGTAGAGGTCTGTGGCTAGGTCTGCTGGAAATTTTTATAACCTTGCGTTGTTCTGGATGTTGGCTGTGGCATCGGTTGATTTTGGAGAGGCCGGGATGGTCATTTATTTATTTTACAGGATGAATGTTGATATACATGTCAAATTGTACTTGGGAGACCTCCGAAATATGGAGAGATTCTGTCCGATTTTTTATAAAAATGTAGTCGGCATCCAAGACAACGGACGGCTGTTCATGACCCCGGTTCGGGGCGTGACAGTTCGGTTAGTATCAGAGCGTCTAGATTAGAGAAAAGATAGTAATAAAAGTCAAGACTGCCCAAGTACATTTAAAAGTCTCCAATGCATTAGAGAGTTTCGTACGGTCATTTAAAGTCACATAGGTGGTCGTAGACCACTAATTTCATTCATTTTAGGGAGTTAGTTATGAAATAACTAACACTAATTTTTCAATCATGCAAAACTCTAGAATTATATCTAATGAAATATTCTCCATTTGCTGAATTATGCCGCCTAGACACGGTAGACCAGCGGGACGCGGAGCTAGACTTGCGCTACACGAGACTCCTCAAGTGCCTGACCCTTCGAGGGGACCTGAGACCTTTGGAGTTCCTGAGGCTGCTTCCTCTTCACGGGCGCCCCTGCAGCGCCTACTCAGCCGGCTACTCCAGCCGAGGTTCCACCACCGTCCCTTGAGGGTTTAGGCAGGTGTATGAGTGGTACACGTCCCATGGGATTTAGATGCCACCCCCACCACCATCGACGGCAGTGCCGACTTCTACGGCCGTGCCACCTCCACCAGTACTGATGGCCGCGCCGACTCCTACGGCCGCACCTTCAGTTGTACTAGATTAGCCCCCAGTTGTTGGTCCTTCCACTGTTTCAGGACCTAGTGACACTACCTCCTTTACTTTGAGGCATATTCAAGAGCTCACCTAGTTGGTGAAGGAGGTTAGGCAGCTAGGCTGCATGGAGTTCATGGGAACGGGTGATTCCATAGCAGCGAAACACTGGATCAACCGCACCCACAGAATTTTGACTGATCTGGGGTTGAGCGAGGACTACCGGCTTTGGATAGCAAAGAGACTCTTGGATGGTGACGCCCTTACTTGGTAGGAGGCAATTTGTGACGATACTACCGAACCGCTACGATGGGAGGACTTCCTGCGGGAGTTCGATCGTAGGTACTTCTCTGAGTTCCAGCAGGACCACAAGTGGGCAGAGTTTCTGCACTTGCGGCAAGGAACGAGGATAGTGATAGAGTATGAGACGGAGATGAGGTGACTAGCTACTTTCGGTCCAGACTTAGCGACGCCGAAATAGCTACTGTTCAAATTTGAGGATGGCCTCAACTTGAACATTAGGAGGTAATGATAGTGACTCGTAGTCACTCCTTTGCGGAGATCGTGGACTTAGCACTTAGGGCGGAGGAGAATGTCCGTGCTGAGGGTAGACAGCGGGAGTACAGAGAGCATAGGAAAAAGAGATCATGAGCTTCTTCGAGCCAGGGCTGGAAGAAGGGCAAGACTTCAGGATATCATGGAGGCTTTTCTCAGTCGAGACAGACACATACTGGGTAGGAATCACGACCTTAGGGAATTAGAGCACCGGCTACTAGTGTCATTACTCAGACTTCAGATCAGCAGTACCCCTTTTGTCGCCGATGTGGTGGACACCACCCTTTTGGAGAGTGTAGAGTGCCTGTTATATACTTCCGATGTGGGAAGCCAGGGCTCATCAGGAGTGCCTGTCCTGAGTTGGGATTTGGAGGTCAGATGGCTTCAGGACACTCGAGTGTTCCCCGAGGAGGACAGCAGGGAGCACCTGCACACTCAAACGGACAGTAGTCGGGAGCAATACGGTGCCAGGACCCTTCCGACAGTAGCAGAGGACACAGGCTCGTGTATACTCCATGACGTAGGAGGACGCTCAGGCAAGTCCTGACGTGATTATTGGTGCTCCTCCTACTGATCTCCATGTTTAGAGATATTTTTTTTATGTACCTTCTTTTGAGTACCATCATTAGTTAAAGTCTTAGAGGTTTAACTATATTGGTTTTTACATATATTTTGATATATATACATATGAGAGCATATATTTTCTTTTATATTTATCAACTGATCTTTTTATTTTCTCACATTAAGAGTTATGAAAATATGGGAAGTCGACGCTCGTGTTCTTATTGACACCGGGTCAAACTATTCGTATGCGAGAAGTGTCTTTTGCCCACGAGTTGGGTAAGCTTTGTTATCACTTGATGAGGAGATATTGGTCATTTCTCCTATCGGAAAGCAGATACTTAAAGATTCTACCTATAGAGGGAGCGAGGTCATGGTCAAAGATGCGGTACCTGAGCCAAACCTGATTCCACTTGAGATGACGGATTTTGATGTTATCCTAGAGATGGATTGGCTAAGCATGCATAGAGCCCCAATAGATTGTTTCACCAAAGAAGTAGAGTTTCGGAGACCTCGAGGGGCTGTTGTTGAGGTTCCTAGGCGAGAGGCGAGTGTTACCTCGCTGTGTTGTATCGGTGATGAAAGCCAGGAGATTGATATGCCGAGGGTGCACGGCATACGTGGCTCATATTATTAACACCACTATGGAAGGGCCGAGGCTTGAGGAGGTCCCAGTGGTGCAAGAGTTCCCAGATATATTTCCCTAGTAGCTACCCGAACTACCCCCAGTTCGGGAGTTTGATTTCGAGTTTGACCTAACTCTAGGGATCACTCCCATATCTATTCCGCCATACAGAATGGTGCCAGCTGAGCTTAGAGAGCTCAAGGTCCAGTTGCGAGAGTTGTTGGACAAGGGTTTAATCCATCCGAGCACTTCGTCGTGGGGTGCTCCGGTGTTATTCGTGAAGAAGAAGAATAGGACTTTACAATGGTGTGTGAACTATAGGCAGCTAAACAAGGTTTCCATCAAGAATCGGTACCCTCTGCCACGTATTGATGATTTATTTGATCAGTTCCAAGGTGCGCAGGGTTTTCTCAAAGATCGATTTTCGATCTGGATATCATCAGTTGCGGATTAGGGCTGAGGATGTGTCCAATACCGCATTCCGCGCTCAATATGGACACTACGAATTCGTGGTCATGTCGTTTGGGCTTACCAACACACCAGCAGCCTTTATGGATCTGATGAACTGAGTTTTCCATGATTATTTGGATCGGTTCGTCATTGTGTTCATCGACAATATCCTTGTATATTCAAAGAGCAATAAGGAGCATGCGCAGCACCTTAGGGTGGTCTTGCAGATTTTTCGCAAGTGGAAGTTGTGTGCCAAATTCACCAAGTATGAATTTTGGCTTAGACAGATTAGATTTTTGGGCCCTATTATTTCTGCGAAGGGTATTTGTGTTGACCCACAGAAGATTGAGGCCATATTGAGGTAGGAGCAGCCACAGAAGGTGATCGAGGTGCGGAGTTTCCTTGGTCTTACAGGGTATTACCGGTGGTTCGTAGAAGGATTCTTCCAGATCGTTGTTCCACTTTCCAGACTGATATGAAGGGCGTCAAGTTCTTATGGGACGATCGTTGTGAGACGAGCTTTCAGAAACTCAAACAACGACTGACGACGGACGGCCAGTCAGAGAGGATCTTAGTGTTCCAGCTCAGCATTTAGCTATTCTAGATCAGCAGGTTAGGAAGATGTGGAGCAAGGAAGTCTTATTGGACAGAGTCTTGTGGAGGAGTGATCAGGTCGAGGAGGAGACCTGGGATCCCAAGGAGGCTATGAGGAAACAGTACTCCCCATTTATTTGCTGGTTAGTCCTCTTTTAGTTTCGAGAACGAAACTTATTTTTAGGGAGTTAGAAAATGTAACACCGACACTGCGGTATCTGTAATTTAATTATATATAGAGAAATTTATTTATTTAAATTGGTGTTTGATTTTGGGATTTTTTTTTTTGGTATATTCTTAAGTTGCCGAGTTGGCGATCGAAATAAACCCCTTTTGCATGAAATATGCGTTCTAGCGAAAAATGAATACAAAATGTATGTATATGTGTAAAAAAAACAAAAAAACTCTAGGTGAGTGATTTTAGACCCATTCGATTTGGTTATCGAATTTAGAGTAAATTTAAGATAAGAAATCTTGTATATACTAGAATGTAAACTAGATTCTCATAGAATGCATTTTCCGACGTTGTATGTGGTTAATTAGGTTAACTATAGAATTTTTGTGCTATTACACTTGCAGAAATTTGGCATGAAATAAAGTGTGTACATATGTGTGTTAATGCATAAAAGAGAGTAGGAATGAGTGTAGGATTTTCTGTACTAAAAGAGTCCAAATGTGTACAGATTTTTGTGGTGCATTAGTGACCATATGCATATAAAATATAGGGCATGAGCATGAGAAGTTATGGGTATATGCATGCTGATTTTTTATGTGAAAGTTGTGACCCTATATATGGGCAATGCCTTGGCCAAGTACACTGGAGGGAACCCAAGTATAACATGTTGTTAGAAGTATTGGGAATGGTGTTTAATAAGCAAAATGAAGGTTTATATGTAGGTATAAGGATGTATGATTGTGTGTTCATGTATTGCTAATATTGGTATATTTAAGTGACTTGAAAATGTGTAAATGATAAGATTTTACAAGAACATGTGTGAGTATGCATATATGGTAGGTATATGCTACGGTGTTGCATTGGATAGATGAATGATGCATTTGATGGTTAATAACATTATAGTTTTATCTTGAGTTTGGTGTTTTCATGGTGTATACCTTATGTTGCCATTTTAATGATTTAGAGAAGACATTAGAGATGTGAATGATGATGTAAATAGTTGATGTTAGCATCGCATTCATTATGTTGGGTACCTCTAATAATATGCGGTTGGAGTTGTTATTTGGATAGTTGAAAGAGATAATTAAAATGTGACCTTTAATTTCCAAATGCTATAACACCTTTAATGTGTTATGTGTAAACTCTTATTGTAGTGATATAGCGCTTGATCGATTAAGGGGAGCACTCTTTCTTCACTTTGTAGTATTATTGGAGAATACGCTACCCTCTCCCATACTGTGAGTGAGACTTTAACATATTCTATTGATTGATAAATCATGTATTATCGATTTTCAAACAACATGATTTCTATACGTGTGAAAACTAAATTTTTTTTTTATTTTGATAGACATATTTTTGTGATCATTGGAGTGTCCCAACTATTGATTTTATTGATCTGCATCCATGAGTTTGATAACCGGATACTGTGCCGTTCTTTTTAATATATTGACATGTTTTAATACTTCTATTGTATTGGCACGTAGTTTTAAATATATTTACATGTACTATTTGGGCTATACGCCCGGCCGACGTTATGTTACGATGCATTGAGTTATATGCCCGGCCGACATGATGATGTGATGCATGGGGTTACGTGCCTGGCCGACTTGGTGATATGGTGATATGCTTTGTATTGCATTCCGTAGCTACGAAGGACATTTGGTAGAGGCACTCCTTGTGCCAGGATATGGTTCGGCCGGAAGTATCCGCCAGATCGTCATGTGTATGGGTGTCCCAAGTTGACCTTCATCGGGGAAGACGTGAGTTTACCTCTGTTTAGCACTAGGCGGGACACCATACACGGCCGACTATATATATGTATCATTATTATTATTTACATGTTAGTTTGAGTAGTTTGCGGCCAACATTGGGGTAGAGAGTCATTATTTGATATTTATATAGTGAAAACCCCCAATGCGCCCGTACTTGGTTTAGGTAAACTATTGCTGAGATTGTTTGTTCAGCCGGCTCTACAGATATGACTTTATATATGGATGGATGCATATGTTATTTTTTTTATGTGTGCCTTGAGATATGTTTTACTTTGAAACAATACGTTATTTTCGCATATTCAATATTTTGTTACATGTTTTGACACTCCAAATTCACTTTTGATATTGATAGCACGATATCAATCCCCTCACTTGCTGAGAATCTTCCCATAAATACTTACTCCGCATTTTCTCCCCATAGGATTAGTTTTGGACTAAAGAAGAATTATTGTGTTGCGACGTGGACTTGATAATATCGGGTTTGGGTATGGATGTTACCATATCTTCCGCTACGATTATCGGAGATTTTAGTTTGATAAATGTACTTATTTATTTATTTTTGAAATGACTGTAAAATTTATATATATTTATTTGTGAAGCTCTCGTAATTTATTTGTATTGAGACGATTGTACGTATTTGAATGTCATTTGAAAAAATTATTATATATTATGTAAAATTTTATGTCCGCTTGGTATGGTGGTTGCTCATGCTCTAGTTGGGCATGACAGTAGATGTCTGTGGTTAGGTCTGCTAGAAATTTTTATAGTTTTGCGTTGTTTTGCATGTTGACTATGACATTGGTTGATTTTGGAGAGGTCGGGATGACCATTTATTTATTTTACAGGATAAATGTTAATATACAGGTCAAATTATATTTGGGAGATCTCCGAAATATGGGAAGATTCTGTCTGATTTTCTGTAAAAATATAGTCGGTATTCAAGACAACAGGCGGCTGTTCATGACCCCGGTTCGGGGCGTAACATGTCTTCTCATAATATTCAACAATAATTTAAGATAATAATTATATGATTTTAATAACTTTTTAATAGTTGAGAATATATGTAAATTTCCTCTTAATGTATTGAATTCCTAAATCTAAATTTTCGTAATTCTATATTATTTATCGAGTGAAATTGAGGTTTTAAAAGAGTTGTGCATGTCTCGAGAATCATTTTAGAAGTTTTATATTCATGAAAAAGAAAAACATGATAGGAGGTAACCGTAAATAAATTGGCTCAACTTGCTTTTTTTTGAGCATTTTGACACAGAAAATGGATTGGGTATGAAATTCCACATAATCTGGTATTTTTAAAATGTAGAAATGATATTTTTTTAAGTTTTTCGATGATTTTCCGATATCCGGACCCGTCGGGATCAAATGGATCCAAGTCAAAACCCTCATGCTGTTTCCGAGTAAAGAAGACCCGACACTATTGCCAGCACGTGTAATATAAATAAACAATTAAACTCTTTGCTTGAACAGTCAATATGGAAACTTTAAAGGATTTAACACGTGGAAATCAATAAAGGTCCCTTTTGTTTTTTATCAAATAAAAAAAAAAAAAAGAGGAAATGAGGCACGTGACCCAATAAATGTTCGGTAATGTTTTTGCCTACTCAAAAACGGCTTTTTTGTTTGTTTTCAAAATGTTGCGCTTGGATAAATAAATTTATTTGACCAGCTCTCAATTTTCTTTAAAAAAAATTCAAAATGAAATTTTTTAAAGATTCGACAAATTTTAAAATGTAGCATATTGATCATTCGGATTAAAAAACAATGTTATTATGTACAAAAAGAGGAAAAATACTCTTATAAATGCATGAAAATTTTTCAGAATAAATTTTTGTTCTTAAAAACAAATACAAAATTGATAAAATGCATAATGGATAATAATTGTATTTAAAATTAAATTTCATTTTACATGGTACAAGCATATAATAAAATATCTTAGTGATTTAGATAATTCCTAATAAATTAGAGTCTAACCACAACAACCACAATTAAGTTGAAAATTATATATAAAGGCATAATCATATTAGAAAAAGAATAATTTGTCATGAAAATTATTTTTATATAATAAATTTTATTTCATAGTAATTTTTATTACATAAAATAATATAATTGTCAATAAGACTACAAGATAGCTATTTTCATATGGTAATCTGCATTAATCCCATTTTTTTATGAAATACTATGAGTGCGATTAATTTACTGTCTGTAGATTGGTTCTGTAAAAAAAAAAGGATAAATCTAAGATTGACTGATTTTACACTACAAAAAATCTTTTATGAGTTATGGAATTAGCGACGAAAAAATTTAAAAAGAATCATTGCAAAAAGATTTGCGACAAAAAAATCCATGGCTAATATGACGTCGCAAAATTTAACAACAAAAATTTTAATTTTCATTGAAAATTTGCGATAAAAAATTTATGTGACAAAATTCGTCGTAAATTAGTGACGAAAACTAGTAATGAATTTAGCGATGGAATTTTAGCCACGAATTTAACAATAAATTTTTTGCTACAAATTTAGTGATGGATTTTTTGCCATAAATTTAACGATATATTTTTTTATGATTCAAAAAAATTTGGATTACTAAATTTAATCCATGATACAAACTATACCTTAAACAAGATTCACACAAAATTATCCGGCCTTAAACTATATCCAAATGAAATCCTCATCTACACATCCTACTTTAAAACTAAATTAATTTAAGTATCCAGATAAAATGCTTAAATAAAAAATGCATCAACATGAATAAACATTTATCAACAAAAGTCAAAATTACAAAAAAAAATTTCAAAATACATAAATATCTATAGTCAAAAGTCTTCAAATTCATAATAAACATTTAATTACACTACAAAAAAACACGATTTTAGCGATAAATTTAAGAACAAAAATTTTGAAAAAATTCGTCACTACAAGCATTAGCAATAAAAAATTTTTCGTCGCTAATGACGCTTCACAAAAATTAAGCGACGAAATATAGAAATCCATCGCTAAAATAGCGATGGCTTTAATGACAAAAAATTTTTTATCGCTAAATTTAATGATGGATCAAAAAAATCCGTCGTTAAATTTAGCAACAGATCCAAAAAAAATTCATTACTAATTTTAGTGACGGAATTTCAAAATTCGTCACTAAATTTAGTAATGGAATCGAGAAATCCGTCGCTAAATTATATTATATATAATTATATTATTTATTTATTATATATATTTTATTTAATTATTATATTATTATTTTCTTTATTTAATTATATTTAATTAGCGACGGATTTAGGATATTCGTCGTTAAATTATATCATATATAATTATATTTTTTATTTATTATAAATATTTTATTTAATTATTATATTCATATTTTATTTTATTTTTTTATATTTAATTAGTGACGGATCAATTTTATATATAATTATATTTTTTATTTATTATATATATTTTATTTAATTATGATATTAATATTTTATTTTATTTAATTAGCAACGAATGCTAGATCCGTCGCTGACCTCAATGCGGGTGACATGCAATGCTCCGACTCCTGCGCCCGTGCCCCTGCAAGTTGGATCCCGCTCATGGTCGTGAATGCGCCCTATTGCTCCAGCTCACACGCGGCCCGCCCTGTCCTATCCACCACCCCAGTCCGCGTCCGCTGGCCCAACGCCCACCCTACTACCCCACCCGAAACCCACCAGCCCACCCTTGCTCCCTCCAGTCCGCGCCTGTGCCTGCCTACGCCCTTGTGAAAAATCCCTCAAAAATTGCCTCCACAAGCCTCCCACTCGGTTCGAGCATTGCGCACGCGTGAAAAGATAAGA
The DNA here is from genome assembly GCA_033439265.1 of Dillenia suffruticosa. Taxonomy (NCBI): domain Eukaryota; kingdom Viridiplantae; phylum Streptophyta; class Magnoliopsida; order Dilleniales; family Dilleniaceae; genus Dillenia; species Dillenia suffruticosa. The sequence continues at coordinate 20,426,340 of JAVTVX010000015.1, read as the reverse complement.
GCATCCAACCACCAGACCAAATGTTAAACTCTAATCTTATTCCTTTTTTTTTAACTTATTGTCTAATTCTAACTTTTTTCTAAAAATAATAAAATAATATAAAATAATAATATGTTATAAAATAAAATGTTAGTATAAAATAAGAGAATAAAAAATTTTAAAAAATAAAATATAACATATTAATCAAAGAAATAATAATTTTTTATCAAATAATAAAATGCTAAATAAAATAAAATAATATTATTCTATAAAAAGATTTAAAAATATAGAAAAATATTATTTTTTATTATTAGAAAATATAAAATAATAAAATAAAAAACTAATTTAAAATATTATAAAATAATAAATATGATTAGTTAATATAAATTAATAAAATATAAAATATAAAATGATAACTTTAAAAAAAATAACTCAGCGATGAATTTTCAAATAATATAATATAAATAAATAAAATAATAAAATAACAAAATAAAATAAAATATAAAATGTTAATTTAAAAAAATTGAATATTTAATTTTAAAAAAATTATTTAAATATTTAAAAAATAACAAAATAACAAAATGTTTATTATTGCTGAAATAATAAAATAATTAAAAAATAAAATAATATTATTCTTTAAAAAATAAAGCTATAAAATAATAAAATAAAATGCTAATTTAAAATATTATAACATAATAATATAATTAGTTAATATAAATTAATAAAATAACAAAATAAAATAAAATATAAAAATGTTAATTTTAAAAAAATTATTTATATATTTAAAAAATAACAAAATAATAAAATGTTTATTATTGAGGAAATAATAAAATATTTAAAAAATAAAATAATATTATTCTTTAAAAAATAAAACTATAAAATAATAAAATAAAATGCTAATTTAAAATATTATAACATAATAATATAATTAGTTAATATAAATTAATAAAATAACAAAATAAAATAAAATATAAAATGTTAATTTTAAAAAAATTAAGTTAGTGACGGATTGCGGAATCCGTCGTTCAATAAGCAACGAATTTTAATATCCATCATTAACTTAGCGACAGATTACGAAATCCGTCACTAAATCCGTCGTAAAATAATAAAATATTTAAAAAATAAAACAAATTTAAATTTTAAAAAATAAAAATAATAAATAATAAAATAATATGCTAATTTAAAATATTATAAAATAATAAATATGATTAGTTAATATAAATAAATAAAATAACAAAATAAAATGAAATATAAATTGTTAATTTAAAAAAAATTAAGTTTAGTGACGGATTGCGGAATCCATCGTTAAATTAGCGATAAATTTTAGAATCCGTTGTTAAATTTAGCGACGGATTACAGAATCCGTCGCTAAATTTATCGCTGAATTCCTAATTCGTGACTAAATAATAATATATTTAAAAAACAAAATAATATTTTTCTTTAAAAAATAAAAATAATAAAATAAACTGCTAATTTAAAATATTATAAAATAATAAATATGATTAGTTAAAATAAATTAATAAAATAAAATAAAATATAAAATTTCAATTTAAAAAAAAAATTAAGTTTAACATTTTATATTTTATTTCTTATTTTTTCTTTTATTTTATTATTTTATTACTCTTTTTATTTTTTTTTTATTTTTTTAAAACCATGTTGATAAATGGACAACCGTTTATCAGTAGTCATCCATCTCACTGCCGTCGTCTTTCGAAAACTACTATTTAATCTACTTGCCAGACGAGATAGATCGTCGGACGTGAATGTATGACCTATTGTATTATTTGCTGATAATAATAACGAATAAAGATAAACAATTAAATTTTCAAAGAGAATTTCACTATATGAAATAAGCGAATGGATGTAGAAGACAAAAAACACGAATGGTGAACGTGATAGTCGTGAGTAATTGAAAATTATTTGTTATACGTTGGTTGAATTATTTATTGTTGAAAATTATCAAATCGGTGAGAATTGTAATATTTAATATATATTTAATTCGATTTAGTTATTTAGAATATGTTAAAAAAAGAGATATGGTTAAAAATATTTTCTAATAGAGTATAGAAGAAATTTTGTTTGAAAATTAGTCATGAATTTTAAAATTCCGATAATAAATTAACAATAAATTTAGTCACAAATATTTTATGTGTGGCTAATTGGCAACACATTTTGCTAATTAGTGATAAAATTTGCCACAAAATTTGTTTATGGCTAAATTTGGCGACGAAATATTTTCGTTACTAAATTTAGTGACGGATAACAACATTAGTGATAAAATTTAATCACAAAATTTCTATTCGTTACTAATTAACGATGAATTTTGTAATGAAAAATTTTTTGTCGTCAATTAGTGACGGATTTAGCAATAAAAATTTTTTAATCGCCAATTAGCGACAAATTCAGAGACGAAAATTTTTTCATTGTCAATTAACGACGAATTTAATCACGAATAATGTATCACGAATACTTTTTCATCGCTAAATCTATCACAAAATAGCGATAAATTTTTTTCATTGTTAAAACCGTATTTTTTTATAGTATTAATAAACATATATCAATAAACTAAACCGTCATCAATAATATAATCACATTGTGCTCCTCATCATCTTGAGGGTTCGCTATCGTTTCGAGCATCTAATTTCTCTGCTAGCCAAGTCCCACAAGTAGATACACCTATCAATCAATCTACTACAGGCCATACTATTCCCTAGAAGAATGAGATGATCTTTAAGCAAACTTGTTGCAATCATAATCACAAATATTGACGGTCATTGCAATAACAATTAAATTCTGGTTGTTAGTAATTCAAATAAATCATGGTAAGTGGATTAGAGTTAAAGATAACATTAAGAAGATAGTCACGTGACATTCTAACAACATAAAGATGATGCAAATGTTGTGTGAACAAAAAAAAACAAAAATCTATTAAGGGGTTGGCTGTAATTGTAGCCTAGTGTGTGGCCCATTAAGTGGTTATCCCTCTCAATATCTATCTTTTTATTGCTAAAATTTAAACATGGGATTTTGATTAAGGAGATTTAGCATTTGATGACTACACCCATGGGACATTAGTGAAACCGCACTTTATTGACAGCTCTAATTATGCCTCTATCTCTATGAATATGAAGGAATTTTTCTATTATTAGTTACTAGTAAGAGTGTAACCAATGGTTCACTATCAAAACAGAAGGGAATTCTAACCCAAACTATTGTATTGATCCACCAATCTATTTGTAACGAATTCTTCCATGATCTTTTGTAGTATGGATAAACATTAAACACAAACAAAATAGAAAGTTAGGTCCTTGAGATTATTAAGAGAATATTAATAATAGTGCATGTAAAAATAATATTACCCTTCTTTATTTGTTGTCCTTCATAATCCTAAAAAGGTAAGAACAATAACAATATAAAATCAAGATAGATTCTGATCTATCACATCCCCTATTTCCCATTTCTTCTAATCTTCCCCATGAAAGAATCGATAGAGAGCCTTTTTTTTAGTTATTTAGTTTTTAAAGGAAAAGGAACATACTTATTGCATAAAGGAACATGATCACCAAGAGAGTTCACAGGCTTGAAACTCAGTTGGAGATAATCCGGGTTTCCTCCATCTGTCTCATTAAGATCATATACAGAAAGTTTCTGGACTTTAACCGTACAAAATTATTCCACTAAAAAGAAGAAGATAAAAGATAAATATTTAACTAGTAAATAGCAACAATAATAAAAGAAAAAAAAAATGACCACTTGTTGAAGAGTCAGATTGCTGGCTTCTGCAGGGAAGTGAACTTGTTGTGCTGGAGAAAGCCCAATTTTGACCCCTGCGAGTTTAGGCCTTTGTTGAGCAATGGGTTTGTTGGCTTGAACCCCAAATATTTTGGGGGTGGTGAGAGAGAGGTTTGGTGTTTTAGGAAGACGAGAGAGGAGGAAACCATTTTGAGATAACTTAATGGGCAATCAGAAAGGCTGTAATTGCAGCTTGTAGCAATCAAATGTGTAGTAAACAAAGGAAAACAGAATCAAGACATAAGTGGTTACACTGTAAATTACACATACAATGAGAAGCTGCAAAATCGTAGACACATTCACAGATTAAACATATCAAAGTGACTGAACTCTTAAACCTGAAAAGCTTATTGCTACAATCAAAATTCTAGAATCTTCCAAGCATACAATTATACAGAGAATACTGGTCGTAAGACAAACCAAAACTAAAAAGATGAGAAGCTTGAGTGTTTGTTGCATAAAATTTCAATCAACAAATAAAGGCCGAATTAGAGCAGTTCTGATAAAATCAGAGAAGCACAATAACTTCTTGTTAAAACTTCCTTCAGAAGCACAATAGCTTCTTGTTAAAACTTCCACCCCAAGGAGCACAGAAAATAATAATGGATCATGAAGATATATATCTACATATCTTGCTCAATTAGAAACTAAAAGGTTCACCATCAGATAAGAATTAGAGCTACCCACTAAAGCTGAAAGTATCCAAAATAAAAGATGTCCATATAACTGAATGCATGTAATAGAGAAAGGCATTACTAGAGAAATAGGAATATGATAATTCCAAAAATGAATAAAACTTAATCTTAGTCAAATATCTAATTTCTCTATTTAAATTCCCTATACCAATTAACCTTGGAATAAAATTCCATAAGAAACAGCACTAGGAATCATCCTAGATTACAATGATCTGGATCTATACCAAAATAAATATCAAGATTATGCACAAGTCGCAAGGTTAACAATTAGACAATAGTAACAACTAACCATTAAAGCTATCACTAGCTAAAAAGCATAAGATTCCTGAAAGCATTCTCTTATGCATTTACAGCGAAATAAATGTTGAATGTCCCAAGATCTAGGGTCGGATCACTAACCTTTTCGATGTACGGGTCCGAAGAATGTCACAAATGGATCAATCTCCTTTCTCTTTCACAATCCAAGAGTCTTTTTGATAGAATGGTATATGATGTATGTAGATCTTCTTCCTTACTTTTTCATTTTTCTCTCAACCCTCTTAGAGCCCCATGGATGGAAAAAATGGGGATGGTTATTGTGGGGAGTTGGAGTTGGTTTTTTCCATAAAAAACCACTCCCTCCCTTCCCTCCTTTGGCAAATTCAAAATAAGGAAAATGGGTTTGGGTCAAACCCACATGGGCGACCTGACCCGGTTTTTCCCATAACTTACATCTCCCACTCGCACATGAGGGTTAGACCTACATTTTACTCAATCACTTCCATATACCATCGATTTCATACAGACAAATGGATCGTGTGACCAGCGAGTACATCAAGAGCTCATAACTACACACCGTTTAAGGATATATAGCAGCTCAAGATCTAATATTATGAGGATATCAAGTCTCGCTATACCCCAGACCTCTTTTTACTATATATATATAGAGTCACTGTACCTCTTATCCCTCTATTAATAAACGAGAGTATACTTGACTCATCTCAACTATGCATTCACAATTATGTTTCAGAACATCAAGTTAAAAACATAACTGGCCAGTCTGTGAATACAAAAATTATGTACAAACTTTAAGACAGTCTTCCTTTCGCACTACTATCTTTCCACTTCATTTTAGCTGCTTTCCTAGTCATGCACCGCAAAATCGAATCACGCATGATCTATTGGTTACATGCTAAAGTAGCAACACTAAAAATAAACTTTCAAGAAACAGGCGAAAGTCTTAAGGGTATTAAATGAGGTTAATTACAAACCTTTGGATCTCACACAATGAGATAGAGGGATTTATCAACTCATTTCCTATAGGGTCACTGAAAGCACATGTGGTATGAACACGTGCTACGATGCCTTTTCTATTTATTTAGAAGCGTATGTCTATTTCAAAATTATAATACATCATACAGGTTTTAGTCCAAGTATATCACGATACTGACTTGATTCTCTCTTCTTATAATTCCTCCAAAAACTTTTTCAAGAGAGAACCACACCTGGCTTCTAGACAAGTGTAATGGATTATGGGAAATCCATTTCGATTATCCAATAAGTAAATATCAACGATAATCTCATCTTAGTTCTGTACTAAGGTGGCTAATTTATGTTAATTATCCAAAATTAACATTGCCTCATCTCTACATATCACTTAGATATTAGAGACGATTGCTCGTGTGAGAGAGCCAATCTTCCAAACTTATCCGACATACTTTTTAATCAAGACATAAGAACTCGCAAATGCAAAGAAATTCAAATGTCATATAATAATGAGCATTACATCACGTTCATTGCTTATACATACAATTACACTCTACGCAATCCTAGAGATTTTACATGTTTCAGAAATACATCTCTAGATATCGGTTTCGTAAATGGATCAGCCACCATTAAATGCGTAGATAAATACTTCAATGTCACCTCTCATTTTTCAACAATATCTCGAATAAAGTTGAATTTCGTATCAATGTGTTTGGTTTTCCCATGATATTTGGGATCTCTCGTATAAGCGATTGCTGCTTGACTATCACAATAAATTGTCACAGCTCCCACTGTGTCGCTTACGATCCCTAAATGCTGTAAAAAACGTTTCAACCAAACACACTCCTGAACTGCTGAAGCACAAGTTACAAACTCTGCTTCCATCGTCGACAGTGATACACATGTTTGTTTCTTACTTCTCCAAGAGATGGCGGCCTTTATTTAGCAAGAAAACATAACCTGAGGTGGACTTACGTTCATCTAAGTTACCACCCCAATCAGCATCTGTGTATCCGCTCAATAACAAGTCATTTCCTTGATAACAAAGGGAATAATTCGCAGTTCCTTTCAGGTATCTTAGAATCCTCTGCACAGCTGTCCAGTGACCTTTACCTGGATTGGATTGATACCTGCTGACCAAACCCACGGCATAGCAGATGTCAGGGCGAGTACACATCATAGCGTACATCAGACTCCCAACAGCACTGGAATATAGTACTTTTGACATCTCATATTTTTCTTCAGCGGTCTTTGGGCACATTGCTAAACTTAAACTTTCGCCTTTAGCCACAGGAGTATCAATAGGTTTACAGCTATCCATCCTAAATCGTTCCAAAATCTTTTTAATATAAGATTCTTGAGATAAAGTTAACAATCTCTTAGAACGATCTCTGTGGATCTTAACACCCAGTATGTACTCTGCTTCACCCATGTCTTTCATTTCAAAATTTGATGATAACCAACTTTTAATATTCAGGACATACTCCATATCATTTCCGGCTAACAATATGTCATCGACATACAGACTTAGAATTACAAATTTATTATTGGACTTTTTCACATAAACACAATGGTCTTCGTCTATCATTACGAAGTCGTAAGAGATTACGGATCTATGAAATCTCAAATACCATTGTCTTGAAGACTGTTTAAGGCCATAAATTGATCTATTCAATTTACAAACTTTATTTTCTTGACCTTTAACAATGAAACCTACTGGTTGTTCCATATAGATTTCTTCTTTAAGTTCTCCGTTGAGAAACGCAGTCTTCACATCCATTTGATGTAATTCTAAATCTAAATTGGCTACAATAGCTAATAATAAGCGAATAGAGGCAAATCTCACTACTGGTGAAAATGTTTCTTCATTATCAATACCCTCTTGTTGGGTATAACCTTTTGCCACCAATCGAGCTTTGTACTTCTCAATTGTTCCATCAGCTTTACGTTTAACTTTAAGAACCCATTTGTTCCCAATAGGTTTACGCCCAGGTGGAAGATCAATCAGTTCCCAAACATAGTTGGAATCCATCGACTCTATTTCTTCCTCCATTGCTTTTATCCACTCATCCTTGGCAGGACAAGATAAAGCCTCGTTCACATTTTTCGGCTCATCCTCGTCCTGTGGAGAAATGATGAAGGTGTGCCCTTCACTTTCGTAATGACGTTTGGGCACAACTTTCCTAGTACTTTTCCGAATTGATGATTCGGTTGGATCGTTAGAATTTGAATCCCTCCCACTAGGATCATCTGGGGATTCAACTTCTCGTAATTCCCTTGATCCATCCTGCACGGAACCATCATTTGAATTATTTAATTCAAACAAAGGTTCTCCTTTTGTTATATCACCTTTACTAGGAAAATCATTTTCCAAGAACGTTATATTTCGTGATTCAATTTCGGTTACAATACCATCTTCTCTTTCACCGATGAACACATAACCTTTTGACTGATGAGAATATCTAATAAAGATACATTTCTTCCCCCGGGGACCAAGCTTTCCAAATTTATTAGAAGGATCATGAACATATGCTGCCGATCCCCAAGGTCTAAGATCAGTCAGACTTGGTGTCCTACCAGTCCATAGTTCGTACGGTGTTGTGGGTACTGTTTTTGAAGGCACTCTATTTAAAATATAGGTCGCAGTTAATAATGCATCTCCCCAAAAGGAAATTGGCAAGTTAGCCTACGCTATCATAGATCTCGTCATTTCTAACAACGTCCTATTCCTCCTCTCAGCAACACCATTTTGTTGAGGCGTGTGGGGAATAGTCAATTGTCTAATTATTCCTTTTTCATTACACAGATCATTGAACTGATCTGATAGATATTCACGCTCTCGATCTATTCTTAAGGCTTTAATCGTTCTATCCATTTGATTCTCTACTTCATTCATATAACGTCGAAAACATTCAAGTGCTTCAGACTTGTGAGTAATCAAATAGACATGACCAAAACGCGTGAAATCATCAATAAAAGTAATGAAATATGACGCTCCATGCCTAGCCTTCACATTCATTGGACCACAAATGTCAGAGTGAACCAATTGTAATGGAAGTTCAGCCCTCACGGCTTTTCCAAAAGGTTTTCGAGTCATCTTCCCGGCAAGACAATATTCACAATTCGGTAAATCAACTTTAGTAAGCGAACCCAATAGTCCTGCTTTCAGAAGTCGATTCATCCTGTCCTGCCCTATGTGACCAAGTCTAGCATGCCATACTTTATCATCTATATTAGCATTACTAGAAGAGCAAACATTTAACGAAATATAACGATCAGTATAACAGTTAAACATTTGTCTGTCACAATCTAAAGTAAGAAATCCATTTAACAGATGTCCAGTACCATAAAACACACCACCATTATAAATACAAACCCTATCACGAGTAAAGTTCAAGTCATAGCCAAGTTTAAGAAGAACAATAACATAGACTAAATTTCGTCGAATTTCTGGTGCAAAGAGAATATCATGTAAGATTAGAGTTTGGCCACTTCATAACTCCAGTTTACAAGTGCCAATTCCTTTGACTTCTACTCTTATATTGTTTCCTACGTATATCCATCTTGCACCAGGAGGAACTCGACGAAAGTCCACGAACGCTTCTCGATCTCTTGTCACATGGTCTGTTGCTCCTGAGTCTATAATCCACACAAGATATGATTCAGAAAGTAAAACAGTGCTAGAGACATATATAACACTTAGAGAAGCGTTACAAGGTGCTACCTTTTTCGGCTCGGGACATTCTCGAGCGAAATGATCAAGAGCTTTACAATTGTAGCACTTCAGTTTGCTCTTATCATTCTTTTTCCAAAACCGCTTGCGCTTGTTCTTGCGGTTGGAATTGCTCTTCTTAAACCCTTCCGCAATGTCCTTCCCTTTCTTGTCCTTGTTCTTGTTCCCTTTCCGTTTAAAGCCCGCAACTTTCTGGGAACTTGATTTTGCAGTACCAAGCCGCTCATCTTCGAGTTCTACGTGGCGAGCAGCATCAGCGAAAGTCTTAATGCTATCATTGTGAGTCAGATTGACCTTCAAGTGCTCCCACTGGTCTGGAAGGGATCGGATTAAAGCTTGAACCTGTTGCTCATCAGATAAAACATGACCTGCTGACTTCAATTCCCTTATTATGTTTGACATGGTTCTGAGGTGTAGTTTGATATTGTGATCGGACTTCTTTTTGTACGTGTCAAACTTGATAGTCAACTGTCTCAGACGGATCACACTTGTACCTCCATACTTCTCTCTGAGGTACACCCATATGTCATGAGTAGTAGGGAATTGCTCACATTCATGTATGAGATCATCAACTACAAAACTAACCAGAATGCCACGTGCAGTGGAATTTTTTTTCTTCCACGCCTGGTAAGCTTCTTGATCTCTTCTTTGTTGAGTAGTGTTTCCAATTCCAGGGTCTTGCATGATATGGTTGATACCCTCCAAGGCATCTTGCTCTTCCAGTACATACCATATCTTGTGGCGCCAAATGTCATAATTGTCGCCATTAAACTTATCACCTTTATTCAAATCTGCTATTATTGATTTTGATGCCATGGTCTGGGTTTTCAAAGAGAGACTATTATAAGTATTCATGCTCATTCATTCATATAATTTTGTATATAAAATCTAATAAATTTATCATAAACGAACATAAGGTGTAAACTCGAAAGATCACTAAGTTTCCAATCATCATCCATCATCCAAATGTTTGATTATCATAAATTTGATTTCAAAGTAACAAAATTCTTTTAGTCTTAGGTGAGAATTATTTAAATTCTTCCAACCTAAAAACTCCCACAAAAAAAAAATCATGTGAATTTAGAACATATCTCTTCACATGCTTGCATAAATATACAAAGTATGCACATTGTTGATACAAAAAAATTACATCATATGTTCATGGCATTGTTCTCATTACAGTAGATAACTATGCACAAAGAAAGAAAATATATATATATATATATAATCAAATTTCTTTTTTCTTGTCTTTCTTATCTTCCATATACATGCGAGTGACCATATTGACCATCCCAACTGAAAGTCTATCTCTCGGAGTAAATCTCCTAACAGCTTGGGGTGTAGAGCCATTGATCTTTAGAGATAACGCCCTTTTCATTTTAGTCTCTATCTCCTTAGCTCTCCACATCTTAAGCAATTTTAATCTGAAATCTTTAAGGTAGAGACGCTTATTGTCCTCTAATATTTTGTCAGCCATTCCAACCAAATGATCAGAGAGAGAGTTTCTTATAATTTTAATCTCGGCTTCGTCGCCTCCAAACCAGTGACCCAAACGTCGAATTTCATAACGTTTTCGACTCATAACCCACAAATATTGCGGCAAAGTATGCGTTACTTTCATCTTATAATGCAACATCATATATAGTTTTGCCAAACGTTCTGGGGTCCTCTCATCTCGGCATCTCCCCCGGAGAGGTGCAAGGGTACGTCTGATTCTCACCATATCCCTAAAATGAGGTAAATATTAGATTGGTCACGAAGCCAACCAAACAAAATTTTTTTTTTTTTAAAAACACCATTCACAATTTATACTTGAATTAATGAGTACAAATCAAATATGTGTTATAAAATTTAATTCGGGTAGGCATAATCTGGAATATATATATATATATATATATATATTTTTTTTTTAAACATGTGAGAAATTTTCATAATTTTGTCTCACTTGTTAATTAATTTTTCTGCAATTTTCAAATAAAATTTATAACTTAATGAATATTTTCAGTCAAAAAAATAATTTAAAAATACAGAAAAAACAATCAAAAAATAATAAAAATAAATAAAAAAACGGGGGCCTGAGAGGGTGCTTCACGCGCCCTCACGCGCCGCTTGGTTGCAGCGGCGCGTGAAGCCAACGCGCCGCCTTCCCGGCGGAATTCGGCCACCGGATTTTGCCTACCCCCCCCCATTTTTGGGGTCTCTGAATCTAATGGTGCTTTCAGTTTTCTGATCTGAGGTCTGGATCATGACGTTTGGGCTTCATAACCCACGGCCCGAGAGTGGGATTTGTGCTGACGTCATCGCTGACGTCACTGCTGACGTCACTTCGTCTTCTTCATGCAGAAAAAATTTTTCTGTATTTTAACCCTAATTTCCCTAAACCATATCTCATTCATTTTTGAACCGTTTCGCATGTTCTTTATATGGTTGGAAAGGATTTTTTATGGGGAATTTAACCATACAAATATTAAATCATGAAACCTATCATACAAATAGATATGAGCATTTTTATTTTCGACTAGGGTTTCATTTTTCTCCAAAAATACATAACGGCTATGCATGAAACTTTGCAGATCAATTCCTAACATCATGGGTACTCTACCTTTCAAATTTCAAAGCATTTCGTGGTCTATAATGAAAGTTACCATTTTCAATTTTTTAAGAAAAATGAAAACTCGAAAATACATCAAAAATAGAAAACACCCTAAATCATGCTCTGATACCAATGAAAGCATTCTCTTATGCATTTACAGCGAAATAAATGTTGAATGTCCCAAGATTTAGGGTCAGATCACTAACTTTTTCGATGTACGGGTCCGAAAAATGTCACCAATTGATCAATCTCCTTTCTCTTTCACAATCCAAGAGTCTTTTTGATAGAATGGTATATGATGTATGTAGATCTTCTTCCTTACTTTTTCATTTTTCTCTCAACCCTCTTAGAGCCCCATGGATGGAAAAAATGGGGATGGTTATTGTGGGGAGTTGGAGTTGGTTTTTTCCATAAAAAACCACTCCCTCCCTTCCCTCCTTTGGCAAATTCAAAATAAGGAAAATGGGTTTGGGTCAAACCCACATGGGCGACCCGACCCGGTTTTTCCCATAACTTACAATTCCACTGCGGAAAAACAGCATCAAGGTCCCCCCATACCATAAAAACTAAATCCCAAACAATTTTGAACATCAATACCGGGAGAAAGAAAAATAACACCTTCAAATACAAACAAAGCTTAACCTTGATAAAAATCTCTTAGGAGAACCAATTATCTTTCTAGACTCAATTATCCTTAAAGCACAATGTTTAACGTAAATTAGCCAAAAAAATGTCTTAAAAGACATTAATATAGTAGGCTTTACCCTGAGACGGTCGGACAATATGGACGTGGTGATGAGCATGTATTTAGGAACCTCAGAGAGAAGTTTGTCGTAGGTTGTTTGGTCAAACAAAACCATGTTGTTCACCTTTTCCTTTAGCTTTCCCTTACTCCATTTCTGCAACATTGACCCAAAAAAAACATTTGAGATTCACTCGAAAACCAAGCTAAAGCAAAACTCAAAACCCTGGTAATAAAAAACTCACCTTTTTCTTCTGTTTGCCTCCACCGGACTTGGCGGGCTTTGATGCTGGTGGTGGGGCCTTGTCCTTCTTTGGCGCCTATTAGAGAAATCAAACAACAAACACAATTACCACAGAGAAAAGAGTAGAGGAAGAGGAAGAAAGAGAAAGTGCAAGGGAAGATTTTTCTCGATCTCTCACCATTGATGTTGCAGAGATAGAGATAGAGCTGCTTCTCTCGGGTTTGTCTTGGAAATCTCTCAGCGCAAAGATGATGAAGAAGGCCCTTGGGAGTTCGAGGGGTAAAGATAAGATATATAATGGTATGGCGTGATTAGGGTTTCCAATATGTGATGAGTTCGTTTCTTGCAGAGAGGGCCATCAATTTCAGTACAATTAAGAATCCCAAAAACACTAGAAGGAAAGAAAAATTCAATCAAAGAATCTCTCGCATTTCATCATCTTCCTTTTCTAAGTTACTCAAAACATGATCGCAATGTTCGTCGTTAAAATTAGTAACAAACTCATTTCACAACTAAAATTAGTGATGAATTTTGTGACAAAATATAATTTATCCATTTCTTATAACAAATTTAATAACGAATTAACTATTTACAATAAAATTAATAACGAAAAAAAATTCTCAAAAATTTACATCAAAATTAAAGATGAAAAAAATATTTATCGTGTGATTCATTGATAATGAATATATTAATTAAAGAAATTTGTTATTTCTTCGAAAGTTATAATTGATAATAATTAGAATAAATACAAATTCCTTTACATAATCTCAAAAAATATTGTTTAATGTCAATTTAATATTGTATTTAGTCAAGATCTAAAACATATGTTTATAGAAGTAATTTTCTATTACTGTACATGGTAATATTTTGTTAGAAATTGATTAAATTATTTATTACCGAAAATGGTCAATTTGATAAGAATTATAATATTTGCTACACATTCAACATGATTCAATTATTTAGGAAGAGTCAAAAAAAGAAATACAGTTGAAAATGTTTCATAAAAGAGTGTAAAAGAAATTTAGCGATAAAATTAGTCATGAATTCTCAAATACCATTGCAAATTAGGGACGAATTTAGTCATGAATAAATTTTTATGACAAATTAGCGATGAAACGAAAATTTTTTTCATGGCTAATTAGCCATGAACTTGACCAAGAAAATAATTTTGTGGCTAATTAGCCACGAATTAGTTATTCATTGCAAATTTTGCTATGGATAGCTTTCGTCACTAATTTCGTTGTAAAATAGCAATGAAATCAGTTTTTATGACTAAATTCATGGCAAAATAACGATTAAATTTTTTTGTTGCTAAATGCCATTATTAAAACTATGTTTTTTGGTAGTGTTAAACTAACTAATTTTTAAACGGTTCCATATGACCTATCACCTACCTGAGAAATGAATAAAGTAATTAGGGACATATTAGTTATATGGTAATTTCCCAATTAACCCACAGACATTAGGGAATGAACTAATTTTGGAAATCTTATCATAAATTAAATAAATCTAATAAAATTAGAAATTTTGTCTACAATCAATTTCTATATTATAAATTTATTTTCATATGTCTATATTGCTAGATATATATTAAATGCCTCATATATAGTAAGTATATTTATTTATTTTGTAGTATTCTAAACTATAGATTTGAAATATGATTTTCCTAATTTGAATGGAAAGAATTATAAGGAGTGGAGAGAAATGATCCTTCTCCATCTAGGACGTCTAGATATTGACAACGCTATCCAAAAAGATGAGCCACCTCCAATAATCGATACCAACACTATGGCAGAAAAAACTCTTTATGAACAGTGAGAGCGATTTAATCATCTAAATACCACATTTATAAATAGCAAAATTTCGTTTAGTATCCATAGGTTGGTCAACCATTATACAAATATCCGTGTTCTTTTTAAAGTTATAAATGAGTGATTTGCGACATTAGAGAAATCTGTCTGGCACCCTCATTATGTAGCTCTTGTCCATGATGCGCACAAGCACATCATGCGGTTGTAGAACATAACGGCTCAGTTAAAAATGCTGGAGGTTGAGATATTTGAATCTTTCATTGTGCACCTTATTCTGAACTCTCTCATGCACACCTACGGTTGTTTTAAGATCTCAAATAATACACATAAAGAGAAATGGTCCATCAATAAGTTGATGGCCATGTGTATACAAGAAGAACGAATGCTACCAATGGAAATGAAGCATAGTTTTGCAAGTGCACATGTGGTAGTGCAACAAAAGAAGAAGAGTAAGTCTTCCAAACCAAAAGGATTCAAAACTAAAAGCAAACATAAAAAAAGAGTCCACGTGTTTCTTTTATAAAAAGAAGGGATATATAAAACAGGATTATGCAAATACAAACAGTAACTTGAGAATAAAGATACAGAAATCTTATTAATTTGTTATGAATTTTGCATGATTAAGATTTTTCATGACATATGATAGATTGATTTTAATTATAACATCTACATTAAAAATATATTGCAGGGCTTACAAAATCTAAAGAAGCCGGTGGATCATGAACAACTCATCTATTCGGACAAAAAGATGAGTTCACGGGTAAAGGGCATCGGTAATTATAAGCTCATTCTAGCCGGTTCGCATATCTTGAAATTGGAGAGATTGTTTTATATACCTAAGTTTTCTAGAAAATTAATTTCCTTTTCAAAACTTATATAATTCGATTACTCATTCCAATTTAATAATAAAATGATTTATTTATTTATTCAAATATCGTTGGTTATGCTCCATTAATAGATAGATTGTATAATATTACTTTACAAGACAATGTTTGCATGAATATAACATATACATAGGTTTAAAAAAATGTCATTGAGGAAAACTCTTCTATTTTATGGTTCTGGAGATTATCAGATATCTCCATAATGAGGATAAAATAGTTGGTGAAGAATGAGAAACTTGATACCCTAGAGTTTAACGACTTTGAGACTTGTGTAGATTGTATTAAAGAAAGGCAGACCAACAACACTAAAAAACGTGTCAGGAAGAGCTCAACATTGCTTGAGATCATACATACGAACATTTGTACTCTAAGTATAGATTTGTATGGTCATAATTATTTCATCTTATTTATACATGACTACTTACTATATATATATCTCTATTTCATTCACTATAAGGGTGAAACATTGGATGCCTTTAAAATTTTCAAAACAAAAGTAAAGAAACAATACGATAAGCAAATAAAGGTCATGAGATCAAATAAAGATAGAGAACATTATGGAAGGTATACAGAGAATGGATAAACACCAGGTCCATTTGCAAAACTCTTTCAAGAAAATGAGATTGTTGTACAATATATCATGTCTGGTTCACTGATCAGAATAGAGTAGTTGAAATAAAGAACACGACCTTACTTAATATAGCTAGAAATATGATGGCTAACTCCAAACTGCCTAAATTTTTATGGACTGAAACTCTTAAAACGACAATGTACATCTTAAATAGAGTTCCAACCAAAACTGTAGTCAAAACTCTCTTCTGGTTGTTTAAAGGTTGGAAACCTAGTTTAACATACATACACATTTGGGGTTATCCAAGAGAGATAAGAGTCTACAATTCACAAGAAAAGAAACTAAACCTAAGAATCATGAGTGAATACTTTTTCAGTTATGTCGATAAGTCAAAAAAATACTGATTTTATTATCCATCTTACCATTATAGGTTTGTGGAATTTAGAATATCATATTTCTAGAGAATGACTTAGTTAGTCGGAAAGATTATTTTTGAGACTTAATTTCTCAAAGGGATCTATCAAGTATCCTATCAATTTCAAATATTAAGTTAGTTATCATCCAAAATGATTCTCAAGTGGCTACCATAAATCAGAGTATGAATGACAACAAAATTTCTACAATAGTTAACCAAGATCAAGTTGGCCAACTTTCTTCTATGGTGAATGTTGAACCAATATTAAGAAAATCTACTTGAGAAAGAAAATGGGCTATATCTAATGACTATGTGGTATACTTTTAGGAATTTGACTACAACGTTGAGCTATAGTAGACCCGGAATGTTTTTACAAGTCATGAGCTCAAGTATTCAAACTTATAGCTGAATGCCATAAATTATGAGATAAACTCCATAACGAGCAAAGAAGTTTGGGTTCTTATAGAATTAGCAGATCGGATGAAACTCATTGGATGTAAATAAGTTTTCAAGACTAAAACTAACTCATTAGACAATATTGAAAAATATAAGACTAGATTTGTTGTTAAAGGGTTCACCAAAAAGGAATGAATCGACTACTCGGAGATATTTTCTCTTGTATCTAAGAATGATTCTCTCTATATCATTCTTACACTTGTTGCACATTTTGATCTAGAGTTGTAACAAATGGATATTTCCTTAATGGGATACTAGAAGAAGAGGTTCACATGTCTCAAACTAAGGGATTCTCCTTGATGATAGTGATTTGGTATGTAAGATCAAAAAATCTATATGTAGGTTGAAACAATTCTCTTACCAGTGCTATTTAAAATTTTACAACATAGTCACTTTATTCGATTTTGAAGAAAAAATTGTAGATCAATGCATATAGCTCAAGGTTAGAGAGAGGTCATTTTGTTTTCTCGTTCTGTATATGGATGACATATTATTTGCCACCAATGATAAGGAGATTTGTATAAAAGTGAAATAGCTCCGCTATAAGAACTTTGAGATGAAAAATTTAGTTGATGTATATTATATAATCAGTATACTTGCACATCAAGATAGATCCATTAAGGTCTTGGGACTATCTCAAGAGATCTACATTAACAAAGTGTTTAAGAGTTATAGGATGAAGAACTGCTCATCAAATATAGTTCGGATTGTCAAAGGAGATAGATTCAACTTGGATCAATAGTCTAAGACAAATTTGGAAAGGGAGCAGATAGCTAACATCTCATATGCTTTCGTTGTTAGAAGTCTCATGTATACATAGATCTATACAATATCTGATATAACATATGCTGTGGGAATATTTGGTAGATATCAAAGTAACCCGTGTTTGGAACATTAGAAGACTACAAAGAAGGTTTTGAGGTGTCTACAAGGCATCACAGATTCGGACTTTGCTAGTTGTGTTGATTCCCAAAAATTAACATTTAGTTACATCTTATGATGGCTGGTGGAGTTATATTATGGGGGAGTGTTAAACAAACATTAACCGCAATTTCCACTATGGAAGCTGAATTCATGGCATGTTTTAACACTACGTCACATGTGGTATATCTCAAAAATTTCGTATCCAAGTTTAGAGTTTTAAATTTTGTGCTTAGACTATTATGTATGTTTTGTAACAATACAGTTACTGGATTTTCTGCTAAAAATTATAAAAGTGGTAGTCAAAATAAATATATTGACATAAAATACTTAACCATTAAGAAAAGAGTGTTGAAAAATAAAATTGTAATTTAACAGATTAATACTAATTGTATGTTGTCTGATCACTTAACCAAAGGTATATTACAAAGTAGATTTAGGGATTATATTGTAAATATGAGTTTATTGTTTTATTTAAATGAACACAAAATTAAATGTTCTCAATAAAGTAGTGCAAATATTTTTGTTTTGAAATAAATTTATCAAATTTGGATTCCGAATTAACATAGAGTTTATTCATAAAATAAATATCACCATAAATTTAGAAAATAGAATACATTGTGAAACATAGAAGATAATAATCATTTTTAGAGGTCTTATCGTCATGACTCATGTACTCTATTTTTTATAAAGAGTTGACTTGATTTTGATATCAAGTCGGTTGCTGGACCAAGTGAGAGAATGCTATGATTTTTTTAAAAATTCAAATTCCTTGTATTAATGCATTGAAAATTGAGTTAATAAGAAAAATATAATTAAAAAAATTAAATGTGATAAACAAAGGAAAAAATTTGAATTGGGTTGCGTTTGACCAGATTTAGTGGCCATTCAAATTTTCACAATATTAATCTTTATTTCTTCTTTTTGAATGTTTGATTGTCTTTCCAGAACGTTCATCAACAATTTAGAGTAACAATTATAGAGTTTTAATGTTTTTTATGGTTTATAGTCTATATAAACTCATTCTTGGTGCATTGAGTCTCTACGTCTAAATTTCGTGACTCAACACCATCTATTGAGTGAAATTGAGGGTTGAGAAGATTTGTGCACGTCTCAAGAATCATTTTGATGGTTTTGTAACCACTAGAAGTAAATAATAAAAGTATGGATAGAGGTAACCCTAAATCTCCTTTTTTGCTTCTGTTTTATTTTAGTTCAATTTTTGCACTAGAAGCATGCATTAGGATTGTCATGCATTCTAATATAGAAATCATATCTATGAGAAATCAAATTATATGTCCTATCTATTAATACATACCACAATATAATTCAGTATTGAAAATTTTATAAAAGGGAAGAGAATGATTAAATCAGATTATACGTAGGCCCAAGCATTCCCGTGATGCCCATCCCTTACCTTGTAAGGGCAACAAGTACAAAACAAATATCTATGCCACACAATCCTGCTACAATTATCACGGGTATCATAATCAGAACACAAAGTTATACAAGAGACTAAACTTGAGTTTTAATCTAACGGCTTCCTACCACGTCCAAATAGAGAAGGAATTGTCACAAAAGTGTGGAACTAGACCAAATGGGTTAATTCAATTCGATTGTTGTCAATTTGCGTCTAAAAGTAAAGTAAAGTCAAATTGGGTCTACTTGGCCAACATGGTTGAAACAAAGTTAAACCTGGCCAACTGAGGTTCGCATGGGTCCCACATGGTTTAAACATCAAGCATCAGGTGACGGCTCTGAGCCATGCCATGTGTTGCTTGAGGCAAGCATCCAAGGCTATGAGCTTGTAGAATCAAATGTTCACGACATGAGCATTGGCATCTACTATTGTCGGCCTCGCTGCACGAGCACGGGCACAAGGAGGAACCAACGGTGCTGTAGTAACGGCTGCCACTATGAGAAAAAAGGGAAGGGGAGAGAGGGAGACAAGTGGGAGAGAGACAGAGAGAAATGCGTACCAGCATCGAACGGAAAGAGAGGGATCCACCACAAAATCTTAGTCTAAATATAAAACATACAAACAATAATTTCAACCAAGATAATGGCTATGAGGAACAAGAGGGAAAGAGATCTAGAGACTTCTACCAATAACAAGAAAAGAGATCTAAAGACTTACTACCAATAACAAAGAAAGAGAGAGAGAGAGAGAGAGAAGATGACAACGACAATGAAAGAAGCAGAGAGGAAAGAGAGAGAAAGAGGAGACTCGAGTAACACCTAATATAAGATTAAAAAAAGTGCCCTTAAACTGCGTGCTTTATATATTATGCAAAAACCTAGCCAAAAATTAAGAAAACTTTAAGCACTTGCACTTAAGTCCTCTAAACTATTTTAGGGGATTTCTAACCATAAAATATCTCTCCTAATGAACATTGTGACACCTCTAATTTCTATGTACGTTCCTTAACTCAAAGGGCACTGTGGTAAATATCATAATCAACTTCTATAAAGATTTTGTCCCCAAAATTTGCAGACATAACAATCACAAGAGGGAAACAAAAAGGCAAGCACTAAGCACACATAACAAATCACAACCAAGATCATAACAAGAGTAATAGGATATAGAAACACATCATAACTCACATTGTCGATCTTGATACACAACCTGACTTTATATCATCAATACAAAGTTTTACATCATATCTATGCCAAAATACATGAATCCAAACAAAAATACCAAAAAAGAAAAAAACAAAGAAAGAAAGATTAAACAGTGACTCATGTAGACTCAAATAGATGAGGGTAACGATCTCTCATGGCTAATCAACCTCACTTCTAGGTTCCTAAATTGATCGGTTTTACCACAGGACCCTCATTATTGGAATGGTGTTGTTGGAAAATAAACAATCATTGTGGTCAACACTAGCTACAACTTTAAATCGTGTTTGACATGAATTACTAGGTTTACAAACCACCTTCCGAAAGTCGATTCAACAAGAAATAGAAACATTAGAAAAAACAAAGAAAGAAAAATGAGAAATAGAGCACAAGAACTTCCCAATAGGTCACCGATCCTAGTATTACTCTCGACCAAGCACACTTTACTATGAAATTCTGATGGGACCCGGTGTATTAGTAATTAGTAATGATGTGATCGAACTTGACAGGTTTGTCACTATTTCTCTTTTTGTGCTGACTCTGTGCCACATTGCCATGATGCAAAATTCATAATCTTCCTATCTCACGACATTTTTTGCCCACCAAAACCTAAAACTGCTTCGTTAATGTAGAAAACAATTGTTTTTTGCAATAATTTTGTGTCAGACAGCTAAAGCCAGCAATTTCATACACCAATGTAGTTACACGAGATGACATGAAGTTAACCATATTCATGTTTAGCCTAATTATGTTTCGTGTTGAAAATCATGTCCAACATGGAGAAAAAATTAGTTTAAACATGTCAGACATGATTAACATGATTAGTTAATCGTTTCTAATTGTGTTAACCGTGTGTAACATGACACGATTAACACAATTATTTTTCATTTTTGAGGAACCAGAATCAACCCAACACTCAATTATAGACCGTCTTAATCCTATTGTGTCGTGTAACCTATTAATTAATTGTGTTGTTTTCGCATCGCTAAAAATTGATAGGGTTATTAATCATGTCAAATCAACTTTAAATTGTGTCCAGCACGAATTGCTAGTTTTACAAACCACCTTTCGACCTTTCGAAAGTAGAAATAAATAAGAATATTAGGAAAAACAAAGTAAGAAAAATGAGATATGCAACATGAGAACTTCCCAAGAGTTCACCCTCGAAGCTCTCAAATACTCCAAGAAGTTGGCTCAAAAGTGTTCAAAAGACTGCTTAAAAGTAAAGATCATAATCTATCCAAAATGTTGGTTCAAAATCTATATTGAGTATGGCTACATTCTGTTTAGAAAATAGCCCCTTTGGAGCTCCAATACAAGTAGCAAAAGGGCATCAAAAGCCATTCCCTAAGCCCATATAATAGGGCATCCAATGCTTAATTAGAAAACTCAAAAGGCTTCATTCTCAGCCCAAGTAGCTATTCAATCTAGCAAGAGCAGAATGGACAGTTTGTTGTCTAGAAAGGCTCTCCCCCTCACCTTAGTTTGTGGCCAACAGTTCTTTTCTTGTGAGTACTAGCTAATGAGCGGTTTTGGGTTATAAATAGAGGGCTCTTTGATGGTTTGAAGGTATGGAAGAACAATCTCTTCTTCCTTTACTCTAAGTTCTCTTGTTCTTTTTTTTTTTGTACTCTCCCTTAAATTCTTCAAGGCAATCATCTCTAACCTTTTGTAATACTTTCTTTATAAATAAAAGAAATATTTTTCTCATTAGACTTCAAATATTCAACCGGTCACCCCTAGCATGCTTAAGAGATGGGTCCATCTAGGGTCTTTTCAATTTCTTTTCAATAATAATGACATATATCTATTTCACGATCATCTAGATTGCATGAAAACGAAAATAGTATGAAAAAGCAACATTGTAAAAATGCAAGAAATGAAGAATGCAAATATGAAAATGTAAAATATATATATATATATATAAGAATTTTTATATAAATAGTAATTATTTTATAAAAATAATATAATAGTATATTTTATAATAAAAATCTAAAAATGATCAAATATTTAATTATTAATCATAGATTAATATAAAAAATTATAATTAAATAAATAAATAATTCATTAAATATGAAAAAACACGTAAATACATAAAATATAAATATTTTTATGTAAATATTAATTAATTTACAGTATGAAAACGTTTCAGAAATAAGAAAATATTGGTGTTGGTATTAAGAAATTTCTATGTATTATAGACGATCATTTTCTTTTTTGAGTAAAAATCTCTTAGATTCGATCCACTTGATAATTTGCCATTGTAGGCACATGAATTGAACTAAAACCATACTGACATATAAACAACGAAACAACAGGAAAATTTAATCAAGGCCTCAACAGCTGGGATAATTTTTGCAAACATGACCTCGTGGATCACCTGTTCAATCCACACCTGAGCTGTGACTGTTGGTTTATGAAGTGTCCACGTGGGGTATGGTAAAAATTTGAGTTTTTTACTTGGGGATAATGGGTGGTTAAACCCCATTATCCCAATTCCCTATAATTCTCTCCTTGTTTTTCTCTAAAGTACAAAACCAATGTGAAAAGGTTTAGTAACTTATTTCTACAATCAAGAATTTGATGAGTGATCATTCGGAAAAAAAAAACAGAGGGAAAAACGAATACCTTGATTGTGAGAGAAAACATCACTTTTTTAGGGTTTACAAAATTCCGAAAATGGAATTTTTGTGTCACCGGACTGAGAGTTGAGATGTCATGATTGTGTGGTGATAGTCCATGTAACGTGGTTATCATCCTGACTGCGAGACGTTCGAAGAAAGCATCACGGTTCTCAAAACAACTGTGTTTAATCACTGAAAAATTCTATTGTACTTCCGTTACGTGTATGTATATTAAAATATTCCAACATTGGTATCATAGTATCCTATTGGTATTATTAAAATAATTTTCGAAAATTTTTGGTATAAAAAATATGGGGTTAAAAATTTAGGGTTCAGAACACGGATGAATTTCGTGAATCTGATTATACCATGATGTTACCCATGTTACATAGATCACAGAAATATTTTTTTCGTAATTTTTGGAGTATGTTTTAGCCATTAAAATTGAAGCCAAAGTTTTCGGTTCTAAGTGTGCCCGAAACTAAAAACCTAGATCTATCCATATAAGGGGATGGTTGATCTATAAAAGTGGCATGATTGTGTTTCATGTATGATAATCTATATTTTGACATAAATATTGTGACTTGCCGTTGCCAGAAACTGGGTTTTCCGATGAGACCACGGAAGGTCAAAATTTTGGATATTTATTTCGCTGAGTTTAGGGCGCAAATAACCCAAAAATCAAGTCAAGGATGTTTTTGGATGTCCAAAATTATTTTTCGATTGGAATCACCGTGAAAAACAGGCCAAAAATGGATTTTTCAGAAATTGGGTCGAAAAACCCGATTGCAGACCCTTCGGGCGAGGAAGAAAGGATCCAGACCCGCGGGAGCGTGGAAGACACGCGCTGAGAGGCGCTTCAGAGGGGAACACGTAGGCACATGTGACTCACGCGTGGTTGTCAACCCGATCGGGTTAGGGCCTGACCGCTCCAACTCGAAACAGACATGTGGCAGGTCGGAAAGACCAGTTGACCAACCAGTCGGGTCAACCCAGACCCGCGATCGACCCGTTGACCAACTAGTGACCGACCCAGTCAGGTCAACCCTGACCCATTGACGGACTCGGGCTGACCCAGTGACCGACCCGGGCTGACCCGGTTCACGCGTGTAGGCGCGTGACACGCTCGCCGTGAGTGGGCGCGCGTGTCGGCGCATGTAAAGCACGCTGTACGTCTGGCGCGTGAGCCAGGCTCCTGCCCGACATGTGGAGGTGTGTGGCAGGGCCGACAAACGCACCGCCGGCATGTGGCGGCTCGTGGGGACCCTGGCGGCACGTCAGGCTGTCCAAAATTGAAATTTTCAATTTCAATTTTTAAGCGTCCTATATCTTTTTTTGTGACTATTTGTGCGCCGAATCCAAATAGTATCATACTATGGCTGTAACGAAGAGTATCATACTAAATCTCGTGAAGGGAGACAAGCTGAACGGTGACAATTATGAGATTCAGCACCGGAAGGTTCAGTTCGTTTTCGAGGATCAAGACCTAGCGGAGGTTCTAAAGCACGAGATGTCGGATCCCGGGGAAGGTACTACGCCTCAGGCTATATGGGATCAAGAGGCGTATCGTGCATGGAAAAGGAAGGATGGCCAAGCTAGGGCAATCCTCCTAAGCAACATGCATGACGACATAATCTTAGTGTATGAGTAGTATTTTACTACGATATCGGTTTGGGTTGCTCTAAGAGAGCACCTTGGCTCCCGGTCAGCTCCTAAACTGAGGATGCTGACCTATAGGCTCATTATCTATAAGAAAAAGTCTGATCAAACTATGAAACAACATTTGATGCATATGTCGAGTATGATTGCTTCTCTAATGAACATAAGGGAGCCTATGTCTGATGAGTTTCAGGTACTCGGTGTAATCCAGTTTTTACCTGAGTCCTAGAATGTGGTTAAGATCTATCTCACGCACACTAAGTGTATTCATACTTTCATGGACGTGAGTAGGCATCGAGGAGGAGTGCCAGGAGGTGGCTAGGTCTGTTTCCGGTCATGCCTATGTGGCGGAGTCGAATAAGGGCTCCCGGGGCTATAAGCGCAAGTGGCACAAACATGATGGAAAGACCGAAAGCCAGGGTAAGAAGAAGCCATCAACAAGGACCGACAACAAAGGACAGAAGCGCAGGAAGAAGGAGTTCGATAAGAGCAAAGTGAAGTGCTACGTTTGTGGCAAGTTTGGACATTTCGCTCGCGAGTGTGGCGAGCGGAAGGTAAGTCCTTCTTCCTTACATGGTTTGAGTTATGTTTCATCCACCGTGATGGTCACTGACTCCTCTCCTTTGTGGATTGTGACTCAAGAGCCACCGACCATGTAGCTCACGATGGAGCGCGTATGTGGAGTTTCGCCGATTGAGTCCCTATGCGAGGAGGCTATATGTGGGGAATGGAGCATTTGTGGCAATAAAGGGGATTGGTACATGCAAGCTAATGTTACGATGTAATCAAGTCCTATATTTACATGATATATTGTATGCTCCCGAGATTCAACGGAATCTCATATCTGTTTTTTGTTTAGATCGCTTAGGATATTCTGTTGTTTTTAGAAACTCGAGTGTTTCTGTTTCGTACGATGATATTCTTTTATGTACTGGTTTAATCCATGACGGACTTTATGCGTTGGATATGTTTTCCTATAATAATAATTATGATTTCTCTTCTATTGCATATACATCTGATAGTGTAGTTGATGATATTTCTATTTGGCATAATAGATTTGGTCACGTAGGGCAACAAAGGATGAACCGGTTGACAGTAAGTGGCCTGTTGGGCCCGCTAACTCAGGTCGAGTTACTTATATGTGAGTTTTGCCATCCGGCAAAGCGACGAGGAAACTATTTGGAAAGACAATGAGAGCTGGGACTCCATTACAATTGATTCACTCTGATATTTGTGGGCTTACGAATATGAGAGTTCAAAACGAAGTCACGTATTTCATTACGTTTATAGACGATTACACGCGTTTCGATTTCGTCTATCTGTTCTCGCACAAGTCTGAGGCATTAGATTACTTCAGGAGGTTTATCGGCGAGGTGAAAAATCAGTTAGACTTAAGAGTTAAAACTCTGAGAACCGATCGAGGGCGTGAGTATTTGTCTGAGCAGTTTAAAGAGCTCTATTTTAAGAAGAGTATTACGAAACAGTTGACTATTCCTATTACTCCCCAGCAGAATGGAGTAGTCGAGAGAAGGAATAGGACTGTTGGAGATGGTGAGATCGATGATGGCACAGGCCAATTTGGCCATCTCCCACTGGGGAGATGCATTGTGGGCCGCTGCCTACGTTCTTAACCGTGTTCCAACTAAGTCCGTAGTCAATACCCCATATGAGATTTGGACAGGGAAGTATCCTGACCTTAGCCATTTGAAGCCATGGGGTTGTGCCGCATACGTTCACGATTCTTCGCACCCACATGGCAAGTTAGGCCCACGAGAAAAGAAGTGTATTTTTATAAAATACTCTAAACATTGCAAGGGACATGTGTTCTTGGGTGAACATATGGATGACATGGTCTTTGAAATCGAATCTCGTGATGCTACGTTCATAGAAAAATGATTTCTCTAAGAGAGATGAAATCGATCAAAACTTCACTTTTTATGAAATGGGTGAGCCTAACGGCCCAATTGAGCATAGCGGTGGGACTCAAGAACTTGTAATGGATCTTAGTCCTAATGGGAGTGGCTTATCTTGAGGTGAAGAGGCTCCTTCTCCTCGTAGGAGTAGTCGGAGAAACGTACCTCGACGTCATTTTTTGATTGAGGATGAGATCCTCATCGTGACTCCCGAGGGTGATGAGGAGCTTCAAACTTTTCATGGGGCTCTCGAGAGTCCTGTGAGTGACCAATGGTTAAAAGCCATGCATGAGGAGATGGAATCTATGAGAGTCAACAGGATCCGAGACCTAGTTGACCTACCTGAGGGTAGAAAGGCCATTGGGAACAAGTAGATTCTCAAAATCAAAAGAAAGGCCGACCAATCGATGAGATATACAAGACCCGTCTAGTAGCCAAGGGTTACATACGGACAAAGGGCATTGACTACGATGAGACTTTCTCCCAAGTAGTCAAGTTTACATCGATCCATCTACTTTTGGCGATTGTCGCAAGCATAGATCTAGAGTTATATCAGATGGATTAAAGATCGCTTTCCTTAACGGGAACTTGGATGAAGAGATCTACATGGAGCAGCCCTTCGGGTTCGTACAAGTAGGTCATGAGGATAAGATTTGTCGATTTCGGAAGTCGATATATGGTCTAAAGCAGTCATACAGGCGGTGGTACCTAAGATTTCACGAGAATGTGATATCTTATGGTTTTACAATGATCGAGAAGGATCATTGTGTCATCTGATACGGTCTGATAACTCTTTCGTGATCCTATCACTATATGTGAATGATATCATGTTGGTCGGGAACAACGTTGGATATCTGATGACAATTAAGGCATGGTTGTCATCGAGTTTCGATATGAAAAATATGGGTGAAGCTGAATTCATCCTTGGAGTTAAGATCCAAAGGGATCGCTCGATACGAGTGTTGGCTTTTTCACAAGAGACCTACATTAGCAAGATTCTCGAGCACTTTCGAATGAGTGATTGTAATCCCATAGATACTCCAATCGCCTAGTGTGATGGCCTGAATCTTGAGATATGTCCGAAAACTCAGGAAAAAATAAAGAAAATGAGTAAAATCCCTTATTCCAGTGCAGTGGGAAGTTTGATATACGCGATATTGTGTACACGACCATACATATGTTATGCAGTCGATTTAGTGAGTAGATATCAATCAAATCCTGGAAGGAGTCACTGGAGAGCAGTGAAAAGGATTTTGAGATATTTTAAGGGAACTGCGAACTTTTCCTTGTGTTACAGAGGAGGAGATTTACTTCTTGTGGGATATTCAGATATCGATTGGGGCGGCGATCTGGATAAACGTAAATCGACATTAGATTTTGCCTTCTTACTCAATGGTGGTGTCATTTCTTGGAGCAGCAAGAAGCAAACCTATGTAGTTTTATCTACGATGGAGACTGAGTTCGTGGCTTGCTCAGTTGCAGTTCAAAAGACTGTTTGACTCTGGAGACTATTAGATGATTTAGGGGTTATGGTTGATAGTGGGAGGGCAGTGATAATCCACTATACTAATCAGGCCGCTATCGTCTACACTCGAGACCCTAAGTATCATAATAAAACCAAACACATCGATACCAGATATAATTTCGTTAGAGACATCATCGAGAAGGGTAAAGTGACCGTCAAGTACATTTCGACACACAGCATGATAGCTGATCCTTCACCAAACCCATTACTAGAGACTCATTTGTGGCATATAGAGAGTCATTGGATTTGCTTATATTTTGATATTTCTCATATTATATCGAATTGACGATGTAATGCTTATTACTTTTATATATATGATTCTGTGCATTATTTAATCATACTTGAGTATTTATTTTTTCCTTAAATAATGCACCTATCTTATATCATATATATTTTGATATGATAAAAGATATGTCAGGTAGGCGAGGTTGACTCTTTCACACAAGTGACCACCTCTAACTCAGAGTGAGCGGAGATGAAACGGTTTCTAGTTGTAAGAGGCATTGAGAGTGGAGTGGCCCTACTAGAACACAAGTCGCCCTACTAGAACACAAGTCACCTTAATATGTGTTTAGGATGAGGTCATCTGGGACATGACCGATATGGAAATACCCACATTCATGTTGCCTGTAAGTAGCCAGATCTGAAATCTCGGATATCACTTGCGATAGTGATATTGTCTCTAAGACACTCTCTCTGAGATCTTTAGGTAGAGTTTTATGTGTAGACTGAGTCCCGTATTTATACAGTGTTAGAAAAATCTGACATATGCCCTTTTGAGAAATGGAGGATTAACACTGTGGCACGCGTTTTATGCCGCGGTGATGAGACGACTATGGAATAGTGGGAGCTATTATTTGAGACAATAGTATGACTATAATCCCCGTTCCAACTGTGTGAGAACCGAGATCCATTGGGTAGAATCTTTTGTACCCTTATTACTTTTGGCTATTTCTAGAAGTTTTGGTTCAGTATTGCTAAAGTCTGTTTACCTATGGCCCGAAAGATAAATTGAAATCTAAGGGACAGGTCTAGAAAAGCAGCTGAAATAAAACTGATAGATTTGAGTTTGGGAAAAAGGAAGATCAATAGGCTTTGCATCTTTGTGTGGTATTCACTGACCGGTCTGTTATATTTATCCATATTGGAATTTAATGTAATTGTGATACACAATCAAGTATTAATTGGGAATCACTTTCGATGAGAAAACTGGCTCGATAAATGTAATTGCATTGAATTTGAGGTATAACGAGTTCTTTTTTATACTAACGATAACTTTTCGATCATTCTAACAGGTGTATCGAGAAGTCTTTCCTTGCAAGTGTACTCATCAGTCGCACGACATCCAATCCTGTATGAAAGTCCAATAGGGTGATGTAGTAGATTACATGAGTTGTGATCTCATGACAAATATAAAATACCCTCGTATGTAAATGAGAGATGTTGGTTTATGAAGTGCCCACATGAAACATGGTAAAAATTTGAGTTTTTTATTTGTGGGATAATGGGTGGTTAAAATCCATTATCCCAAATCTCAATAATTCTCTCCTTGTTTTTCTCCAAAGTACAAAACTAATGTGAAAAGGTTTAGTAACTTATTTCTACAATCAAGAATTTGATGAGTGATCATTCCGAAAAAAAAAACATAGGGAAAAACGAATACCTTGATTGTGAGAGAAAACCCCATTTTTTTTAGGGTTTACAAAATTTCGAGAAGGGAATTTTTGTGTCACCGGACTGAGGATTGAGATGTCGTGATTGTGTGGTGATAGTTTTTGTAACGTGGTTATCATCCCGACCGTGAAACATTCGAAAAAAGCATCACGGTTCTCAAAATAATTGTGTTTAATCACCGAGATACGTCCCGTATTTATTATGTATTTTATTCTGAAAAATTGCATTGTACTTTCGTCGCGTCTACGTGCATTAAAATATTTCAACAGTGACAATTGCACAAACTAGCCTAGTAAAATTATAAGCATATGTGGGGGCATGATGTATAACAATCGACTCCAGCATTTACTTTGCTGAACATTGAAATGGACAACAAGGTAAAAAGATTCAAATTCTAGTAACAATTAAGACATGAAGGGCTAAATTACAGTGCTCGATATTACAGTCAAGTATGGCTTTCAGTACACTAATGAGAGACAAAAACACGCCACCAACCGGAGTGTTGCTTATCGTCTGCCAACCGAAGCCACCAAACAATATAGCCAAAGCTGCATACACACCACCATATAAGAAAAGGATTCAAAGTTAGAACTTAATTATAACCACGACAGTCAACTAGATAATAAACCAGGATAAAACTTTAATGATTGTATTATACTCAAACATACATCACAATTTACTCGCCAAAACAATCCACTATGATTTATGTGGGACATCATATCTTCCGATTTGAAGTGACATTCCCAATAGACTTTAATTATTTATTTTTAATTAAAAAAAATAGACAGTGCATCATCAGAAGACTTAAGTTTCAATTTAACAACTTCCAGATTTTCCTTTCCCAGGTCAGCTTATACTTTCCTTGCTAAGGGAGCTTGTCAACGAAGCCAATGAGAAGGCATGTCAATATTGATAATTTTCTTCAAGTATCTGCTGCATAAAAATTTTGCTGCCGCGGTCTCATTAAAGATAAATTGCTCACAAATGTTTCCTATTACTTGTATGCTTCCCACACATTTTCCCCTACAACACTACTGCCATAGTAACAAGACCGGGAAGCCCATCACCACCATACAGTTGCCATCCTAATTGGCACTGCCACCATTGCCTCCAAAATTTTTGTAAATAACTGCTGATGCCCACTAATGCCACTGCCACCAAGCCCCCAACACACCACCATATTGTCATCAGCACCAAGCGCTGTCTTTATGGTATCCTCATTTTTTCACAGATTTGTTTCCTCCTGTGGAACACTCATGCCCATGATTGGTCAACTAAAATTAAATCTAATGAAAACCTCAGACATATTCCTATCCCGATAGCTTCAAACACAAATCATCCAAGTAACGTTTTCAAACTCTGCGACACCTTCCCTTATTGTAGTCTTCCAACAAGTTGAGATCTTATGAAGGGTTATTGCCACATGTTTATCATGCGGATTGACAAACAAAATCCCTCGACTAAAAGTAGATGTACTTTAGATTATTCTAAAGGTAATTTGTGAATTCACATATCCCAATATAAGTACAGAAAAAAACAAGTTACACCCCATGAGGAAGTTCTTAAAATCATTATACTGTTGACAAAGACAACAAGATGCAAATTAAAAAAAAAAAAAAAAAAACCTATGCCACTCAGAATTTGAAACAGGCAGGGAGGGAGTAAAAGAAACAGGTACCACCAAAATGAAAGAGGAGAAAGAACAAAGAATAACAAGGCAGAATTTGAAACTACATACGCAAGGTATCCAATGCCAGAGAATAACTTCTGTAGCTGAAGAGTAGTATTACTAATCTATGAACAATCCCCCTTAGGCAAATGATGTGATGAGATACATACAAGCCTCCAAACCCATACTCTGCACTACAAGGATACGCTTCAACAAGGTAGCGTTGTAGCAAACTAGAAACTTCTTTGACCCCTAGAATCATTTTTTACTACGGGGAAAGAATCTTTCTGGTGAATTACCTTTTCCTCCCCCAAACAGTAGTGAGAGAAATATTATATACCCCACAAGAATGAAAGAAAAACACTTATAGAGGATATTAAATAGCATCAAGTCCAAACTGGCTTCAAGAAAGAAATCTTTTAACCTCAACCAAAATAGCTATTAAGCCAACAGGCTGCAAATGATTAACTTTTCCTTCGAGAATCCTTCACAACCGTTTCTCAACCAACAAGACAGCATATCATCACCATCAAATTTAGCGGAAGATTTCTCATCCTGTGGTTACATTAAGCTCTTCGTCATTCTAGATCTTCCAGCAAAATTTTCCCTCCCTACTTCCATCGGCAGCTTAAGAACCCCAATGTGCAGATTTAATATAGAATTGAGAATTTGTAATTTTTCACAGCAAAATACACAGAAGAAAACCCTAAAAGAAAGCAACCAAATCCCCTAACTACAACTCCCTTCGTTGAATAGATTATTCTTAAATTAACAAATTGCACCAGATTTGAAGGTGCATCCCCAATTACTGAGTCTAATAGATCATTCCAGAAACAAAGATGAATTAGAAAATCGAAAGCAAACCCAGATTCTAATCGCTTTAAATTAAATATACATTGTTTTCACGCATTTCATTCCATTTTTATATTTAAATATATTTTGCTGTATAAATTATATATAGATATTCGTGTACTATGATGTAATGAATGTACTAGGTTAGATTAGATTCTAGGCTTTGCTTTATCTAATTAACTCTAGAGTTTTATTTTTTATTTAAACTCTTTAATTAATAAAAACAATCCCTCTCGAGATCTCTACGTCTTCAAAACAAATCAAAACTCTAAGGTAAAAAAGTCTTTATAAACTAAAAGATTTTACCTACCCAAAGATCATATGGAAATTTGGGTTAGACAAGAGACCCAATGGAATTTAATAATAAAAGAGATAATAGCATATTTAATTCTCTTAAACTTAATTGCCAGTGTTTCATTGAGGGTTAGTTTGTAAAAACATATGTAGTTCAAAGACCAACAAATAAATAATTTTTGTTGACTTTTATAAATAATAACGTAATTATTTTAAAGTACAATTTTAATTATTTAGTTAAATTATTCAAAACTAAAATAACTTTAATATAACAATTAGATTAGTATATTGCATTATAATTATTTTAGAGGAAAAATAAATATATTTTCGATCTCTTTTTTACCCTAAAACTATGTTAATACTGATTTTGTTCAATATAATATTATTTTTGTATTAGATTAATTAAAAATAAAAATAATATAAAGAAAGAAAGAGATTTAGATTTGGATTGCAATTTTCAGAAAATTTTACAACTAATTTATAATTTTAGAAATTTTCTATTCCTATTTGTAATTTAGAAAACTTTTTCTTGTTATTTTGAATCTCCAAAAATGTCCTTCCAATTTTATAATTTTTGAAATTTAGATATGTTGTTTTATAATTTTAAAATTATTGGATTTTTTTATTTTTTTAGAACTTTTAGGCTGATTTTGTAATTCTAAAAAAAAAAATTAGTAAGCTCTAAATGTTTGTGCTTGCTTAAAACACTAGTTGAAGACTTTTAAAATCTTTCTCTCTCTCTCTCTCTCTCTAAGTTGATAGAATTATGATCAGAGAGAATTGGATTTTCTCTACACAAATAATCAATTCCCAGATTGATTTCACCATAATCGAATAATTCAGAATATTAGAATTAGGGTATTGGGAAGAAGATTTTGGATATGGAGTTGATATGAGATTAATGGAGACTACAACCATGGAGGTGCAAATTCCATCGAGTTAGATTAGAGAAAAATATTAATAGGTTACTATTGATTTCGTTACTAATCTCATTTTCTTACAAATTTATTTTTCATTCCCATTCCCGTTAGTATTTCATGTTTATGTTTTTCTTTTTTTTTTTTTTCCTTGCTTCTATTGTGTTATTTATAAAGGAAAATTTATAACGATTCTAACAATAGTTTATTGGTGTGTATTTAAAATCATGTTCCTAATCAACCTAGAGTTTTAATTAAAATAGAAAAGTAACCACCAAGAGACAGAGTAAGAGTTAAAAGTGTTTCAACAATATTTAAATATTTTAGGTTTTATTTACAATAACAATAGTAACCACTTGAATCTTGATTCTAAATTTTGGAATCGATCATTTAAAATATAAATATAGGATAAAGAAATAAAATATAAAATATAAAATTTAAATTTAAAAATAAAAAATAGAGAAAATAATACTAAAAAAATAACAATGTAATAAAAATAATAAAAAAAAAGAATTAAAAAAACTATTCATAAAAAATTAAAATAATAAAAGAAATAATTTAACTGTTTCAAATTTTTTTACGTCATTAATGTCTTTCTAAAGTTATCTACTCAACTAAATTCTTAACGTTCATATTTTTACAGATAATTTGTATCCATATTTTCAACAGACTATTTTGGTGTTTCGTTAAATCTCTTTATTTTAAGATCTCATATCTTCTAACTAAATGATACTTTCAAAAAATCTTGAATGATGCTCTCGTATCTTTTTCACAATTAAACTTATTCACAATTTAGTAAGTATTTTTTCACTTTTAATTCTATTTTTTCTAGTTTTACTATACATCCATCTGATCATTCTCATTTCAGATACAATCATTTTATACTTTTGTTGTTATTTAATGATCTAATATTCAATACCATACAATAATACAAATTTTATTGTGATTTTATAAAACTTTCCCTTTAACTACAATAACACCGTGCGATTGCAAAAAATTATAAATGCACTTTTCAATTTCATTCAACCCGATTAAATCCTATGATTCACATTTCTATTTATATTGCCATCATTTTAAATGATAGATCTAAAATATCTAAAACGTTCACTTTTTGGTACATCATGTTTTTGTAATTTAGTCATTTTTTCATCATTCTAATTATTGTCACTAAATGTACATCTTATATATTCAATTTTTAATCTATTAAATCTAAATCCTGTAAATTCTAATGTGTACTTCCATAACTCCAATTTAACACTAAAATCTCTCTATTTTAATCGACCACCACTATATCGTTTACAAAAAGTATATATCGTGGTATTTCATTTGAATACTTTTTGTTATTTTATATATCACTATTATAAAAATGATAGGATTTAATATCGAATTTTAGTAAAATCTAATATTAATTGGGAAACTATCACTTAAATCCCATGGATTCTTACATTGTTAGCAGCTCTCTCGAATATATCTTTGACGAGATTAATGTATTTTAAGGAGATCCTTTTTTTCATCAATACCCACCAAATTATATCTCTAAGAACTCTATCATATATTTTTTCTAAATCAGAGGTCTAGAACTCGGTGTTTGGGTCTCACACATCTAGGGCCGAGAGTGGGATTGTGCTGACGTCACCGCTTGTCTTCTTTATGTAGAAAAATTTTTTATCTGCACTTTTGATCGTAATTTCCTTAAGTCATATTTCATTCATTTTTGAACCATTTTGCATATTTCTTATATGGTTGGAAAGGGTTTTTAATGAGAAATCTAACCATACAAGTTTTAAATTATAAAACATATCATGCAAAGAGATATAAGCACTTTCATTTTCGGCTAGAGTTTCATTTTTCTCTAAAATTACTAGATGTGCATCCTTTAATTTTTGCAGAGAGATTTCTTATCATATGAGTATTCATATATTAAAATTTTAGACATTTTCATTGAAAATTATTCAAATTACCATTAACAACATTCTCAAAAAAAAAATGTACTCTAACATGTAAATTTTAATATAATCCATATTTTTTATGCATAAAAAAAATTAAAAAACAACCATTGTATGCTCTGATACCAATGAAATCTTTTTCATACAATGAATACATGATTTTCATGCTTTCAAAATAAAAAAAAATAAAAAATCTAAGATTTATGGTTGAATCATTAACCCTTTTGATACGCTGTCGAAAAGCAATCACGTGTGATTTACTTTTGTTTTTCATGATCCAAATATTTTTAAATAAAATATATGAATTGTCACTTTCAAACCCTCAAATATGGAGTTCTAATTTTTTGTGTTCTTCCCTCTTTCTTAGGTTTTGCACACAATAGAGAAAATGTTCATTTTCCTTGAAGTTTTTTTTCACGGCCTCACTTTTTTTGGTGGTCACAACAAAAAAGGGCAACTTCCTTTTGATTTTTCAAAATTCAAATGACCAGGGGGAGTTGGGAGAAAAACTACTCCCCTTAATTTTATTATTTAAATTTTTAATATAGGGTTTAGACTGGATCAAATCCACGTGAACGATCCACCCCCAATTTCCAACATCCTGATATCAATTTAAGACAATACATAATAAGACTAGTCGCACTGCAATGACATTTTTATCCAAAGGTTCCGTACACAGTGAGATTCTGCAGAGACCGGGAAGAATTTTGGCAAAAGCAAATTTCAAATAGATTCTGGACTGCACTCCAGATTGAACAGCTAGAGAAAGAGAAACAGTTTTATTTCCAAGAACAAATAAATTCACACTAATGCAGAAAACCTAATTGAACAGGGAATTTACCTAATACAAGTACATTTTTTTTGGGGGGGACAAAAAAATAAAATAAAATTGAGAGGAAAAGGACGAGATAAGGAAAAAAATGAACTAATGGTGAATCCTTTCTGGTCGTCTTTAAATTCTCTGGAATCTATTCTCAAAAGATGCCGAACACATGAGCCCAAAGAGAAGCATTAAAACCACCCAGGCCCCCCTCCCCCCACCCCCCAAAAAAATGCATTGGAAACAATCTTGTCTCAAAAGAAAGTTTATACATTTTCAGAAAACAAGTCTTGGGATTTCTTTAGTCACCCCTCTTTGGGCTTAAAATTCAGGTTAATAAGTAAGATTCCTTGGCATTAAGACATTGAGGGGTTTTAAATGGAAATCTCATTTTAAACAACGAAAAATAGCATGACGGACTCTCATTCTGTACTAGAAGGGGTATTGGATTCATGTTATCTCATTAATAAACAACCACTACGATGTAATAATTATGAACAGAAGAAAGAAAAAAACAGACAGAAAATGTTAAAGACATTTTAGCTAATAAACAGAATAATGGGTAAAAAGGAATATTAGAGATAAAAGGAACTTGAGGAAAAATCAAATCATCTCAACCATCAATGACTCATCAACAAACAATGACCGGAGATAACATCCAAATCAAAAAGTCACTGCAAAGCTTACAGCAACATTTACCAAAATGTCAAAGCAACATACCTGTGTGCCCCCCCCCCCCCCACGGGGAATGGGTATTTCAATTCACCACTATTTTTCCAATGCTTTGCCATCCTTAACTGCAAGAATCCAGTGCTCCAACCCATGTGTGTGGCAATTCTCCTTGCTGCCACCCATCACATGGAGTCTACCCCTCCAAGGTTGAGTAGCTGGTGCATATCTGAGGCAGTCAACAAGAAAAAGCTGAAATGTTAAAAATGGAAAAGAAAATGAAGTGAATAAATATGCATCCATGTGCAATTTATATATCCATATATTAGCTAAAAGTTGTTTTAGTTCCCTTTTCTGAAAAGACGAGGCCAACTAAAAGCCAACAGATTAATACCATGGGCTGAAGATGGAAAATCCCCCCGCCCAAAAAAAAAAAAAAAATCATGTACACCTTGGTTAGGGTGAAAACCTGGGAACAGGCAATGGTGGAAGATCTTGCCACTGTTTTGTCTCTGTATCAAAGACAAATTGTACGTGATGTAGGCCCTCTGCATTGTGGACGATATTGTCCTGTGACTACATAAATGTATCTCCCATTGGTTACCATTCCTAAATGGGAGTGTTCCATTTCTCTGGGCATATTTGTTAAGAGTATTTCATGGTTTTATCATGCAGTGGAAGCATTAAATAATTTCGAAATTAAAAGTGTAGGGTTTTGATAATATCTCAATAAACGATGCAGTAATCTTTAGAGAATCATGAAACCCACGTCTTGATTTACCTCGTAGTCAGAATGATAATCACAAATCGGATTATCAACACAGTTCCACGATCCGGTGATGGAAACGCCGTGCGACAAAATCCCTTAATTTCTCTCTTGTGCAAAAATGTCAAAATTCTCTCTCAATTTTGAATTACCTTCTTTCCAATCCCAGTTCCCGATCTGTGTTATTTTTTCTTCCTTCCAATATTGGTTTTGTTATTATTGGTAGGCAAATCAATTACTCAGAATTGATTTGGAAGACCACCATAAATGTGGGAGCTACAACCAAGGCCTTCCTTATTTGGAAGATGCCCCACGTGGGCATATTTAACCTTCATCTCCCACATACACACGAGAGCATTTTACGGTCATCTAGAAATCACAACTGATGTGATCTCTTCACATCACCCTACTGGATTTTCATATTGAGTTGGATATCGTGCGACTAGCAAATACACCTGCAAGTAAAAGACTTATCGATACACTTGTTAAAATGATCGGGTAGTCAACGTTAGTACAATAATAAGCTCGCAGCACCCCAAATCCAAGACTAATTACATCCATCGAGCTACTTTTCTCATCGAAAGTAATCCCCAGATATCGCTCGACTATGTATCCACTATTATGTTCAAATTCCTACATGGACGAATATAAAAGATCGGTCAGTAAATTCAATACAATGATACAATGTTAATTGGTCTTCCATTTCCCAAACTCGAATCTATCGATCTCAATTCAACTGTTTCCTAGACCTGTCCTTCAGACCTCAATTTATCTTCCGGACCATCGGTAAACAGATTAAAGTAACAAACACTAAATCATGATCTCAAGAGATAGCCGAAAGTAATAAGGGTACTAGAGATCCCACCCCGTGGATCTCAGGTCTCACACAGTGTGATTCAGAGATAAAAATTTTTAATCAGTGCCTCAAATTAATGGCTTCCACTATCCCTAGTCGTCTTTATCTCATGCGGTATGAAACGCGTGCCACAATATTATTCCCCATCTCTCAAAGGGCGTATGTCAGATGTCTCTAACACTGTGTAGGTATGGGGACTCAGTCTACACATAAGAGTTTACCCAAAGATCTCAGAGAGAGTACCTAAGAGACAATATCACAAATCGCAAGTGATATCCGAGATCTCAAATCTGGCTACTCATAGGCAACATGGATGTGGGTACTTCTTTGTCGGTCATATCGTATATGTTCTCATCCTAAACACGTATCAAGACGACTTATATTCTAGTAGGGTTACTCTCAAAACCTCTTACTGCTAAAAACCGTCTCATCTTCACTCACTCAGAGTTGGAGGTGGTCACTCGTGTGAGAGAGTCGACCTCGCCTGTCGACATATCTATTATCACATCGTAGAACATATATATGATAATAAAAAGTAAGTGCATTAACTCAAAATATAACACAAAAGTAACTGAATAATGCACTATAATCATATATATAGAAAAATCAATAAGTATCAATGTTGTCAGTACAAGATGAGTAATGTCAATAAATCCTCAAACCCAATGACTCTCTATGTTCTAAGAAGGAGTCTCTAGTAATGGGTTTGGTAAGGGATCAGCCACCATGTTGTGTGTAGAAGTGTACCTGACGGTCACTTCACCCTTCTCGATAATGTCTCTTACAAAATGATATCTGGTATCTATGTGTTTGGTCCTATTATGGAACTTAGGGTCTCGAGTATAAGTGATAGTGGTCTAATTATCACAATAAATCATTATTGGTTTCGCACTATCTGCTATAATCCCTAAGTCATCTAATAGTTTTCGGAGCCAAACACTCTCCTGAACTGTAACAGAATAAGCCACGAACTCAGCTTCCTTGGTTGATAGAGCAACATAGGTTTGCTTTTTACTGCTCTATGAGATGGTCCCGCCATTGAGCAAGAAAGCAAAATCTGATGTCGATTTACATTTATTCAAATCGCCTCCTTAGTCGGCATCCGAATAACCCACAAGGCACAAATCGCCTCCTCCGTAACACAGAGAGAGGTTTGCAGTTTTCTTAAGATATCGAAGAATCCTTTTCGCTCCTCTCCAGTGACCCCTTCCAAGATTCGCCTGATACCTAGTCACCAGACCGACTACATAACTTATGTCGGTCTTGTACACAGCATTGTGTATACACCGCACTAGAATAAGGTACTTTACTCATTTCTCTCACTTCATCATGAGTTTTAGGACACATTTCCAGACTCAGACCTTCACCTTTGGCAATCGGAGTATCTATAGGATTACAATCACTCATTCCAAAACATTCGAGAATTTTTCTAATGTATGTCTCTTGTGAAAGAGTCAACATTCTTCTCGAACAATCCCACTGGATCTCAACTCCAAGGATGAACTCAGATTCACCCATGTCTTTCATGTTAAAGTTGGATGACAACTATGTTTTGATGGTTTTTATATACTCAATGTTGTTCCCGGCCAACATTATGTCATCTACATACAATGACAGGATCACAAATGAATTATCACCCCGTATTAGATAGACACAATGATCCTCCTCGACCATCCTAAAACTATAAGACATCACAGTCTCACGAAATCTTAGGTACTACCGCCTGGATGACTGTTTTAGATCATATATCGACTTTCGAAGTCGATAGACCTTATCCTCTTGACCTACTAGAACGAATCCCGAGGGTTGTTTCATGTAGATCTCTTTATCCAAATTCCCGTTAAGGAAAGCGATCTTAACGTTCATCTGGTATAACTCCAGATCCATATTAGCGACAATTGCCAAAAGCAAACGGATCGATGTAAACTTGATTACTCGGGAGAATGTCTCCTCATAGTCAATGCCCTTTGTCTGTGTGTAACTCTTGGGTACAAGACGGGCCTTATACCTTTTGATCGATCCATCGGCCTTCCTCTTGATTTTGAGAACTCACTTGTTCCCAATGACCTTTCTTTTCTCAGGCAGGTCAACTAGATCCCAGACTCCGTTGTCTCTCATTGATTCCAATTCTTTCTTTATAGCCTCTAACCATTGGTTCTTGGCAGGACCCTCGAGAGCCTTACTAAATGTCATTAGCTCCTCATCGTGCTCAGGAGTAACCATCAGGATCTCGTCCTCAATCGGGAAATGACGACGTGGTACGTGTTCCCGACTACTCCTACAAGGAGGAGGAGCCATTCCACCTCAGATGGAACACTCCTACTAGGACCAAGATTCACATTAGGTTCTTTAGTCCCGCCGTTGGGTTCGGCTGAGCCGTTAGGTTCATCCATCTCATAGAAGGTGGTGTTTCGATTGATTTCACCTCTCTTAGGAAAATCATTTTTGAGAAACATGGTATCACGAGACTTTATCTCAGTCACTGTGCTGTCCGTATGTTCTCCTAGGAATACATGTCCATTGGAGTGTTCAGAGTATTTAAGAAAAATACACTTCTTTCCTCGCAGGCCTAACTTGCCATATTTGTGCGAGGAATCATAAACATACACGTCGCAACCCCATGATCTCAAATGACTAAGGTCAGACTGTCTCCCTGTCCAAAACTCATACGGGATGCTGACTACGAACTTTGTTGGGATACGGTTAATGATGTAGGTAGTAGTCAATAACGCATCTCCCCAATGGGAGATGGGTAAATTGGCCTACGCCATCATAGATCTCACCATCTCTAAAAGAGTTCTATTCATTCTCTCGGCTACTCCGTTCTGTTGAGAAGTAGCAGGAATAGTCAGCTGTCTTGTAATACATTTATCGAAACAAAACTCTTTAAATTGTTTCGACAAATACTCGCGCCCTCAATCGGTTCTAAGGGTTTTCACCCTCAAATCTAGCTGATTCTCAACCTCGCTTATAAATCTCGTAAAGCACTCTAATGTTTTAGACTTATGCGAGATCAGGTAGACGTAACTGAAACGCATGTAATCATCAGTGAACGTAATAAAGTATATGGTTTTGTTTCTGACTCTCACATTCATTGGTCCGCAAATATCGGAATGGACCAATTGCAATGGAGATGAAGGAACATGTTTATAAAATAGAATAAATTCCAGTACATAAAGTCTCTCACGGACTAAATCAGAATAAATCAAAAGACTGTCATTATCATAAATGAAAACTTTAGAGTTTCCCAACAAAACAGAATATCCCAACTGGTCTAAATATCGAACAGAAATGAGATTCTGCCGAATCTCAGGAGCATACAATACGTCATGTAGATACAGGGTTTGGTCATTACGAATCATCAGCTTGCATGTGCCAATCCCTCTAACTTCCATAAATACTCCGTTCCCTATATATAGCATCCTCGCATGGGGATTCAAACGGCGGAATTCTACGAATGCGCTCCTCTCACGAGCTACATAGTACGTGGCTCCTGAGTCTTTCGCTCGCCACACTCGCGTGCGACATGCTCATGCTTGCCATATGCATAGTATTGGACCTTACTCTTGTCGAACTCCTTCTTCTTGCATTTCTGTCATTTGTTGTCGATTTTGACAGATGGCTTCCTCTTGTCTTGGCCCTTGGGTTTCTTCTCATGTTTGCGCCACTTGCACTTGATCTCTCGAGAGCCCTTGCTCGACTCCGTGATGTTAACATGAGTAAAAGTGGACCTCACAACCTCCTGGCGCTCCTCCTCAAGCTCACAATGCCTACTCACATCCCTGAAAATACGAATACTTTTAGTATGTGTGAGATAGGTCTTAACCACATCCTAGGAGTCAGGCAAAGACTGGATCACACCTAGCACCAGAAACTCGTCAGACATTTACTCCACCATACTCTTCAGAGAGGCGATCATACTCGACATGTGTATCAAATACTATTTCATGATATGATCAGTCCACTTCTTATATGTAATGAACTTATACGTCAACATCCTCAACTTAGGAGCTGACTCGAAGTCAAAGTACTTTTTCAGAGCAAGCCAAATCGACTTCGCAGTGGAATATTGCTTATAGATTGGGATTAGCTCATCGTGTATACAGCTAAGAAGGATTACCTGATGAAATTTAAATATAGCAAGCTAAGAATGAAGAAAAAAATTTCAAAAATTTAATTGAGAATTCAAAGAGAGTTTACATGTAATGAAGACATGTTTTTCATACCTCCCAAAGAAACATATAAGCCCTATTTATAGAGAACAAGAAGAGGGGCAAGGAGATAAGAAAAGAGAGTGAGGAGAGGGCATTGTGCCCTCTCCAATTATGGTCGTTGGGGCTGTTTTTGCTAGTCGTTTGGGGACTTGATGGTCCCCCATTTGCTGGCCCGGGCTAGGCCCGAAGGGCCCAGCCCGAACAATCCGGGCAAGGCCCATTTAGGGCACAACTTAGAAACCTTAAAGGGATTACAAAGAGAATGAAAAATCTATCCAAATTAAAGCTATACATTTAGACTTCATTCCCTTAGTATATAAACCCTAATTGTCCTTTATTTTAATACTCCCCCTCAAGTTGGGTGTGTATGTATCTATAACACCCAACTTGACCATATTTTTATGTATGTGATTGGCGGTTCCTGGCTTGGTGAAGATATCCGCTACTTGATCATCACTTCGTGTAAAGCTTGGAGTGATGAGTTTTTCTTCAAACTTTTGTCTCACAAAGTGGCAATCCACCCCGATATGCTTTGTTCTTTCATGAAAAACTGGATTTGAGGCTATGTGAATAGCCGATTGATTGTCACAATGGAGTCGGATTGGAGTAGGAACAGAAAACCCTAGTTCTTAAATTAGAGCCTTTAACCAAACCATCTCACTTGATGCGGCTGCCATTGCTCTATATTCAGTTTCGGTACTTGATCTTGACACCACATGTTGTTTTTTGCTTTTCCAAGATACTAGATTTCCGCCAACAAACATGCAATATCCTGTGGTTGATCGTCTATCTTCTGAGTCTCCAGCCCAATCTGCATCACAATATCCTACAATTTGTGAGTTGTTGTTCTTCTTCATCCAAACTCCCATGCCTGGTGTACCCTTTAGATAATGGAGGATTCTTTTGGTGGCTCTCCAATGCTTTCTTTTTGGTTTGTGCATATGTTGGCTAACTTGACTCACGGCAAAGGAGATGTCCGGTCTCGTTATGGTGAGGTAGATCAATTTCCCTACGAGCCTTTGATATCTTGGTTCATCCTCATAATCTTCATCATCATCCTTGAGGCCACAAGAGGAGCTAATGGGACTACAAGCGGGCTTGGCACCTAACTTTCTGGTTTCCTGCAAGAGATCAAGCACATACTTCTTTTGTGATAGAACAAGTCCATTTGGACAATAGGCGAGTTCTATCCCTAAAAAGTACTTTAGTTTCCCTAAGTCCTTAATATCAAATTTTGTTTGTAAGAAACCTCTTACTTGGTTGATTAAATCTAAATCATTACCGGTTATGATTATATCATCTACATAAACTAACACTATAATGATTTTTCCATCTAGTTTCTTAACAAAGAGAGAAGTGTCGCTATTGCATTTTTTGAAATCATGATAAAAAAGAGTTGAGCTAAGTTTGGCATACCAAGCTCTTGGAGATTGTTTGAGACCGTAAATTGCTTTCCTAAGTTTGCAAACTTTGTTGAGTTGGTGAGAAAAGCCAGGTGG
The DNA here is from genome assembly GCA_033439265.1 of Dillenia suffruticosa. Lineage (NCBI taxonomy): Eukaryota > Viridiplantae > Streptophyta > Magnoliopsida > Dilleniales > Dilleniaceae > Dillenia > Dillenia suffruticosa. The sequence continues at coordinate 20,381,743 of JAVTVX010000015.1, read as the reverse complement.
AATCTCCATGTACACTTCCTCTTCTAGATCACCTTGAAGGAAAGCATTGGCTACGTCCATTTGAAACATTGGCCAAGAGTGATTGATTGCAAGGGACATCAAGACTCGAATTGTGTTCATCTTGGCCACCGGAGCATACGTTTCCTTGTAATCTACTCCATAAGCTTGAGTGAAGCCCTTTGCTACTAATCTTGCTTTGTATCTATCAATGCTTCCATCACTTTTGTGCTTGATCTTATAGACCCATTTACATCCTACCGCCCTTTTTCCTTTAGGAAGAGATGATAACTCCCAAGTTCCGTTTCTTTCTAAGGCTTCTAGCTCATCTTTCATTGCTTGGATCCATTGAGGAAGTTGTTTTGCTTCTTCAAAGTTTCTAGGCTCTTGATGAAGGTCTAAGTTCTTGATGAATTTTTGATGGCTACAAGACATGTTAGCAATCGAATAATATTGGGAAATGGGGTGAGATGTTACCTTTGAGTTATAGAAAACTCTTTTGTTGATCCATTCTGAAGGAGGGAGCCTAAGCCTTGTTGATCTTCGAAGAGGAGGAGGAGGCGGCTGCTCAATGCTTTGTTCTTCTTCCTCTATAACTTGCCCTTGATCTAAGTTGTCTCCCCCATCCTCTTGGATGGATTCTGTTGAAAATAGGAATTAATCAACCTATCATCACATTTCTAAAAGGGGTCTTCCCAAGAGTCCAACAAGTTCTTCTCAAGGATGGAGCCTTAAATTGGGCTGGCCCGCAGAGAGAGGGGTCTTAACCCCTCTCTTATTCTCTCTTTTTGCTCTCTAATTCTCTCCCTCATTTTCTTCTATAAATAGGCTTCTATGTATTCAAGCAAAGGCATGAACAAAAGTTCAAAGCTATGAATGTTATTTGCTTTCTATTTCAATAAAATTCAGAGTTATGTTTCAAGATCTCTTGAGTTCTTTCTTTGATCTTTCAACATGGTATCAGAGCAAACGATCCCATCCTCTTCAACCCTCCTCCTTCCATAAACTTTTCCCTAATACAAAGTATATCCTCTATCCAATTGAAAGGGGGGGAATTACTATCAATGGGCAAATATAATGAAAAGGGCACTCAACCTTCACAACATAGAGAGTCATGTTCTTGATGATCCACTTGAAGAAACAGATCCATCCTTTCGAGAATGGAAGAAAAGGGATGATCATGTGTTTATTCTTCTCCTTAACTCTCTAGATGAAACTCACAAAGCAATGGTGTCATGCGCCCCAAATGCAAAAACTTTGTGGGATGAAATGTTCTCTCTCTATGGTTTGGAATCCAACCTTGGAAGAATCTTTGAGCTTAAGAGACAAATTGCTTCCATCAAAAAGGAAGGTAAATCTCTTCCTCAATACTTTGGGGAGTATTCAGATGCTTGGAATGAGCTGATTACTTTATGACCAGATTCCATAGACCTCAAGGTCATTCGAAAAAGAAGAGAAGAAGATAAAATATTTGGTCTTCTCATGGGTCTAGATGATTCATATTCTCATCTAAGGCAAGAAATTCTTCGAATGAAGGACTTTCCTGTTGAAATAAAGGATAATTAGGGTTTATATTCTAAGGGAATGAAGTCTAAATGTATAGCTCTAATTTAGGTAGAATTTTCCCTTTCTTTTGTTATAATTGTAATTCCCTTTTAGGGTTCCAATTTGGGCCCTAAATGGGCCTTGCCAGCAGAATTCGGGCTGGGCCCTTCGGGCCCAGCCCGGGCCAGCAAATGGGGGACCAAAAGGTCCCCCAACGGCTAGCAAAAGATAGCCGTTGGGGCTGTCCCCAACGGCTAGTAAACACTAGCCGTTGGGGACAGCCCCAACGGCTAGAAATGGAGAGGGCATTGCCCTCTCCTCCATCTCTTTTCTCATTTCTTTCCCTCTCCTCTTGTTCTCTATAAATAGGGCTTAGTTGTTCATTTGGAAAGTATGAAAAATTTGCCTTCATTGCATATAAACTCTCTTTGATTTCTTAATTAAATTCTTGAAGTTTCTTTCTTCATTCTTAGCTTGCTATATTTAAATTTCATCATGGTATCAGAGCAGGCTTCGATACCTTCATCTTCCGGTGTTGGTAATCCTCCACCACAAATTAGTACTTCCATGTTTACTTCCATTCTCTTAGATTCTTCAAATTACAATGCTTGGCAAGACACCATCAAGCGATCCTTGAACTTCTTCAATCTTGAAAATCACATATTGGAGGATCCTTTAGATGATGCCGACCCTACATTCAAATCGTGGAAGAAGCAAGATGACCAAGTGGTGGTGCTACTTCAAATGTCTCTTGACAAAACCCACAAAGCAATGACTACTTGTATTCCAAATGCAAGGGCTTTGTGGGATCAATTGCATGCTTTATATGGGCAAGAGACCAACACCGGACGAATCTTTGAGCTCAAAAGAAAAATCTTCAAAATTCAAAAAGGAGGTAAAACCCTACCCGAATACTTTGGGGAATATAGGGATTTTTGGAATGAGCTTAATCTTCTTAGGCCTCCAACTTCTAATCTCAAGACCATTCTTCAAAGAAATGATGAAGACATGACCTTTGGTCTTCTTATGGGTCTTGGAGATGAATATGCTCCAATTCGTCAAGAAATCCTTAGAATGAAGATATTCCCTTCATTCCAAGAAGTTCAATTTATGATTCAAAGGGCCGAGACTAGCATGAGGCTAGAGGAGTCTACCAAGCTCAAATCCGAAGCTCAAGCTTTCAAAGCTGTCCAAGATGATCATATGGTCAACAAAGCTCAAAATTTCTTTAAAAAGGATGTTTGCACAAATTGCAAGAAACCCGGCCACAAAAGGGAAAGGTGCTGGTTTCTCTACCCAAATTTGCGCCCAAAGAACAACAAGAAGGAGGTGGAACAACCAGCTCATGCTCAACAAGTCTCCCAAGTGGCTGCACTCGAATCCAAGATGGAGGAGATGCAAAAAGAGATGAAAAGGCTCCTTAGCCAAGTTGCCCTTCATTCCGGTAACAACTTGAACTCATCTCATTTAAATAAATGGCTTATTGATTCGGGTTGTGACAATCACATGGTAAAGGATAAAAACAAAGTTAGGAAATTCATTCCTCTATCTACTTATAAGATTGTCAAGGTTGCTAATGGTCAAAAACTAAAAGTTGATCATCTAGGTGAAGTTGAACTCCTAGGCAAGAAAACTAAAGCTTTATATGTGCCAAAATTCAACTCTAACCTCATGTCCATTAGTAAAATTACCAAAGACCATAATTGCAAAGCCACTTTTGATCCTAACCAAGTTATTTTTCAGGATCTCAAAACGAATCACTTGATTGGCAAGGGATCTAGGAGGAATAATCTATATTTCTTGGATCAAGAAAATCAAGCTTTTGGAGTTCAAAGTCAAGCATTTTCTATATGGCATGCCCGTCTAGGTCACCCGGGAGATTTAGCTTTGAAACGCCTATTTCCAAGTCAAAGAGTAGAAAATAGGCATTGCAAAGCTTGTATTCTTGGAAAACAAACTAAAGTGTACTATCCAATCTCACACTCAATATATGAAAATGCCTTTGAACTCATTCATACCGATGTGTGGACTTCACCAATAGAATCTCATAATGGCTTCAAATACTTTGTTACCTTCATTGATCACAAAACTAGATACACATGGGTGTATTTATTAGTAACTAAATCTGAAGTATTTGAAGCACTTAAGAGCTATTATAGATATGTGACCAAGCAATTCAATGCAAACATCAAAATCCTTAGATCGGATCATGGGGGAGAATATACTAGCCATGCACTTGAAAATTTTCTAGAAGAAAAAGGAATTATTCATCAAAAGTCTTGTGTGTACACTCCTCAACAAAATGGAGTTGCCGAAAGGAAAAATAGACATTTACTAGAAACGGTTAGGGCTATGATGTTTCACTCCAATGTACCTAAAAAGTTTTGGAGTGAAGCCATTAAAACCGCTGCCCACCTTATAAACCTTATGCCCTCTCAAGTGCTAGAAGGAAAGTCCCCTTTAGAACTACTCCTAGGAAGAAAACCTAGTATCTCACACTTAAGAGTTTTTGGGTGCATTTGTTATGTGCATGTACCAGAAAACTTTAGAAATAAACTAGATGAAAGAGGGAGAAAATGTGTATTTTTAGGATACTCTACCTTTGAAAAAGGATATAAATGTTATGATCCCCTAACTAAAAAGCTATACACATCCAAGGATGTGATATTTGTAGAAAGAGAACCTTATTTTGCAGGAAAAGAGGATCAAGAGCAATCAAAGGAAAGAGGAGCTCAAGACCATTGGAATATAGTCCTTCCCTCAATCAAAGAACCTTCTCACCAAAATGAAGAAGAAGAACAGCCAATCCAAGCCGAAAATGATCCAACTCAAGAAGAATCAACCTCATCTCATTCTGATCATGAATCCATCCAAGAGGAAGGGGGAGACAACTTAGATCAAGGGCAAGTTATAGAGGAAGAAGAACAAAGCATTGAGCAGCCGCCTCCTCTTCCTCTTCGAAGATCAACAAGGCTTAGGCTCCCTCTTTCGGAATGGATCAACAAAAGAGTTTTCTATAACTCAAAGGTAACATCTCACCCGATTTCCCAATATTATTCGATTGCTAACATGTCCTGTAGCCATCAAAAATTCATCAAGAACTTAGACCATCATCAAGAGCCTAGAAACTTTGAAGAAGCAAAACAACTTCCTCAATGGATCCAAGCAATGAAAGATGAGCTAGAAGCCTTAGAAAGAAACGGAACTTGGGAGTTATCATCTCTTCCTAAAGGAAAAAGGGCGGTAGGATGTAAATGGGTCTATAAAATCAAGCACAAGAGTGATGGAAGTATTGATAGATACAAAGCAAGATTAGTTGCAAAGGGTTTCACTCAAGCTTATGGAGTAGACTACAAGGAAACTTATGCTCCGGTGGCCAAGATGAACACAATTCGAGTCTTGATGTCCCTTGCAATCAATCACTCTTGGCCAATGTTTCAAATGGACGTAGCCAATGCATTCCTTCAAGGGGATCTAGAAGAGGAAGTGTACATGGAGATTCCACCGGGCTTCTCTCACCAACTCAACAAGGTTTGCAAACTTAGGAAAGCAATCTACGGTCTCAAACAATCTCCAAGAGCTTGGTATGCCAAACTTAGCTCAACTCTTTTTGATCATGATTTCAAAAAATGCAATAGTGACACTTCTCTCTTCATTAAGAAACTAGATGGAAAAATCATTATAGTGTTAGTTTATGTAGATGATATAATCATAATCGGTAATGATTTAGATTTAATCAACCAAGTAAGAAGTTTCTTACAAACAAAATTTGATATTAAAGACTTAGGAAAACTAAAGTACTTCTTAGGGATAGAACTCGCCTATTGTCCAAATGGGCTTGTTCTATCACAAAGGAAGTATGTGCTTGATCTCTTGCAGGAAACCGGAAAGTTAGGTGCCGAGCCCGCTTGTAGTCCCATTAGCTCCTCCTGTGGCCTCAAGGATGATGATGAAGATTATGAGGATGAACCAAGATATCAAAGGCTCGTAGGGAAATTGATCTACCTCACCATAACGAGACCGGACATCTCCTTTGCCGTGAGTCAAGTTAGCCAACATATGCACAAGCCAAAAAGAAAGCATTGGAGAGCCACCGAAAGAATCCTCCATTATCTAAAAGGCACACCGGGCATGGGAGTTTGGATGAAGAAGAACAACAACTCACAAATCGTAGGATATTGTGATGCAGATTGGGCCGGAAATTCAGAAGATAGACGATCAACCACAGGATATTGTATGTTTGTTGGAGGAAATCTAGTTTCTTGGAAAAGCAAAAAACAACATGTGGTCTCAAGATCAAGTGCTGAAACGGAATATAGAGCCATGGCAGCCGCATCAAGTGAGATTGTTTGGTTAAAAGCTCTAATTGAAGAACTAGGGTTCTCCGTTCCTACTCCGATCCCTCTCCATTGTGACAATCAATCGGCTATTCACATAGCCTCAAATCCGGTTTTTCATGAAAGAACAAAACATATTGAGGTGGATTGTCACTTTGTGAGACAAAAGTTTGAAGAAAAGCTCATCACTCCAAGCTTTACATGAAGTGAGGATCAAGTAGCGGATATCTTTACCAAGTCGGGAACCGCCAATCACATACATAAAAATATGGTCAAGTTGGGTGTTATAGATACATACACACCCAACTTGAGGGGGAGTATTGAAATAAAGGATAATTAGGGTTTATATTCTAAGGGAATGAAGTCTAAATGTATAGCTCTAATTTAGGTAGAATTTTCCCTTTCTTTTGTTATAATTGTAATTCCCTTTTAGGATAACTCAACCCATCTTCATCACTCAACCCAGCCCGGGCCAGCAAATGGGGGACCAAAAGGTCCCCCAACGGCTAGAAATGGAGAGGGCATTGTTGAAAAGAAGGATAACTCAACCCATCTTCATCACCAACCAAGTACATCTACTTAGAAGCCCAAAAATCAGCCTGCATTGTCCAGCAAGCATGACACATTTGGGCAGCCTTAACCAACCCAAAATACATTCAAAAATAGGCCCAAGGAAGCCCAAAAGTTTGGAGAAAAGTCTAGGAAGCAAACCCAAATAGCTAGGGGCAGTTTGGGTAGTATATATTTCAACAGTCAAAAAACTAGCTGTTGGAATTCCTTGGGGTTTGAGCTCCAACGGGAATATTACTTTTGAATCACTATCTACTGGCTATTTTTTCCTTTTCTCTATAAATAGAGCCTTATTGTATCTCCAAAACTCTATGAGAAAAATGCTCTCAAATATGTCCATGTATGCTCTCATTCTTCTTCAATAAAATTCAGAAGTATTCTTCATTTCTTGTGCTCTATTTTTTGATATTTCAACATGGTATCAGAGCAAACTTCGATCCCTTCCTCTTCAAGGTTGGGTGACCTTCCACCTTCCATCAACATTACCCAATTTCAAAATATATCCTCCATTCAATTAAGAGGAGGAAATTATTATCAATGGGCAGCCTTGATGAGAAGAGCGCTGGAACTTCACAACTTGGAGGGTCACATACTTGATCAACCACTTGAAGAGGTGGATTCTTCCTTCAGAGAATGGAAGAAGAGGGACAATCATGTGTTTTTTCTTCTACTCAATTCCATGGATGAAACACACAAAGCCATGGTGACTTGTGCTCCCAATGCAAAACTAATATGGGACACAATGTTTTCTCTTTATGGCCAAGAATCTAACCTTGGCAGAATTTTTGAGCTCAAACGACAAATTTCAAACATCAAAAAGGAAGGGAAATCTCTTCCTCAATACTTTGGGGAATATACTGATGCTTGGAATGAGCTCTCCACTCTCCGCCCAGATTCCATAGATCTCAAAGTCCTCCACAAGAGGAAAGAAGAAGATAAAATCTTTGGTCTTCTCATGGGTCTAGATGATTCCTACTCTCTTCTTAGACAAGAAATTCTCCGAATGAAGGAATTTCCTTCATTTGGAGAAGTGCAAAATATGATCCAACGAACGGAAGTTAGCATGCGTTTGGAAGAAAATTCCAAACTTAGACTTGAAGCTCAAGGTCACATGGCTACCGTTGAAGAGCACATGGCTGCCAAAGCACATCAAGTTCCAAAGAAAATTGATGTATGCACCCATTGCAAGAAAAGAGGACATACAAAGGAGAAGTGTTGGAACCTTCATCCTCATTTAAAGCCCAAGACCTTCAAACCAAGGGAGCAACTTTCCGAGCAGCATAATGCACTTCACGCCAAGCTTCAAGGACCTACCATGGCTGATTTTGCTGCTCTTCAAAGTCAACTCAATGACATCTCCAAGAAGTTTCAACAACTTGCTCCCTCCAATGGTAAAAATCAAAGCACTTTATCCTCTTTCAATTTCGAAGATTTTCTCATTGATTCGGGAACGGACCATCATATGGTAAGGGATAGAAGAAAAATCAAGCGTTTTAAAAAACTCCCTAACCATAAGATAGTCCGTGTTGCCAATGGGCAAGATTTGAAAGTTGAGCAAATTGGGGAAATTGAACTTTTTGGAAAAACATCAAATGCTTTATTTGTTCCCCAACTCACTTCAAATCTTTTGTCCATTAGCAAAGTCACTAAGGATCAAGGGTGTAGAGTTGTTTTTGACCCGAACACTGTTACTTTTCAGGACCTCAAGTCGAATCAATTGATTGGCAAGGGTTCTAGAAGAGGGGATCTATATTTTTTGGATCAAAAGCATCATGCACTCGTAGCTCATGTCAAAGAAGATGGATCTCTTTGGCATAAACGTTTTGGGCATCCTAGTGACCAAACTTTAAAGCGTCTATTTCCAAGTATTAATATTGAAGATAGACATTGTAAAGCTTGTATTCTGGGAAAAGAAACCCGATCAATGTATCCCAATTCAAAAACAATTTATAAAGATGCTTTTGATTTAGTTCATTCGGATTTGTGGACTTCACCCATCAAATCTCATTTAGGCTACAAGTATTTCATTACTTTTGTAGACCAAAAAACTAGGTACACTTGGGTCTACCTTTTGAATACCAAAGATCAAGCTTTTGAAGCCTTTAAAAGCTATGAGAGATATGTGACAAAACTTTACAATGCTAACATTAAAATTCTAAGGACGGATCATGGTGGGGAATTCACTAGTTTGAAATTTGAAAACTACCTTAGAGAGAATGGCATTGTACATCAAATGTCTTGTGTATACACACCTCAACAAAATGGGGTGGCCGAAAGGAAAAATAGGCACATATTAGAAATAACTAGAGCTATGATGTTTCATGCAAATGTGCCTAAGAAATTTTGGTGTGATGGAATAAAAACCGCTGTCCACCTAATAAACCTTATCCCATCTCAAGTCCTAGATGGCAAGTCACCATTAGAAGTCCTACTAGATAGAAAACCTAAGATATCTCATCTTAGAACATTCGGTTGTGTATGTTACATTCATATTCCAGCACACATGAGGGATAAGTTAGATCACAAGGGTAGAAAGTGCATATTTTTGGGGTATGCTTCCTTTGAAAAGGGGTATAGATGTTATGACCCTAAGACTGACCAAACATACACATCTAAGGATGTGATATTTGTGGAGAATGAGACCTTTTTTGTAGATAATGAAGAACATCAATCATCAAAAGAAGAGAACACTCCAAGCACGTGGAATTTCTTACTTCTCCCGAATCAATCATCTCCACCAATTGCAGAAGGAACCTCCCAAGAGATTAATGAGCAATCTCAAAATAATGAAGAAGAAGGATCAAACTCCATAGAAGAGGAGGCAGCCCACACTTCAGGGGGAGATCAAGAAACCGAAGAGGAAGAATCTGAGCATGTAGAGGGAGATTTGGATGCACCACCTCCTCACCTTAGGCGATCCATGAGGCTTAGGGTTCCCCGTTCGGAATGGATTAACCGTAGAGTTTACTATAACTCCAAGGTAACATCACATCCGATTTCTGATTATTATACCATCTCACATGTTTCTTTGAGCCACCAAAATTTTTTGAGTGGCATAGATAAAGAACAGGAGCCTAGGACATATGATGAAGCATCCAAGGACCCAAGGTGGAGAAAGGCAATGAAGGAAGAGCTAGATGCATTGACTAAGAACGGTACATGGGAAGTCACCTCTCTTCCAAAGGGCAAGCGGGCCGTCGGATGCAAATGGGTATACAAAATCAAATATAAAAGTGATGGATCAATTGAAAGGTTTAAGGCAAGACTTGTGGCTAAAGGATTCACTCAAGCATATGGGATAGATTACAAAGAGACATACGCACCTGTTGCCAAAATGAACACAATTAGGGTCTTGATGTCTCTTGCGGTGAACCATGGATGGAGCATGTTTCAAATGGATGTAGCAAACGCGTTCCTTCAAGGAGATCTCGAAGAAGAAGTGTACATGCAACTTCCTCAAGGGTTCCAACAACAAGGAGGAAATGTGTGCAAACTACGCAAGGCTATCTACGGGCTGAAGCAATCCCCAAGGGCATGGTATGCAAAATTAAGCCATGCTTTCCTAGTAGTGGATTTGTTAAATGCCATAGCGACTCATCTGTTTTCATTAGAAAAAACAATGATAAAATTGTGATAGCCTTAGTTTACGTAGATGATATCATCATTACAGGAAATGACATGCATTTAATAGATATAGTTAGAAATTTCTTGAGTTCTAGATTTGAAATTAAAGATTTAGGGAGACTAAAGTATTTCCTAGGAATTGAGTTAGCCTATTGTAATAATGGGTTAATTCTATCCCAAAGGAAATATGCTCTTGATCTTTTGCAGGAAACAGGAAAGCTAGGAGGAAAGCCAGCTTGTAGCCCTATTGTCACCACTGGACCTCTAGTAGATGATGAGGAGCCATTTGAGGACATAGAGAGATATCAGAGACTTGTAGGACGGCTGATCTACCTCACCATCACTAGGCCAGACATAGCCTTTGCTGTGAGCCAAATTAGTCAACATATGCATTCTCCAAAGAAGGGTCATTGGAGAGCAGTTGAGCGCATCCTTCACTACATCAAGAAATCACCCGGTCTAGGTATTTGGATGAAGAACAGTGGAAGCTCCCAAATTGAAGGCTTTTGCGATGCAGATTGGGCGAGCGATTCAAAGGATAGAAGATCTACCACCGGGTACTGCATGTTCGTAGGAGGCAACTTGGTAGCATGGAAGAGCAAAAAACAGCATGTGGTGTCAAGATCGAGTGCAGAGGCTGAGTATAGGGCAATGGCGTCAGCGGCCAGTGAGATTGTATGGTTGAAGGCTCTAGTAGAGGAATTAGGGTTCAATGTTTCTACACCAATCAACTTGCATTGTGACAATCAATCGGCGATTCATATTGCATCCAATTCGGTCTTCCATGAAAGGACTAAACACATAGAAGTTGATTGTCACTTCATTCGACAAAAGGTGGAAGAAAAGCTTATAGCTACTCCCTACATCAAAGGAAAAGAGCAACTAGCTGATATCTTCACAAAAGGGGGAACTGCAATGCATCTTCAAGAAATCATGAACAAGTTGGGCACTATCGATATCTACGCACCCAACTTGAGGGGGAGTGTTGAAAAGAAGGATAACTCAACCCATCTTCATCACCAACCAAGTACATCTACTTAGAAGCCCAAAAATCAGCCTGCATTGTCCAGCAAGCATGACACATTTGGGCAGCCTTAACCAACCCAAAATACATTCAAAAATAGGCCCAAGGAAGCCCAAAAGTTTGGAGAAAAGTCTAGGAAGCAAACCCAAATAGCTAGGGGCAGTTTGGGTAGTATATATTTCAACAGTCAAAAAACTAGCTGTTGGAATTCCTTGGGGTTTGAGCTCCAACGGGAATATTACTTTTGAATCACTATCTACTGGCTATTTTTTCCTTTTCTCTATAAATAGAGCCTTATTGTATCTCCAAAACTCTGAGAAAAATGCTCTCAAATATGTCCATGTATGCTCTCATTCTTCTTCAATAAAATTCAGAAGTATTCTTCATTTCTTGTGCTCTATTTTTTGATATTTCAACAGGCATTGCCCTCTCCTCCATCTCTTTTCTCATTTCTTTCCCTCTCCTCTTGTTCTCTATAAATAGGGCTTAGTTGTTCATTTGGAAAGTATGAAAAATATGCCTTCATTGCATATAAACTCTCTTTGATTTCTTAATTAAATTCTTGAAGTTTCTTTCTTCATTCTTAGCTTGCTATATTTAAATTTCATCACCATCATTTGGGGAAGTCCAAAATATGATTCAAAGGGCTGAAGTGAGCATTAGATTGGAAGAAAGCTCTAAGCAAAAAGTGGAAGCTCAAGCATTCATTGCCTCTACAAATGAAGTAGTTGCTGCCAAAGTGAATCAAACTCAAAGGAGAAATGAGATATGTTCTCATTGTAAGAAAAGAGGCCATTCAAAGGATAAATGCTGGCTCTTGCATCCCCAACTAAAGCCCAAAGTATTCAGGCAAAGAGACCAGCAAGGAGCTCCAAACGGATTCGGTTCAGGACAGCAAGCTGCTGCCCAATTCGTGAAGGTTCAAGCACCATCCTTGGCTGACTTTGCTGCACTCTAAACTCAACTAAATGGGGTTGCACAAAAGCTTCAACAAATAGCTCCTTCATCCGGTAAAAATCAAGAACCTTTCTCATATTTAAATTCTGAAAATTTTCTCATTGATTCGGGAACCGAATGTCATATGATTAAGGATAGAGCAAAAATAAAGAGATTTGAAAACCTTCCAAACCATATGACTATTCGAGTTGCAAATAGGCAAGATTTGAGAGTAAATCAAGTTGGGGAAGTTGACATTTTTGGAAAACCAACCAAGTCTTTATATGTCCCCAAACTTACCTCAAACCTACTGTCCATTAGCAAGATCACCAAAGATCAAAAGTGTAGAGTTGTTTTTGACCCCAATAATGTCTCTTTTCAGGACCTCAAGTCGAATCAATTGATTGGCAAGGGTTCTAGAAGAGGAGGACTTTATTACTTGGATCAAGAACAAAATGCACATGTAGCTCATGTTAAGGAGGATCAATCTCTTTGGCATAGACGCTTAGGACATCCTAGTGATCGAGTTTTAAAACGTCTATTCCCAACTTTAAATTTTGAGAATAGACATTGTAAAGTTTGTATTTTGGCAAAGGAAACCCGAACAATGTATCCTATTTCAGAAACAATATATGAAAATCCTTTTGATTTAGTTCATTCCGATATTTGGACTTCACCCATCATGTCCCACTTAGGTTACAAATACTTCATTACTTTCATTGATCACAAAACAAGGTACACATGGGTGTATCTTCTAAATACCAAAGACCAAGCTCTTGAAGCACTCAAGAGCTATGTGAAGTATGTAACCAAACTATATAATGCCAACATAAAAGTCCTAAGGTCAGATCATGGTGGTGAATTTACAAGTCTTAATTTCAAAAATTACCTTAAGGACAATAGCATTATACACCAAATGTCATGTGTTTACACACCCCAACAAAATGGGGTAGCGGAAAGGAAGAATAGACACATACTTGAAATATCTAGAGCTATGACGTTCTATGCAAACATGCCTAAGAAATTTTGGTGTGATGCAGTTAAAACCGCGGTACATGTGATCAATCTTATGCCCACCAAAGTTTTAAAAGGGCAATCTCCCCTTGAGGTTCTCCTAGGAAGGAAACCAAATATTTCCCACCTTAGGATATTTGGTTGCACATGTTACATTCACATTCCTACGCACCTAAGGAATAAACTAGAACATAGAGGGAAAAAATGTATATTTCTTGGATATGCAGCCTTTGAAAAAGGCTATAGGTGCTATGATCCTACCACTAACCGAACATACACATCAAAAGATGTGATATTTTTAGAAAGTGAGTTCTATTTCGTAGGATATGAAGATATAAAGGAAGCTCCAAAGACTGAAATTCCTCCTAGCACTTGGGACTTCCTCATATCGTCTCCTCAAGAAGCTGAACAAACCGAAGGAAACTCCACCTCTAAAGCAAGCCATAACTCTCAAGATGATAATTCAGAAGCTTTAGAGGCTGAACAACCAATTGTTTCAGGGGGAGAAAGTGATACAAATGAGGAGAATACAAACGAGGAGGAATCTCTTGAACTCGAGGAGGAACCGGATGAACCACCACCTCAACTAAGAAGATCAACAAGGCTTAGACTTCCTCCATCCGAATGGATCAATCGAAGGGTATTCTATAACTCTAAGGTAACCTCCCATCCTATTTATGATTATTATACCACCTCACATGTTTCCTTGGACCACCAAGCTTTCTTGAGTAATCTAGATAAAGAAGTGGAACCAACGTCATTTGAGGAGGCATCAAAGGATCCAAGATGGAGAAAAGCAATGGAGGAGGAACTAAAAGCTCTATCAAAGAATGGGACATGGGAAATCACTTTACTACCAAAAGGGAAGAAAGCCGTAGGATGTAAATGGGTATACAAAATCAAGCGCAAAAGCGATGGATCAATTGAGCGATTCAAAGCAAGACTAGTAGCCAAAGGGTATACTCAAGCAAATGGGATTGATTATAAGGAGACCTATGCTCCAGTTGCAAAAATGAATACTATTAGAGTCCTTTTATCCCTTGCGGTGAATCATGGTTAGAGCATATATCAAATGGATGTAGCAAATGCTTTTCTCCAAGGAGATCTAGAAGAAGAAGTCTACATGCAAATACCAATGGGTCTTCAATCTCAAGGAGGAAATGCATGCAAACTTCATAAGGCAATTTATGGTCTCAAACAATCTCCAAGAGCTTGGTATGCAAAATTAAGTCATACTTTCCTTGTCATGGATTTCATAAATGCAATAGTGATTCATCTCTCTTTATTAGAAAAACTAATGATTATATCACAATAGCTCTAGTTTATGTAGATGACATTATCATCACAGGTAGTGATTTGCATCAAATAAACTTAGTTAGAGATTTTTTAAAGTCTAGATTTGAAATTAAAGATCTAGGAAAACTAAAGTATTTTCTAGGAATTGAGTTAGCCTATTGTCCCAATGGGCTAATTCTCTCTCAAAGAAAATATGCTCTTGACCTTTTACAGGAAACAGGTAAGCTTGGAGAAAGACCAGTTTGCAGTCCAGTTTCCTCTTCCGGTCCTTTAGCCGATGATAATGATCCTCTAGACGACATTGAAAGATATCAAAGGTTGGTTGGGAGACTTATCTACCTCACCATCACAAGGCCAGACATAGCATATGCCGTTAGCTATGTAAGTCAATTCATGCACTCTCCAACAAAAGGCCATTGGAGAGCAGTTGAAAGGATCCTTCATTATATCAAAGGATCCCCGGGGCTAGGCATTTGGATGAAGAACAATGGAAGTTCAAACATTGAAGGGTATTGTGACGCTGATTAGGCGGGTGACTCCACCGATAGAAAGTTTACCACTGGGTATTGCATGTTTGTAGGAGGCAACTTGGTAGCTTGGAAAAGCAAAAAGCAGCGGGTTGTGTCTAGATCAAGTGCGGAGGCCGAGTATAGGGCCATGGCAGCTAGTGCAAGCGAGGTAGTATGGTTGAAGGCTTTAATAGAAGAGCTAGGGTTCACAGTCTCCACTCCAATCAAGCTCCATTGTGACAATCAATCAACAATTCACATTGCCACTAATCCGGTCTTCCATGAACTCACCAAGCACATAAAAGTTGATTGTCATTTTATTCGTCAAAAGGTAGAAGAAAAACTCATTGTGACTTCTCATATCAAAGGAGAAGATCAGCTAGCAGATATCTTCACAAAAGGAGGAACAGCAGCTCACCTACAAGAAATGATGGGCAAGTTGGATACTATAAATATCTACGCACCCAACTTGAGGGGGAGTGTTGAAAAGAGGAATTAATCAACCTATCATCACATTTCTAAAAGGGGTCTTCCCAAGAGTCCAACAAGTTCTTCTCAAGGATGGAGCCTTAAATTGGGCTGGCCCGTAGAGAGGGGTCTTGACCCCTCTCTTGTTCTCTCTTTTTGTTCTCTAATTCTCTCCCTCATCTTCTTCTATAAATAGGCTTCTATGTATTCAAGCAAAGGTATGAAGAAAAGTTCAAAGCTATGAATTTTATTTGTTTTCTATTTCAATAAAATTCAGAGTTATATTTCAAGATCTCTTGAGTCTTTCTTTGATCTTTCAACAGATTCATGATCAGAATGAGATGAGGTTGATTGTTCTTGAGTTGGATCATTTTCAGCTTGGATTGGTTGTTCTTCTTCTTCATTTTGATGAGAGGCTTCTTTGATTGAGGGAAGGACTACATTCCAATGGTCTTGTGCTCCTCTTTCCTTTGGTTGCTCTTGATCCTCTTTTCCTGCAAAATAAGGTTCTTTTTCTACAAATATCACATCCTTGGATGTGTATAGCTTTTTGGTTAGAGGATCATAACATTTATATCCTTTTTCAAAGGTAGAGTATCCTAAAAATATACATTTTCCCCCCTTTTATCTAGTTTATTTCTAAAGTTTTTTGGTACATGCACATAACAAATGCACCCAAAAACTCTTAAGTGTGAGATACTAGGTTTTCTTCCTAGGAGTAGTTCTAAAGGGGATTTTCCTTCTAGCACTTGAGAGGGCATAAGGTTTATAAAGTGAGCAGCGGTTTTAATGGCTTCACTCCAAAACATTTTAGGTATATTGGAGTGAAACATCATAGCCCTAGCCGTTTCTAGTAAGTGTCTATTTTTTTTTCGGCAACTCCATTTTGTTGAGGAGTGTAAACACAAGACTGTTGATGAATAATTTATTTTTCTTCTAGAAAATCTTCAAGTGCATGGCTAGTGTATTCCCCCCCATGATCCGATCTAAGGATTTTGATGTTTGCATTGAATTGCTTGGTCACATATCTATAATAGCTCTTAAGTGCTTCCAATACTTCCGATTTGGCAGTTAATAAGTACACCCAAGTGTATCTAGTTTTGTGATCAATGAAGGTTACAAAATATTTGAAGCCATTATGAGATTCCATGGGTGAAGTCCACACATCGGTATGAATGAGTTCAAAGGCATTTTCATATATTGTATTTGAGATTGGATAGTACACTTTAGTTTGTTTTCCAAGAATACAAGCTTTGCAATGCCTATTTTCTACTTTTTGACTTGGAAATAGGCGTTTCAAAGTTAAATCTCCCGGGTGACCTAGACGGGCATGCCATATAGAAAACGCTTGACTTTGAACTCCAAAAGCTTGATTTTCATGGTTCAAAAAATATAAGTTGTTCCTCCTAGACCCCTTGCCAATCAAGTGATTCGTTTTGAGATCCTGAAAGATAACTTGGTTAGGATCAAAAGTGGCCTTGCAATTATGGTCTTTGGTAATTTTGCTAATAGACATGAGGTTAGAGTTGAATTTTGGTACATATAAAGCTTTAGTTTTCTTTCCTAGGAGTTCAACTTCACCTAGATGATCAACTTTTAGTTTTTGACCATTAGCAACCTTGACAATCTTATAACTAGATAGAGGAATGAATTTCCTAACTTTGTCTTTATCTTTTACCATGTGATTGTCACAGCCCAAATCAATCAACCATTTATTTAAATGAGATGAGTTCAAGTTGTTACCGGAGTGAAGGGCAACTTGGCCAAGGAGCTTTTTCATTTCTTTTTGCATCTCCTCCATCTTGGATTCGAGTGCAGCCACTTGGGAGACTTGTTGAGCATAAGCTGGTTGTTCCACCTCCTTCTTGTTGTTCTTTGGGCGCAAATTAGGGTGGAGAAACCAGCACCTTTCCCTTTTGTGGCCGGGCTTCTTGCAATTTGTGCAAACATCCTTTTTAAAGAAATTTTGAGCTTTGTTGACCATATGATCATCTTGAACAGCTTTGAAGGCTTGAGCTTCGGGTTTGAGCTTGGTAGACTCCTCTAGCCTCATGCTAGTCTCGGTCCTTTGAATCATAAATTGAACTTCTTGGAACGAAGGGAATATCTTCATTCTAAGGATTTCTTGACGAATTGGAGCATATTCATCTCCAAAACCCATAAGGAGACCAAAGGTCATGTATTCATCATTTCTTTGAAGAATGGTCTTGAGATTAGAAGTTGGAGGCCTAAGAATATTAAGCTCATTACAAAGATCCCTATATTCCCCAAAGTATTCGGGAAGAGTTTTACCTCCTTTTTGAATCTTGAAGATTTTTCTTTTGAGCTCAAAGATTCGTCCGGTGTTGGTCTCTTACCCATATAGAGCATGCATTTGATCCCACAAAGCCCTTGCATTTGGAATACAAGTAGCCATTGCTTTGTGGGTTTTGTCAAGAGACATTTGAAGTAGCACCACCACTTGATCATCTTGCTTCTTCCATGATTTGAATGTAGGGTTGGCATCATCTAGGGGATCCTCCAATATGTGATTTTCAAGATTGAAGAAGTTCAAGGATCTTTTGATGGTGTCTTGCTAAACATTGTAATTTGATGAATCTAAGAGAATGGAAGTAAACATGGAAGTACTAATTTGTGGTGGAGGATTACCAATACCGGAAGATGAAGGTATCGAAGATGGCTCTGATACCATGATGAAATTTAAATATAGCAAGTTAAGAATGAAGAAAGAAACTTCAAGAATTTAATTGAGAATTCAAAGAGAGTTTACATGCAATGAAGGTATGTTTTTCATACCTCCCAAAGAAACATATAAGCCCTATTTATAGAGAACAAGAAGAGGGGCAAGGAGATAAGAAAAGAGAGTGAGGAGAGGGCATTGTGCCCTCTCCAATTATTTCTAAGTTGTGCCCTCTCCAATTAGGGCCCAACTTAGAAACCTTAAAGGGATTACAAAGAGAATGAAAAATCTATCCAAATTAAAGCTATACATTTAGACTTCATTCCCTTAGTACATAAACCCTAATTGTCCTTTATTTCAACACTCCCCCTCACTTGGCCATCCTTCTTCTTCCAAGCACGATACACCTTCTGATCCCGTTTTCCTTATTCTGTTGGAACCTCCCCTGGGTCCACCATCTCCTGTCGAAGAACCTCCCCGAGTTCTTGTTCCTCGAAGACAAACTAAATTTTTCGGTGCCAAATGTCATAATTGTCACCATTCAGTTTCTCTCCCTTAACGAGATCCAGAACTACAGTTTTTATAATAACCATGTCTCTGTTACACAGAAAATAGAAACGTTAGTGACAAATGATACTCATATTCATAATTTTATATACCCTACAAATCATCAAAACCAAAATGACTCGAATACAGACCCCAAAATGAGCATATGAGTCAACAAACACCATATATCACAATTTAGGATTGCATCTCACCATTCAGACTAGAATTCGGTACATAAAAAACCCACATTTAGTCACTTTTTATCATAAAACCCTTTAAAAAATTGGTAAAATCCAATTTTAAGCGAATCTACGCACCGCCAGAAGGGTTCACGCGCCCCCGAGCGCCGGTGGCGCGTCTCCTACACGCCTTCACGCGCAGGAGACGGCTCTAGCGCGTACCTAGAGACGCTGCGCGTCTAGCACGCGCCCACACACGCCTGGGAGCCTGTCTCACACGCGCCTAACGTGCAGGTGCGTATTTCAAGCGTTCACACGTGCGAGACCGGTCAGACCGGGTTCGGGTCGAACCGTCGGGTCGGACCACGTCCGACCTGCCCGACTGCCTCACCCGCCTCTCGCACACGTGAGACTCACCGCCCGCAACCGTACTCTGACGCGTGAGACTGGTCGGACCGGGTCCGACCTACCCGACTGCCTCACGTGCCTTTCGATGCGTGAGACTCATGCCCTCGTAACCGCGGTTGCCACGTGCCTCAGCGCGTGTACTTCACTTGCCCACAGGTTGGGTTCTTTCTTCTTCGCCTGACGGGTCTTAAACCGGATTTTCTGACCCGATTTCTAAAAAACGCTTCTTTGGCCTTTTTTCACGGCGATTCTTACCGGAAAATTAGTTTGGACTTCCCAAAAATATTCTAAACTTGATTTTTTGGGTTATTTGTACCCTAAACTCGGCGAAATATATACCCAAAGTTTTGGCTCTCAGCGGTCTCGTCGGAAAACCCAGTTTTCAGCAGCGGCAATATGCAATATGCATACCAAAATGTAGATCTAGATACCAGGAACTCAAATCTATAATTTTTTGTGAAGATTCCTCCTAAATCTTGACAAATTTGGGATTTATTTGTCGCGGTCACTGTTCATGGCCTAAAAGTTCGACCGAAATTTTCATGGCCTAATCGTGCTTAAAAAACTTGTGAAAAAATCATATTCGTGACTTACATGATATGGGTTATATCATGATATTTTCAGATTCACGAAATGTATCCGTAATCCGAACCCCAAATTGTATATGCTCAAAATTAAGTCCGAAAAGTTGTTTTAAAATATATCTAACCTGACTCTGATACTAATGTTAGAGTATTTCATGGCTCTATCATGCAGCGGAAGTATTAAACAATTTCAGAATTAAAAGTGTAGGGTTTTGGTAATACCTCAATGAGCGATGCAGTAATCTTTAAGGAACCACGAAACCCACGTCTCGATCTATCTCGTAGTCGGGATGATAATCACAGATCGAATTATCAATACAGTTCCACGACGTCTCAACTCTGGATTTGGTGATAGAAACGCCGTGCGACAAAATCCCTTAATTTCTCTCTTGTGCAAAAATGTCAAAATTCTCTCTCAATTTTGAATTACCTTCTTTTCAATCCCAGTCCCCGATTTGTGTTATTTTTTCTTCCTTCCAATATTGGTTTTACTATTATTGGTAGACAAATCAATTACCCAGAATTGATTTGAAAGACCACCATAAATGTGAAAGTTACATCAAGGCATTCCTTATTTGGAAGATGCCTCACGTGAACATATTTGACCTTCAATATCAAACCTTCCGCCCCATGTGTTATCAGTAAAATTACATATGTCAACACGAGAATGTACCTACAGAAGCCAAATGGCAATTGTTGGAATCTATATGTTACACAAACACTCAGAACTCCATATTTCAAAACCCGAAAGGAACAAAAAGATAGCAAAAATATGCATTAACCGGAACCCCACAAGTTGGCTGTGGCACTTCTTACATTGTCTTGGTAACCATAAAAGGCTGCTCAATAGATCACCCTCTAGGCAGGTAGGGAGCTACATTCTTATTAAAATCTTAATGACAGAAAGCCTGTCCACTTGTTAAAGACTTGTCACTTACATTTCTTTCCTGGTAACTGGGATTGGAGAATTCATGCTTCATATGCCCCTTTGTGTACCATACTTGATCACACTACGTGAAACTATAAGAACTTTCCCAATTTTCCTGCTTGATCATTTTTAGAATATGAGAAATCCTTATACACATGTCTTCTGGAGTTGATAATGATTCTTAATAGAATTAATATAACTAATGCATTTGAGAAAAAACCAAGTAAGGCTTTATCTCATAACATCTTGTATTCTATATTAAAAGCATAGTTGGACAGATTAATACAAAGACCAAAAGCCCCCTCAAAATACCAAGGCTTTATGCATGTCAAGTATGTTGAAATTCAAAGTAAGAAGAACAAACTAAAATTTAGAACTTTATTGAATTTGAGAGCAATTCTTGTACATAATAAGAGAACTTTATTTTCATAGTTTACAAGGGGAGGTCAATCCCTATTTATAGAGAAAAGGAGAGGGAGAAAGAATGGTAGAATGGAAGAGTGGAGAAAGCATAATGCTCTCTCCTCTAGCTAGCCGTTGGAGGCTTCCAACGGCTAGTTTAAGAACTGGCCGTTGGGGCCTCCAACGGCTAGTTCTTGCTAGCTGTTGGGGGACCATTTGGTCCCCCATTTGCTGGCCCCGGCTGGGCCCGAGTGGGCCTGTCCCATATTGGGACCCTAATTTGGGCCAAGAAATCTAGACAAGAGGGGTATTAATTTGCCTCTATGCTTAGGTTTCCTTTAGGCCTCAAATAAGTAAGGAAAAATACAATCAATTTAGGATTAATTGAGTACCCTAAGTGTTCTTCATTTCAACAAAGTAACCCTTTCTATTCTTCCAAAAGCAAAAGTATAGTACCACTAGCCTACTAAAAATAGATTTGTAAATCCCCTTAGAACCTACCTTTAGACCACAAAAAATTGAACTTCTATCATTTTATATTATATAATGTCGCTTACAAAGTTAAAACCAAAAAGGGAAAAGCGGATTACCTCAGCACAAATTGCAGGAGGTCGTACACCAATTCTTGTGCTCTCCATCGACGACAAATGAGAAAAATGAATAAGATTAAGAAAAATAATGGTTATCAATCTCCTTCGTCTCTGCAACTTAAATTGAAAATGCTCATTGTACCTCTGACATCATCAGCCACCTCATTTTCAACAAAAGCAGCATCTAAAATTTGTTAGCCAAACCAATACAAATCAGATTGACCAAAAAAATTAGAGAACATGCGAACGAGGAGATTAGCAGGGTTCAAATAACACATTATTGGCCAAACCAATCAGTCTAAAATTCTTGACACTGAATATCCGACCTCTTTAGGATAGGCTTTATAATGTATCAAATAGCACTATACATAAAAAAAGGCAAAAAATCCTTATAAAACTTAAAATTTTCATTGTTTTACAATGTCCCTCTAGTCCTAGAAAAGGTGACAACAAGTGCTATACCTGTTGGATTTTTGACTAAGAAGAGAGAGAAATCTAATAAACTTCTGGTTTTTATTGATGTAGTAGAATGATACAAAGGAAGAGAGATTATCTTCCTCTTAATTTTACAAGGAGAGCAATAGCTCTATTTATAGGCAAAGGGAGAAAAATAGCCAGTAGAGAGAGAACAAAGTCAATATTCCCGTTGGGGCTCAAACCCCAAGAAATTCCAACAGCTAGTTTTTGGACTGTTGGAATATACATTGCCCAAACTGCCCCTAGCAATTTGGGTTTACCTCTTAGACTTTTCTCCATATTTTTGGGCTTCATTGGGCTTGTTTTTGAATGTATTTTGGGTCATAAATATGTTGCCAAATTCTGAACATTAAAAAATAAAAGGCCCAATGTTTATGACATTATCATATTTTCAAGTTGAATACCTTGAGACTTATCTTCATCTTCTCCCTTATTTTTAACACTCCCCCTCAAGTTAGGTGCATAGATGTCTATGGACCCTAACTTGCTAAGGATGTGCTGAAGATGTTTCTCAGTTGTTGCCTTAGTGAAAATGTCAGCTAGCTGGTCTTCACTTCTAACATATGAGGTTGAAATTGTCTTGTTTTCTAATTTTTCTCGAACAAAATGACAATCAACCTCAATGTGCTTCGTTCTTTCATGAAATACTGGATTGGCAGCGATATGAAGAGCTGCTTGATTATCGCAATGTAGAAGAATAGGAGCGATAGTAGGAAATCCCATCTCCTCAAGTAATGCCTTTAGCCAAACTATTTCGCTTGTAGCCGCTGCCATTGCTCTGTATTCAGCCTCAGCGCTTGATCTGGATACAACAGATTGTTTCTTGCTTTTCCATGTTAGAAGATTTCCTCCCACGAACATGCAGTAGCCGGTGGTGGATCTCCTGTCCGTGACATCCCCAGCCCAATCTGCATCACAGTAGCCATAAATCTCCATGCTGTGGTTGTTTTTCATAAGAATTCCCCTTCCTGGTGAGCTTTTTAAATACTTGAGAATTCTTTCTACTGCCTTCCAATCTTGAATCCTTGGAGCATGCATCCGTTGGCTGATTAAGCTGACGGCATAAGTGATATCTGGTCTTGTAATGGTGAGGTAGATGAGCCTCCCCACAAGTCTTTGATATCTAGGAATATTCTGGAACATTTCTTCATCACCTTGTGCTCGTTCTGCTATGGATATAGGAGTTGCTGCTGGTTTAGCTCCTACCTTTCCAGTTTCCTGCAAAAGGTCAAGTACATATTTCCTTTGGCATAGAACTAGCCCCTTATGAGAATAGGCAAGCTCTATTCCTAAGAAATACTTTAGTTTTCCCAAATCTTTAATCTCAAAAGTAGATTTAAGAAAATTTCTAACTTGATCAATACCATTCATATCATTTCCTGTAATAACTATATCATCTACGTAAATAAGAACAATAGTGATTTCTTCATTGTTAACTTTAGTAAACATGGAGGAATCACTAATGGATTTCTTAAAGTTATTACCAAGAAGTGCTGAACTTAATTTTGCATACCAGGCACGAGGAGATTGTTTTAACCCATAGATTGCTTTTTTAAGACGACACACCTTGATGTTTGAATCCTCATCTAGCCCTTGGGGAATTTGCATGTAGATTTCTTCGTCTAAGTCCCCTTGAAGGAAAGCATTCTTCACGTCCATTTGATACATTGGTCATTCTCCATTGGTTGCAATTGATATCAAAACCCTTATCGTTTTCATTTTGGCAACAGGGGCAAAAGTCTCAGTGTAGTCTTCTCCATAAGTTTGTGTGAATCCTTTGGCTACAAGTCTTGCCTTGTAGCGTTCAATGGATCCATCACTTTTATACTTGATTTTGAACACCCATTTACACCCGACAACCTTTCTTCCCTTAGGGAGAGTAGTAATCTCCCACATCCCATTTTTATTCAATGCATCTAGTTCTTCAAGCATAGCTTGTCTCCATTCGGGTTTGGTATTTGCCTCATCAAAAGCCTTAGGTTCCTGTGATGAGTCAATGCCACTCAAGAACCCTTGATGGCTTGAGGAAGTGTTAGATACACAATAGTAATTTGAAATA
Source organism: Dillenia suffruticosa (assembly GCA_033439265.1). Classification (NCBI taxonomy): domain Eukaryota; kingdom Viridiplantae; phylum Streptophyta; class Magnoliopsida; order Dilleniales; family Dilleniaceae; genus Dillenia; species Dillenia suffruticosa. The sequence goes on along the minus strand of JAVTVX010000015.1, from coordinate 20,357,570 downwards.
GGATAGTGAGTTACCTTAGAATTGTAATAAACTCTTCTGTTGATCCACTCTGAGGGAGGAAGCCTCAATCTGGTGGAACGTCGAAGTGGAGGAGCCAGCGGAGAGGGCAGTCTAGTTTCGTCTCCGGATTCTCCTAAGGTAGGTAATCCCTCGCCTTCTTCTCTTTCTTCGGAAGAGTTCTCTTCATTTTCAGACTCATCCACTCCTCCCTCTTCGTTTTCTCCCCCTGAAAGTGAATTCTCTTCATTGGATTCTTGAGGAACCAGAGGAGGATTTATGGGAACATCGCAGAAGATTCGCAAGTCATTGCTTGATGAATTTTCTTCATTTTTTTCTCCTGCAAAAAAGAATTCATTTTCTACAAATATCACATCTTTCGATGTGTATACCTTGTTAGAGTCAGGTTCAAAACAAATATATCCTTTTTGGAATGAAGCGTACCCAATAAAAACACATTTCCTTCCTTTGATATCTAACTTATCTCTAAACTGCCTAGGAATATGAACATAATAAATACACCCAAAAACTCTAAGGTGAGAGAGGTTTGGTTTGTCTTTTCTAAGCAACTCTAATGGAGATTTTCCATGGAGAACTCTAGTTGGAAGACGATTTATTAAATGAGCTGCGGTACTAACCGCATCACTCCAAAAACGCTTAGGCATATTAGCAAAGAACATGATAGTTCTAGCTATTTCTAGGAGATGTCTATTTTTGCGTTCGACAACTCCATTTTGTTGGGGAGTGTAGGGACAACTAGTTTGATGAATAATTCCATTCTCCTCAATGAAATTTTTGAAATTAGTGCTCATATATTCTCCACCATTATCTGTCCTAAGAATTTTAATGTTGGCCTCATATTGTTTTATAATATACTTGTAAAAGGACTTGAAGGCTTCATAAACTTGGTCTTTTGATCTTAGCATATACACCCATGTATACCTAAACTTATGATCTATAAATGAGATAAAATACTTAAATCCCCTTCTAGATATCATAGGTGAAGTCCATACATCCGAGTGAACAAGATCAAAAGGCTTTTTATATTGAGTTTCAGAAATAGGATAATACATTCGGGTTTCCTTTCCAAAAATGCATGCTTCACAATGTCTATCACTACAATTTTTTGATGGGAATAGGCATTTCAAAGCTTGCATAGAAGGATGACCTAATCTAGCATGCCAAAGGAGGTAACTTTCCTCTCGGATTGCGGAAAATACAAAACTATCTTGTTTCCAAAAATACAAGTTATCTTGCATAGAACCACTACCAATCACTTGATTCGTCTCCAAATTCTGAAAACAACAGAATGAGGGTCAAAAATAGCTTTGCAATTTAAGTCCTTAGTGACTTGTCCAATGGACATAAGATTAGAGGTAAATTGAGGAACATATAAGGCCTTTGATTTTCTTCCAAATATTTCAACATCCCCAATTTGCTTAATTTTGAAATTATGTCCATTCGCAACTTTAACCATTTTAGGTTCTAGGAGAGGTTCAAGATTCTGAAAATTTTGCTTATCTTTGACCATATGGTGATCACAACCTGAATCTATCAACCATTTTGAAGAAGTAACAGATGAGTTAGAGCAAGTACCTGAGGAGGATTTTCCTAATTTTTGAGATGTCAGATTTGCTTTGTTTGCAGCTGGTTGAGCATTTTGCTCCCTCATCTCTTGCTCTTTTTTCTTGATGAACTCAGGTTTAAGGTTAGGATGAAGAAACCAGCAACCATCCTTGGTATGTCCCAACTTTTTGCAATGAGAACACACCTTTTTTATTCCCTGATGAGCCTTATTTACAGCTTGCTCATTCTGCTTTGTGGAGAACCCATGAACTTCACTTTTGGACTGATTGCTTTCCTCAAGCCTTTGAGAAGCTGCAGCTCTTTGAATCATAAATCAAGTCTCTTGGTATGATGGAAATTCTTTCATTCGAAGAATTTCCTGTCGAAGTTGTACAAATGACTCATTGAGTGATGAGAGCAATGAAAACACCTTGTCTTCATCTTGTCTCTTTTGCAGCACTTTTATATCACTTGTGAGAGGTCTCAATGTGTTGAGCTCATTCCACAAGTCCTCGTGTTCTCCGAACAATTGTGTAATTGATTTCTCCTCCATTTGGATGGTCGCAATCCTTTTTTGTATTTCAAATATTCTGCTCAAGTTTGATTCCTGACCATATAACCCATACATTTGCTTCCATAAGGATTTGGAACTCGGACAGCACATTACCATATTTTTGTGTGCTTGATCCATGGAGCTTGTTAGCAATAGGAACACTTGATCATCCAGCTCCTTCCATTCATCAAATCGTGGGTCTAGCCGATCCATAGGATCTTTTGTAATGAAAGACAGAAGTTTTGCTCCATTGAGAGATCTTCTGATATGACTAGCCCATTGGAAGTAATTGGTTGAGCTTAGAATAATTTGGGAGAAAAGTTGGATTTGAAAGGAAGAGATTTGAGGAAGAGAATTTCCCAACCCCGGAGTCGATGTTTGCTCTGATACCATGTTGGATTTTTGACTAAGAAGAGAGAGAAATCTAATAAACTTCTGGTTTTTATTGATATAGTAGAATGATACAAAGGAAGAGAGATTATCTTCCTCTTAATTTTACAAGGAGAGCAATAGCTCTATTTATAGGCAAAGGGAGAAAAATAGCCAGTAGAGAGAGAACAAAGTCAATATTCCCGTTGGGGCTCAAACCCCAAGGAATTCCAACAGCTAGTTTTTGGACTGTTGGAATATACATTGCCCAAACTGCCCCTAGCAATTTGGGTTTACCTCTTAGACTTTTCTCCATATTTTTGGGCTTCATTGGGCTTGTTTTTGAATGTATTTTGGGTCATAAATATGTTGCCAAATTCTGAACATTAAAAAATAAAAGGCCCAATGTTTATGACATTATCATATTTTCAAGTTGAATACCTTGAGACTTATCTTCATCTTCTCCCTTATTTTTAACACTGGATATGATCTCAAGCATAAGCCCTTCTTATATTTTGAAGTACACATGCTTCATACTTTTCTTGGGATTCTGGAACATCAAGAGGCTCTCTACCCACTTCATCAAGCTAACCCTCAAATAGAGTTTTACATAAAAATAAGTATATTCCTAACAGGCATCCACATGCATGAGCAAGGAAAAAAAAAAACAAGTTAAAAGAAAGCACTTTCTAATCTTTCTTAAGGTTAGTTAGAGGAAGCATTCCAATCCCAACTTGGTGGGAGATACACCTCTCCGAAGGCAAAGTTCAAAATCTTTAGCAATTGCACAAGAAAGGGATTGAGTCTGCATGAAGTATTGCCCGTGATATTTGAACTTTTACACATATCTGATGGGTTTATGGCTGAGCTACACACCAGAAGGATAGTGGCTACCTAATGCAGGTGGTCTGTGTTGAAATATCAAAAAATAGAGCACAAGAAATGAAGAATACTTCTGAATTTTATTGAAGAGGAATGAGAGCATACATGGACAGATTTGAGAGCATTTTTCTCATAGTTTTTGGAGATACAATGAGGCTCTATTTATAGAGAAAAGGGAAAAATAGCCAGTAGAAAGTGATATTCCCGTTGGAGCTCAAACCCCAAGGAATTCCAACAGCTAGTTTTTTGACTGTTGAAATATATGCTGCCCAAACTGCCCCTAACTATTTGGGTTTGCTTCCTAGACTTTTCTCCAAACTTTTGGGCTTTCTTGGGCCTATTTTTGAATGTATTTTGGGTTGGTTTAGGCTGCCCAAATGGGCCATGCTTGCTGGACAATGCATGCTGATTTTTGGACTTCTAAATAGATGCACTTGGTTGGTGATGAAGATGGGTTAAGTTATCCTTCTTTTCAACAGTCTGTAGGCTAAGCACGTGCAGGATATGTTTGGGGTACACTGAAAGGATAGTAGTTTACATTTTTACAATTGAGAAAAAAAGGATTGGTTGGAGGAATATTCACTCCAAAAGATACCATTTGAAGCATGGAAGTGACTGGATACAGAGATAAGACATGTCAACATGTCATAAAGTAATATCACTTCCATGAAAATAGGTTCCAATTTAAATAGTATTAGTGGACTTTCTTTGCAAGCACTACAAAATTAAGTGACTCTTTGGGTTTATGGCACCTTTGCAAGCATGAATATAAGTGAGACTATTTGGGTTTCGTCTAAATCTTTTCCTTGGCTGATGAAGTCGTTGATTTTGTAGACCTTTTTTTTATTTAGGTTGTATAAATGCACCTTCTTGGTGCTTTTATTTAATGAATTGCTTTTTCCTATCATCTGCTTCAAATATTACAATCATTACAATTTACTTTGAGTAAGTGCCTCCTAAAAGCACATTAAATCATCTACTTTTAACAACAATAACTATGTTATTATCTTGAGTGTATTTCAAAAGTGTTCCAGAAGGGTCAACCGAGTGCCCAATAAGTATATAAAAGGTGTCAAAAAAGTGTCCAAGAGATGACAGATATTTGAATGAAAAATAAAAAATTGGACACAAGTATGGAGTGTCCAAATGTCCAATGAATGTTGAACACCAGACACAGGTTCCATTTTGAAAGTGTCCATGCTTCAAAGAAAGATGCTTTAACACAAAAGAAACTCCTCCCACCACAAAATATCCCCTATTGGCTATCACATAAAACGTTCGTATAGAAAAATAGAGTTTTTTAATATCTGCATATTCCTATGTAATAAATACCCAATCGGTATAAATATAACAAAACACCACAGGAAGGATCCAAGGACAGTTGCAATTTACCTAAATTTGTAAGATTTAGATCACCTTGCTCAACACCGTGTTCATCACTTCCAAACAATCCCTAGAACTTAAAGACTGTCAAACAAATCTTCTCTTACAAATCCTTTTGCTAACACCCTCTAAACCGATATTCCTTTCAACCCACCCATCATCAACTTCCAAGGCCTTTTACCAATTCCTATATTCAAGGGCACTAGCAAAGTTGCCGAGGTCATTTAACAAGCTCTTATTTATTCTATTATTTAATCTTTTAAACAGATTATGCTGGATTTCTTTCTCCCATTTCTTCCTCTCACAAAGGAAGTGTAACAAATAAAAGGAACTCAATCGTATTTCTATCTCCAAATGCAAGGAATCTCACAAGCATTTTCAACATAAAATCGAGTGAACCCTAATCAACCAAATGAAATTTTTTCTAATTTTGCAAGCGGATCAAACTTGCACTGATCAACCAATAGAGAGCAGAAACATGCTAAAAATAAATCAATCTCCACACTTTTAAATAGAAAACTGCAAATTCACACAACTTAGACCAAATTTGGAAAGAGAATCACATAATCTATAGAACCATATCTGGCAAAAACATAAAGCAGATCCTTGATCTGAATGGCGGCTCCATCGAGACGGGCCACAGGGGCCAGCGCCATTTTCTACCATTGTAACCCAGGAGCAAGCAAATCAGCAAAAGTCACCGATAAGACCCTCCCGTGATCAGAATCAGAAGTAGAAACATCCTCCTTTTAAGTCACATTGGAGAGAATCAAGTTAGGTGAGGACTAGAAGGCAAATTTGCAAAAGACGGATGAACAAGAGGAAGAGGAAGAGGAAGCCCACAAGAGATCAGCAATGAGAGCAACACCGTGTTAAATAGAGTAGATTATAGTCGTAGACCTTCGAAATTGATTAAAGTGAAAAAAAATGTATCTTTTAATGAGTTAGTATTCATGATATGTAAGAGTTTTTAAATCAATTCCATGAGTTGTCCCGTGTTACACATGCAAGGAGCGAATGTACGATACAAACTGATACCGATTAATGATGATAATGACGTTTTGAACTTGATGGAGTTTGCAATGGGTAGGAGAGTGGGTACAACTTATAAATTGTAAATAAAGGCATATAATACTGGGACCTACACGATATGGCCACAAAGAAGGTAATAAGCAGATCGTCGATATCAATAATGAACATTACATATGCGGCAAGTGGCAAACATATAAAATACCTTACTCGCATGCAATCGTTGCAACACGAACGATGATCGACGTGTTGAAATAAAGAACACTTAGGGTACTCAATTAACCCTAAATTGATTGTATTTTTCCTTACCTATTTAAGGCCTAAAGGAAACCTAAGCATAGAGGCAAATTAATGCCTCTCTTATCTAGATTTCTTGGCCCAATTTAGGGTCCCTTTATGGGTCAGACCCGCGGGCTTCGGGCTGGGCCCTTCGGGCCCAGCCCGGGCCAGCAAATGGGGGACCATTTGGTCCCCCAGCAGCTAGCTAGAGGAGAGAGCTTTATGCTCTCTCCTCTCTTCCATTCTCCCATTCTTTTCTTCCTCTCTTTTTCTCTATAAATAGGGATTCTCTTCCCCTTTGTAATCTATGAAAAAAATTCTCTTATTATGTACAAGAATTGCTCTCAAATTCAATGAAGTTCTAAATTTTAGTTTGTTCTTCTTACTTTGAATTTCAACATGGTATCAGAGAGGGTTCATGATCAGTCTCCCAACTTCAAAGATGATCCAAAATGGGTTCTTTTGATGCAAGGTATGCTGAATATTTGTGAGGAACTAAACCTCATTTTTAAAGAGCCATTTGGATCCTATAAATTCAAAGGGCTTTGGAAGACTTTGCAACAATGTATCTCCAATACAAGAGCTCTTCCATCCTATGAAGAAGTGAAACGAAAAAGGGGAGAAATGAGCAGAATAAAAGGTCAACAAATTTGTAAAAAGTTCCTCAAATTCGGCCTCCAAGGAGATCAAAAAGCAGCCACACTCTTGGACAACAAAGTTGATCACAAAGAGGCTGTCCATCCAAGTCTAAACTCCTCCAATTTCGGCCTTCAAGAAGCTATCCAACAAAGAAGATCTTATGCTTCCGTAGTGGCCGGATGTGTTGCCCAATGTGGAACCCTTCAAGATAAATTGGATATTCACTTGAAGAGGTCTCTACATTCGGCACACATGGATGGTAATAAACAAAACTCTACCTCTTATTCTGAAAAATTTCTTGTAGATTCCGGCACAGATCACCACATGGTTAGGGATAGGAAGAAATTTAAATGTTTTAAAAAACTCCCAAATCGAAAGATAGTGAGAGTTGCTAATGGGCAAGATTTGGAAGTAAAGCAAATGGGAGAAGTTGAAATTTTTGGAAAATCCTCAAGTGCCCTTTATGTTCCCCAACTTACTTCTAATCTTTTGTCCATTAGTAAAGCCACAAAAGACCTAGGGTGTAGAGCCATTTTTGATCCAGACATAGTCACATTCCATGACTTAAACACTAACCAAATGATTGGAAAAGGGTTTCAAAGGGGGGGCCTATATTACTTGGACGAAGGGCAACATGCATTCACTACTCACATCAATAATGATGCCTCCCTTTGGCATGCTCGATTAGGGCATCTAAACAACAAGGCATTGAATCATCTTCTCCCAAATCTGAATATAGAAAACAAATCTTGTGAAGCATGCATCTTAGGGAAAGAAACAAGAACTACATACCCTAGTTCAGAAAGTGAATATATCACACCATTTGAATTAGTTCACTCGGACATTTGGACTTCTCCTATCATATCTCACCTAGGGTATAAATACTTCATCACATTTATTGATCAAAAGACTAGATACACTTGGGTATACCTTTTGCATTCTAAAGATCAAGCTTTTGAAGCACTCAAAAGCTATTTTAAGTATGTGACCAATCTTTACAATGCTAAAATCAAAGCTCTTAGATCTGATCATGGTGGGGAATACACAAGCCATAAATTTGAAAAACTTTCTAAATGAAAATGGCATTCTTCATCAAAAATCATGTGTTTACACACCCCAACAAAATGGGGTAGCTGAAAGAAAGAATAGGCATATATTGGAAACCGCAAGAGCCATGATGATCCATGCTAATGTGCCCAAGAAATTTTGGTGTGATGCGGTTAAAACCGCAGTCCATGTGATAAACTTAATGCCTTCCGAGATTCTAAAAGGCAAATCACCTTTAGAAGTGCTCCTAGGAAGGAAAACAAAGATTTCCCATCTTAGAGTTTTTGGTTGTGTATGCTATATCCACATTCCCTCTCAATTCAGAGACAAATTAGACCATAAAGGAAGGAAATGCATATTTCTAGGTTATGCAATATTTGAAAAAGGATATAAATGTTATGATCCTAAAACTAACAAAACATACACATCTAAAGATGTGATATTTGTGGAAAAAGAATCCTTTTTTTCAGGAAAAGAAGAACATGAAGTACCAAGGCAAATTACTCCAGCAAGTTCTTCGGATTTCCTAGTTCTTCCATACCAGCCTTTAGCAAATGAAATCCAAAATAATCCTCAAATGGAAGGAGAGAATACTCAAGGCAATGAAGATTCTACCTCTTCAGAAGAAGATCCCTCAAATGATTCAGGGGGAGCTCAAAATTCAGAACAAACCGAGGATCCCAATTCTGAAAATTCGGATGAAGCACCTCCTTCTCCACCTCCACCTCTTAGAAGATCAACAAGACTAAGACTTCCTCCATCCGAATGGATCAACCAAAGAGTGTTTTACAACTCTGAAGTGACTTTGCATCCTATTTCTGATTACTACACTACCTCACATGTCTCCACAAAACACCAAGCATACTTAAACAAAATTGACAAAGAAGTGGAACCTAGATTTTTTGAAGAAGCAAAACAAGATACTAGGTGGGTGCAAGCCATGAAAGAAGAGATAGATGCTCTTACCAAAAATGGAACTTGGGAGATTACTCATTTGCCCAAAAACAAGAAGGCCGTAGGATGCAAATGGATATATAAAATCAAGCACAAAAGTGATGGATCAATCGATCGCTTCAAGGCAAGATTAGTGGCAAAAGGATTTACTCAAGCATACGGAATAGACTACAAGGAAACCTATGCTCCGGTAGCAAAAATGAACACCATTAGAGTTCTTATGTCCTTGGCCATGAATCATGAATGGAACATGTATCAAATGGATGTTGCTAATGCATTCCTTCAAGGAAATCTAGAAGAAGAAGTCTATATGCAACCACCTCAAGGGTTCCAACATCATGAAGGAAAAGTATGCAAACTCCGCAAGGCTATCTATGGATTGAAACAATCTCCTAGAGCGTGGTATGCCAAACTAAGCCAAGCCTTCCTTAGTTATGGTTTCTTAAAATGCAATAGTGATTCATCTCTCTTTGTTAAAAAAGAAAATGAAAAAACAACTATTGCTCTAGTATATGTAGACGATATTATCATCACAGGAAATGACACACACCACATAGAACTAGTTAGAAATTTCTTGAAAAATAGATTTGAAATTAAGGATTTAGGGAAACTAAAGTATTTCTTAGGAATTGAGCTAGCCTATTGTCCCAATGGGCTAGTCCTCTCCCAAAGAAAGTATGCTCTTGACTTGTTGCAGGAAACAGGGAAGCTAGGAGCAAAACCAGCATGCAGTCCTGTCTCTACATCAGGACCTCTGATTGATGATGAAGAATCCTTTACAGACATAGAGAGATATCAGAGGCTCGTAGGACGATTGATTTATCTCACCATCACTAGGCCTGATATTTCCTTTGCCGTTAGCCAAGTGAGTCAACATATGCATGCTCCAAAGAAAGGTCATTGGAGAGCAGCTGAAAGGATCCTTCATTACATTAAAGGATCACCTGGGCTAGGCATTTGGATGAAAAATAACAAAAATTCAGAAATTGAAGGATATTGTGATGCGGATTGGGCCGGAGATATCAAAGATAGGAGATCAACATCTGGATATTGCATGTTTGTAGGAGGCAATTTAGTTGCATGGAAGAGCAAAAAGGAACATGTGGTGTCTAGGTCAAGTTCGGAAGCCGAATACAGGGCAATGGCATCAGCCGCAAGTGAGATCGTATGGCTTAAAGCCTTGGTAGAAGAACTTGGGTTTAGAGTTACAACTCCAATCAAGCTTCATTGTGACAATCAATCCGCAATTCATATCGCATCGAATCCGGTCTTCCATGAAAGGACCAAACACATAGAGGTCGATTGTCACTTTATTCGGCAAAAGGTAGAAGAAAGACTTATTACCACTCCTCACATCAAAGGAAAAAATCAACTTGCGGACATCTTCACTAAGGGAGGAACAGCCGCTCATCTTCAAAATATCTTGGGCAAGTTGGGCACTATTGACATATATGCACCCAACTTGAGGGGGAGTGTTGAAATGAAGAACACTTAGGGTACTCAATTAACCCTAAATTGATTGTATTTTTCCTTACCTATTTAGGGCCTAAAGGAAACCTAAGCATAGAGGCAAATTAATGCCTCTCTTATCTAGATTTCTTGGCCCAATTTAGGGTCCCTTTATGGGTCAGACCCGCGGGCTTCGGGCTGGGCCCTTCGGGCCCAGCCCGGGCCAGCAAATGGGGGACCATTTGGTCCCCCAGCAGCTAGCAAGAGCTAGCCGTTGGAGGCCCCAACGGCTAGTTCCTAAACTAGCCGTTGGAAGCCTCCAACGGCTAGCTAGAGGAGAGAGCTTTATGCTCTCTCCTCTCTTCCATTCTCCCATTCTTTTCTTCCTCTCGTTTTCTCTATAAATAGGGATTCTCTTCCCCTTTGTAATCTATGAAAAAAGTTCTCTTATTATGTACAAGAATTGCTCTCAAATTCAATGAAGTTCTAAATTTTAGTTTGTTCTTCTTACTTTGAATTTCAACACGACGTGCATATGATCATGGGAAAATGATATACGTGGGAGTAATAATTTTGAGTGTACGAGTTTTATTTTTCACCGGTGGGAGACAGAGCTGGGTGGCCATTGGGTTCAAACCCAACTATCATTCACGATGTATCACCAAGAGTGAGAAAGGGAGATTAAAGTCATCTCGATATCATAACAAGATGAATGTTCGAGAATCATCTTTGCGAGAATCATCTTTGCGAGAATCATCTTTGCAAGCATCATGTAACAGTTATAGTGTAGACGGTCATAATCGGAGAAAATGCACGAAACAAATGAGATGTGGTCTTTGTAAAAGATAGGGCCACAACTGAAGACATTGCCTAACCATATCGTATGAAAATTGATAGTATTTGTATTTTAGTTATAATTCATGTATTTCATTTTATAACAGACATCATGTATTTTTTAAATTTATGAATTATTTGTTTTCCTTATATTTGTTAATTTTTGTGAGATCTTGTATTTGTTAAACTTATGAATTATTTATTTTCCTTATATTTGATAATTATTGTAAAATCTTGTATTTATTGAGTGTTGATATTTTCATATTAAATGTGTGTTGATATTTTTACTTAATTGAGTGTTTATATTTTTATATTAATTTTTCTTTCTTTATTTTGTAGATGGATTTGGGACATTATGATCCGAGCGTTCTCCGATTACAGTGATGCCACCGTTCTTCTACGGTTTGGGAGGGATAGGACACGACCACTTCACTCACTTGCCATCGACATGAGGCCGTGCTACACCATTGGGAGTATGGTCACATCGACAAGCGAGTGCTTCCTCTTTTGGAGCACTCGGGATTTTTGGGCATAGCTCGACTGTACTTTATTCAGTTAGATTGGTATTTGATTATGGGCCTAGTGGAGTGATGGAGGCCGAAAACTCACACTTTTCACCTCCCCTGCGATGAGATGACTATCACCCTTTAAGATGTTAAGGTATTTTTAGGGTTACCAGTGGATTGTCATCCCGTCGTTGCTAGGACGATGGGAGTATCGTGGGGTGATATCTATGAGAGATTTTTAGGTGTTAGACCTTCACAGTTTGCGTTTAAAGGTTGCACTTTAAACATATCGTGGTTGTCTGAGTTTTTTTCTTATTTGCTTGATGGTATAGATGATATAGCTATTTTATAGTGAACATGGACTTATATTTTATTATTGATAAGGGGTGTGCTCTTTTGTGATAAACCAACATCTATGTACATTTATAGTTTTTATTATTTTTAGAGAATTTAGAGCTATCGGGTAGTTATAGTTGGGGATCTACGTATTTAGCATATTTATACAGACAGTTTTGTATTTCTATGCACACAGATTCACGTGAGATTGGTGGTGCTCTAGTTTTGTTATAGATTTGGGGGTGGGAGTGGTTTACTTACATGACTCCTATTTGATGAACTTTGCATGTAAGTGGAGATAGTCCACTCGCTTTGTAGTGAAAGGTAGAGTTTGATGTAACTTGATTTCCTATACACGTCGTTTTAGTGTATAGGGGAGGTACTAGATTGGCAGACGATCGATCAAATTGTATAGGTCCTATTCAGTGAGGACTTACTGTCATCTCTCCCCAACTACTGTAATGAAGGGAGGGATATTTAGCACACGTGGGTCCCATTGATTTGTTTTAGTATCATGGCGTGGCACTTCCCAAATAGAGTGTTACGACATTTTGGAGGATTTTAGTACATTCCGGTTGACTATGATACCGAGAATAGATTCCATGATTTGAGCACGAGAGGTTCGCTAAAGGTCAATTGGTTGGTAGAGTATGCAATTTACGTTGATTTGTGGACTCACCGACACGATCATCTAGTTATACTAGACATTTATGTCAGACCTACTCCCGATCCTGCCTATTCAGCCTGGTTTCGCATCATCTCTTGAAGATTCGTCGGTTATCGAGAAGCTTCTTTGACTTACATGGTAATTCTTCTACATCTACGTTGTTTTCATTCTCAATCAATGAATTTTAACTTATTATTTTAACTAGCTTTTACATAATTTCTTATAGTGGAACACTTTGCAAGAGATACGAGACAATCCGAGTGTCGACGTTTGCGGACTTATTGATTCAGACATCTCGCTTCTAGCAAATGATATGGTACGTCTTTTGAGAGTTAGACCCGGTAGAGGTGGCGACAACGTTGGTGATACAGATCGAGCACGTGGATGACGACGAGGGAGAGGATGACGTACGAGGCCTCTACTGTAACACCGACACTTCGGTGTCTTTCATATTGTACTCTTCTCGATATATATATGATATTGATCATATTTTTCTTTGGGATAGCGCTATCTCTGGTTATATTTGTTTGCTCATTGATAGCGCTATCTCATGAAGAAGCAAGAAACAAACCTGTGTATCACTTTTTAATAATGGAAACATATTTGTGATTAATGTTTCCGCAGTTTAGAAAATGAGTTTGGTTTAGTGGATGTTGGAATATTTGGAGTAGTAAGCAATGTAATGGGAGTTTGACGATTAATCATGATAATCGGTCAGCTATTGCTTACGCCTAAGACTCCAAATATAATGGTAAAACCAAACATAGACACAAAGAGCAATTTTGTTAGAGACATGATTGAAAAGAGGGGAATGACACTACATATATGGTAATCGAAATGGATTCCCCACAATCAATTAAACTTGTCGAAAAGCCAGGTGTGATTTTTTTTTTTGATGTTGTGAGATGTTGGAGGACTTGTAAAAAGGAAAACTCAAGTCAAGTGTTATGTATATTTAAACTAAGACCTGTACGATGCGTTATCTTAGAAAAGAAGACATACGCTTCCAAATAGAAAAAAAAGTATCGTAGCACGTGTTTCATACCACGTGTACTTATGTGACTATATGAGTAATAAGATGGTACTCCCTCTTCATCTCATTATGTCCATCTCATTGTGTGAAAATCAGAGGTTTATACGTAACCTCAATTTATATACCCTTAGAACTTTTATCTATTTTTTGAAATTTTATTTTAGTATTGCTACTTTAGCATGTTACTAAGAAATTATGGATAATTAGGTTTGGCGGTACATGTCTAAAAAAGTAGTTAAGATAAAATTGAAAGTTAGTAGTATGAAAGGAAGACTGTCTTTGACCGACACGTTACTTTGTATTCACAGACCGGTTAATTATGTCGATGACTTAGTGTTTAGTGACGTAATTGTGAATATATAATTAGATTAGAGTCAAGTATACCCTTACATTGTTTTGAGAGATAAAAGTTGCATTGACTGTGTCGAATAAAAGAAATATGGGGTATAGCGAGATAGAATGTCCTCATCACCACATTGACGATGAACTATTATATATCCTTAACCGGTGTATAGTTCTAGAGCTCTTGGTATTCTCACAGGTCACACGATCCACTTGCCTGTATGAAATTGTATTTTGGTAGTAATGATTATATTGTGTATGAGTCTAATCCTCATGTGCGAGTGAGAGATATTGAAAAATGGAGACGGATCCGCCCATGAAGTTAGACCCGTCCCAACATTCAAATGTTTTGAATGTTGTGAGGGAGGGAATAGTTATTGAAAAAACCACCCCTCAACTCCTCATGTGCTAACGTGGAAAGAAAAACCTCCCTATCTCTCTCACTTTGGTTCCAAAAAAGAAAAAAAAGGAATGCATATTTTCTCACCTTCTTCTTGGGTGACGTGAATAGAAAAGAACCAAAAACAAAACACAAAAGGGACATTTTTTGTGTTTCTTTTGCTTAGGATAAGAGAGAGAGAGAGTCCAATTAATTTCCACATTTGAGGAATAAAGAAAGGGGTTTCGAAAACTTGGATGATCGTTACCACCAAAGGTATTTGGATTGTGGAACATAGGGGGTGATCCATTACTTCCTCGACCTAGAATACCCGATCGTCAAAGAGGTAAGTGATCCAACCCAAAATTTAGATCCGGGAAAATTCCGCAAGAAATATTTTTTATTGATTTATACAAAAAAAAAAATCATCATTACTTTATAAGTTAATGTAAAAATAAAAGTTTAAAATTTAAATGATAATCTGTTAAAAAATTTTACTTGAAAAAGGTCTTTTGTAAGTCTTAGACTTACAAAAAATTATAGTAAAAAATAATTGATATTAAAGTTTTAAAAATAATTTATAAAGTAAATGGTTTTATAAATAATTCTAAAATATTTATAAATTAAATATAAATATTTTAAATTTATATATGTTATAAAATTATAATAATTGAAATAATTAGGATTTTTTAAGATTTATATATGTCACAAAATTGTAATAATTGAAATAATTAAGCTCAATTTCGTCGGTCCAAGTATTTTTATTAAAAAAGTCAGGCAAAAGCTCATCTTAGAATTTTTCTTTTTTCTCTGTTTTATTTATCAATATAATTTAACTTTTTTTAAATTAATTAAAAAAAAATCGTTTGTTTTAATTTTTAGTTTTAAATTGATTTTAAGCCGGCCACACAAACACTATATTTGGCTTTGTGGTGGGAATGTCTGGCCTTCAAGTGGTAACTTCGTATATTTTTGTTGTATCATCATCCAATAAGCACCTTACTCCCTTAATTAAATAGAGAGTTCGATTCCCTCTAAATATGAAAAAAAATAATATTAGGAGGTTTACTCCTAGTGGGTTCCTATAACGATTGATTCAAATTATTCGGGATAAAAATTCAGACACTGAGTGATGACTAAACTAAGGTACCAACAAAAAAAAAAAATCCATCATGCCCACAAGTGGTGATATATGTTAGGTATCAGCAGAGATCATATCATAAAGATACAAACCCGAGAAAAAAGACTCATGAAGGCTCGGGCCGATTTATTTCGTGACCGGATTAGAAGGGGGCCGGGTCACTAAATTACAAAATAATAATAATAATAATAATAATAATAATAATAATAAATACATAAATCTTGCATCTCTGAATTCCTGTCTTCTCTTTCATCTTTAAGGGGGAAAAAGAAAAGCAAAAGAAAAACCCTAGTCCTAGATGGTGGTTCTTTGTCTCTCTCCCGAGTCCCATTGACTCAAAGACTCAATTCGCATAACCTAGTTTAGTTAAGAAAGACAGAGACAACCGAAATTTGACGAAACTCCGGACGTGAGACATGAGGAAGCTAAAGTTCAATGAGAAGAAACTGTTGAAGAATGTCAATTTTCTGGAGTGGAAGAGAGAAGGTGGAAATCAAGAAGCTATAGTCATGTCTCGCCACCCTGTCATGAGTCGTGATAATTACAAAAAGTACTCTCTCTCTCTCTCTCTCTCTCTCTCCTGAAATGATTTATTATTATTTTTGCAAAAATTAAGATATTCGAGTTTGTGTCGGGTGGTGCAGAAGCTTGTCAACATTCTAAAAGCAAATGGACCTTAAATATCCCTTTCGTATTGAAATGACTAATATGCTTTTAGACAAATTGTAAGTTCTTTCACTTCCCACCCTTTCTTATTCCCTTTTTCAAATCTTACATTTTTCTTTATGTCTGTTTTTATGCCCATTGTGGTGGCATTTCCATAATTATGAAATAATATGATAACTCTCATTATCCCATTTATTATCATATTAATCACTCATTAACCATTTATTAAGGGACTCTAATTAACGTAGTGGATACCCAACGTGAAAGAGCAGCTTGCTCTCCAATTTTGAGTGTCCAACAGCCGAGAGAGATAATGTTAGGTTTAATGCACACATCTCTAGAGTGAGAGAAAGATTGAGGGCTGATAAATTTTTGTGTATGAAAATTTCTTTAGCATTGCAGATCACTGGATATGAGGATCGAGGCGTCATGGTAATACGGTGGTAATTCGATCTTATGATTACCATCCCGACCGTACAATCCGTTTGAGAGATTTTGCGATATGATTAAATTTTTGGAGACCAACTCTACACATTAGGGTAACCCAAAAATTCCGAATTATTTAATTTTCTACGCTTCCGCATGCACATGATGTGTCGATTAAATCTAACATTAATATCAGAGCGTTTGTTAGATTTAATTAAAAATTTTTCGGAATTATTTTTGGATATAAAAAAATTTGGAACTCGGATCATGAATGAGTTTCGTGAATCCGATCAACCATAATGTTGCCCATAATGTGTAAATCACAAAAATAATTTTTTTCGTAATTTTTGGAACACTTTAAGGTTATGAAATGTGAAACCAAAATTTCGGACGCTAATAGTACCCGAAACTCAAAACCTTAGATCTATAGCTTTAAAGGACAAACTAATCTGTGAGAAGCGTTTATATGTGTTCCTAACGCATAGATCTACATTTTAATGTATTTTATTATGAGTTTCGGATGCAGGAAATTGGATTTCAAAAATGGCTGCGAAGGGCCGAAACCCTGGATGCTAAATTTGTCTAGATGAGTGCTTAAATCCAACTAAAATCGAGTCAAGGATAGTTGGATCATGATTGGTAGTAAATTTTTAACGAAAACTGCATGAAAAAATGGTCGAAAATGACAATCAAGCTCCACTATGATAATCAATCCGCAATCCACTTTGCATCCAATCCAGTCTTCTACGAGCGTACAAAACATACCGAGGTTGATTGCCATTTTGTTCATCAAAAAGTAGAAGAGAAACTAATTATCACACCTTATATCAAGGTGTGATAATTTTGGTATAGATTTATTCCCCTCAAACCCTAGTATAATATATCTAAGATTGAATCCAAAATAAGAAGCCTAACTTGGTGAAATTATGTTGGCCGAATGCTAGGAGGAAGGGGAGAAAATGAAATTGTGAAGAGGAATCTTGGTTGGAATTGAAGCATCAAATCTTGAGGTAAGAAAAATTCTGCACTTGCTGGAATTTTTTAGGACTTGTATGAATGATTCAATATGTTGTTTTTAGTATTTTTTTTATAATCTAGAGCCTAAGAGGAACCCAATGAAGCATGAAGAGTGTGTGCAGAATTTTTGGTGTGTAGAATTTGTCTTTCATTGTGGTAATTTAGTGTGCAGAAAAATTGAACTTGGTGTGGCCGAAAATTGAGATGAAAAACCTTAGGTTTTGGTGAGTTGAATGTGTTTTTGTGTGGCTGAAATTTGGGAGAAAGAATGTGTTTTTTTTGTGGCCAAAAAATTGGATAAAAAATGTGTTGTGACGTTCTGAAATTTTCCTACATTGGTGCCAATTTATGTGTGCAGAATTTTGATAAAAAAGTGATGGATATATGTGTATGTTGTTGATCGAATGATGTGGAGGAAGTGTGCTAAAAATTTGTTTGTGTTTGGCTAAGAATTTGGAGGAGAGAAAGGTGAAATTATGGGTTGAAAATTTTGTCCTGCAATTGTAAAGTTTGTGTGCAGAAAAACTCAATGAAAATTGTAAATTTGTGATGTGCATTGTAGCTGTAAAATAGGGGAAACAATTGGATGTTAGTGTGCAAAGAAACTACTTTAAAGGTCAAGGAATGAGATGCATTATGTACAGAAATATTCTGTACTAGAAATGATTGAAGCAAGGCTATTTTCATGCTAGCCAAGAAGAAAATGTTTAGGGAAAAAGGGGCACAATGTGTGTAGAATTTTGTGGCAAACTAGTGAATGTGTGTATATGCATATGAGGCCAAGAATGTGAAGGATATGTGTGTGTGCATGTATACTAGTATATGTGTGCTAAGTTGATCGGATGGAATGTGAATTAAGTTGGTGAGTTGCCGGGAATGTAAGGAATGCGTTTGAGCATGTGTATGTGTAATGATTGTAGAATGTGTTAAAGATTGTGAATGAGTTTGGTATGTAATTTAGAGATATATATGTATATATATTGTGAGTTATGTATAGAAAATTTTAGGGAGAACCTTAAATTGGCAATGTGAATTTTTAATTGTCAATGTTGGCGATTTTCGATTTTATTTATGTATATTATGTGTTGTATTGTAGTGACACGTTTTGTGACTGAGCAAGGGGAGCACACTTCTTACTCAATGTGGTGTATTTTTGGGAGTGGCATACCCTCCCATATACTATAAGTGAGACTTTAACGCTATGTTCTTGATTGAACAAAAATACATATTTTATAACTTTTCAAAATAACATATTTTATGACATGTGTGAAACTATGAGATTTGATCTATATTTTATAAATACTTCTCTTTATGATCATTGGAGTGTCTCAAATGATTGATTCAAATGATATGTATCCATGAATTATATTGAAATGATATTGTTCCACTCTTTGAAAACTTGATATAAATTATATGCTTCCATTGCATTGGCACACTGATTTGAAATGGTTTAAATGGAAATGTATGGGCTGAATGTCTACTTATGATGTGATGATGTGATGATATCCTTGGTGGACTTGATGTGATGATGTCCTTGATGGACTATCGTAGGTACGAAGAGCTTCATTACCACTTCCTTCATGGTTAGGTTGAGTTTTCTATATGATTCCCTCACCTGTTTGGCTTCCTCCTCTATGAGAATTTGATGCATACAAATTGAAGGATTGATTCCTTTTATATAAGCTAACTGTTGAGATTTCAAGCTATCAAGCAACTTTGATTGAATGAAAACTTAAAAAACTTTATTTGAAGAAAGAGTGCACAATGAGAGCATTGTTTTTTTCATAGGTAGAACATCCCATACAAGCTCCTATTTATAGAGATGATTACTTGTGAAAGAGAGGGAAAAAGACCCCAAAGTCTTAAGGAGCCGTTGGGGGACATTGGGGACAGATTTCTGTCCCCAAAATCACTATATAACAGCCATTTTTATGGCAGTTATACAGTGCAACGGCTAGTTCAAAAGAACTAGCCGTTTTGCCCTTTTTAGAGTCCATTTTGGGCTTCTTTTAGGGGCTTAACAATGCCCTTTTTGAGGACTAAAAAACCCATAAGGAACGGGCCAAATACATCTCATGGACGGGCTTAAACTTGGCTTGAAATGGGGCCTATGCTATCCACACTTAGTTCTCTTTTATTTCAACACTCCCCCTCAAGCTGGGTATGTATGTATCTATAACACCTAACTTGACCAGGTTTCTTTGTATATGATTGGCGGTCCCAGGCTTGGTGAGGATGTCGACAATTTGATCATCGCTTTTAGTGAATCTTGGAGTGATGAGCTTCTCTTCAACCTTTTGCCTCACAAAGTGACAATCCACCTCAATGTGCTTTGTCTTTTCATGAAAAACCGGGTTTGAGGCGATGTGAATGGCTGATTGGTTATCACAATGTAGGGAGATTGGAGTAGGGACAATGAACCCTAATTCTTTAATCAAGGCTTTCAACCACACGACTTCACTTGTAGCGGTTGACATGGCTCTATATTCCGCTTCCGCACTTGATCTTGATACCACATGCTGTTTTTTGCTTTTCCAAGCAACAAGATTCCCTCCAAGAAACATGCAATACCCTGAAGTCGATCTCCTATCTTCTGAATCACTAGCCCAATCTGCATCACAGAACCCTATGATTTGAGAAGATTCGTTCTTCCTCATTTGAATTCCCATTCCTGGAGTTCCCTTTAGGTAGAGAAGAATTCTTTCAATGGCCCTCCAATGCTTCTTCTTAGGTTGATGCATGTGCTGGCTAACTTGCCCAACGACATAAGAGATGTCCGGTCTAGTGATGGTTAGGTAGATCAATTTTCCAACAAGTCTTTGATATCGTTGCTTATCTTCATAAATCTCCTCATCATCTTTGTGACTTAAGGATATGCTTATCGGACTACAAGCTGGTTTGGCACCTAGTTTTCCCGTCTCCTGCAAAAGGTCAAGAGCATACTTTCTTTGTGATAGAACAAGCCCATTGGAACAATAGGCAAGTTCTATCCCTAGGAAGTATTTAAGTTTTCCTAGATCCTTGATGTCAAACTTAGTTTGAAGAAAAGTTCTAACTTTGTTAATGAGATTCATATCATTTCCTGTTATAATTATATCATCTACATAAACAAGAATGATAATGGTATTTTCTCCTAGGTTCTTGACAACTAAAGATGAATCACTAACGCATTTCTTAAAACCGTGTTCAAGGAGAGTAGTGCTAAGTTTTCCATACCATACTCTAGGTGATTGCTTGAGGCCATATATTGCCTTCTTTAGTTTGCAAACTTTGTTGTCACGATAGGAGAAACCAGGGGGCACTTCCATGTACACCTCTTCTTCCAAATCTCCTTGTAAAAAGGTGTTTGCAACATCCATTTGAAATAATGGCCATGAGTGATTTATAGCAAGAGAGAGAAGGATACGGATGGTGTTCATCTTAGCCACGGGTGCAAACGTTTCCTTGTAGTCTATGCCATATGATTGAGTGAAGCCCTTGGCCACCAATCTTGCCTTGAATCTATCTATCCTTCCATCACTCTTGTGTTTGATCTTGAATATCCATTTGCATCCCACAGCTCTTTTTCCCTTTGGTAGAGAGGTCACTTCCCAAGTGTTATTTTTAGCCAAAGCATCCAACTCATTCTTCATTGCTTGAACCCAATGAGGTTGATCCTTTGCCTCCTCAAATGTTCTAGGCTCTTGGTGAAGGTCTATGTTCTTGATGAATATTTGGTGACTTCAAGATATGTTAGATATTGAGTAGAATTGAGAAATTGGATGAGTAGTCACCTTGGAGTTAAAATAGACCCTTCTATTGATCCATTCCGAGGGAGGAAGTCTAAGTCTTATAGATCTTCGAAGAGGAGGAGGGGGTTCATCCATAGACTGCTCCTCATGCTCTTCGGTCGTATCAAGGGCTCCCCCTGAGTCTGAGTGTCCTTCCTCTTGATCTTTTTCTATTTCATGATCTGAATGAGAGGGTGATGGGTTCCCTTGAGTTGGATCATTTTGGTGAGTTTCTACATTGCTTTCGGTAGGAACTTCATTGATTTTTGGCAGAATCACATTCCATTGTTCTTGCTGGTAGTTTTCTTTGGTTTGATCTTCTCTTCTTTGACCTACAAAATAAGGCTCATTTTCCACAAATATCACATCCTTGGATGTGTATAGTTTCTTAGTTAGAGGATCATAACATTTATAGCCTTTTTCAAAAAAGGAATATCCTAGAAAGATGCATTTTCTTCCCTTGGCATCTAGTTTGCTCCTAAGATGACTAGGAATGTGGACATAGCAAACACAACCAAAAACTCTTAAATGATCAATGCTAGGTCTCTTTCCAAGGAGTAGTTCTAGGGGTGACTTTCCTCCTAGGATTTGGGATGGCATGAGGTTTATAAGGTGAGCAGCGGTCTTAATGGCCTCATTCCAATATTCCTTAGGTAAGTTTGAGTGAAACATCATAGATCTAGCTGTCTCCAAGAGATGCCTATTCTTTCTCTCGGCTATTCCATTTTGTTGAGGAGTGTACACACAAGACTTTTGATGAATGATCCCTTTTTCCTCTAGAAATTTTTCAAACTCAAGGCTAGTGAACTCCCTTCCATGATCTGACCTAAACATCTTTAGGTTAGCATTAAATTGCTTTGTTATGTATCTATAGTAGCTCTTGAATGCCTCAAATACTTCAGATTTGTTAACTAAGAGATAAATCCAAGTATATCTAGTTTTGTGATCTATGAATGTCACAAAGTATCTAAAACCATTATGGGAGACTAAAGGAGAGGTCCAAACATCCGAATGAACTAATTCAAAAGCCTCTTTATATATTGTTTTAGAAATGGGATAATACACTTTGGTTTGTTTTCCAAGTATACAAGCTTTACAATGCCTATCTTCTATTTTACTATTCGGAAATAGGCGTTTCAAAGCTAGGTTTCCTGAATGCCCTAGACGTTCATGCCATAAAGAGGAGGATATGTTTCGGACAACAAAAGCTTGGTTCTCTTGATCCAAGTAATAGAGGTTGTTCCTCCTAGTTCCCTTGCCAATCAAATTGTTCGTTTTGCGATCCTGAAATATTACTTGGTTAGGATCAAATATAGCTTTGCAATCTTGCTCTTTGGTTATCTTGCTAATAGAAAGTAAGTTTGAATTGAACTTTGGAACATATAAAGCTTTAGTCTTTTTCCCAAATAGTTCAATTTCTCCTAAGTGATCAACTTTTAACTTATGACCATTAGCTACTTTAACTAATTTATGATTGGTCAAGGGAATAAACTTGTTGATTTTGTTTTTATCTTTTACCATATGATCGTCACATCCGGAATCTATGAGCCAAGAATTGGAAATAGATGAAGATAAGGAATTACCAGAATGGTGACTAATCTGCCCAACAAGTCGTTTGAATTCCTTATGCATCTCCTCCATCTTGGATTCGAGTACTGCCACTTGAGACACTTGTTGAGCATTTGAAGATGATTCCAGATTTTTCCTAGCATATTTTGGCCTCAAATGTGGGTGTAGGAACCAGCATTTTTCTTTCTTATGGCCGGACTTCTTGCAATGTGGGCAAATGTCTCTTTTTGCAAAGTTTTGAGTGCTGTTGGCCGGATGCTCTTCGTGGACAGCTTGGAAGGCTTGAGAGTCGGATTTAAGCTTGGTAGATTCTTCAAGCCTTAAGCTAGTCTCTTTTCTTTGCACCATGAATTGGACTTCTTGAATGAAGGAAAGACCTTCATTCGAAGAATCTCTTGACGGATTGGAGCATATACATCTCCAAGACTCATGAGTAGACCAAAGGTCATATCTTCATCGTTCCTTTGAAGAATGGTATCGAGATTTATAGTAGGAGGTCTCAAGAGATTGAGTTCATTCCATAGATCCCTATATTCCCCAAAGTATTCGGGTATGGATTTACCTCCTTTTTTAATTTTGAAGATCTTCTTTTTCAGCTCAAAAATTCTTCCGGTGTTGGATTCTTGACCATATAACGATTGCATATGCTCCCGTAATGCTCTTGCGTTTGGAATACATGTGACCATAGCCTTGTGAGTTTTGTCAAGAGACATTTGAAGGAGCACCACCACTTGATCGTCTTTCTTCTTCCATACTTTGAATAATGGATTGGCTTCATCAAGAGGTTCTTCAAAGATATGATTTTCAAGGTTGAAGAAGTTTAGGGACCTCTTGATGGTATCTTGCCAAGCATTGTAGTTTGTGGAATCTAGAAGTAAGGAGGTGAACATTGAGGTGCTAATTTGTGGTGGAGGGTCATTAAGACCGGAAGAGGAAGGTATCGTTGCCTGCTCTGATACCATGTTGAGATTTCAAGCTATCAAGCAATTAGGATTGAATGAAACTTTAAAGAACTTTATTTGAAGAAAGTGTGCACAATGAGAGCATTATTGTTTCATGGATAGAACATCTCATACAAGCTCCTATTTATAGAGATTATTACTTGTGAAAGAGAGGGAAAAAGACCCCAAAGACTCAAGGAGCCGTTGGGGGACATTGGGGACAGATTTCTATCCCCAAAAACACTGTATAACAGCCATAAAAATGGCAGTTATACAGTGCAACGGCTAGTTCAAAAGAACTAGCCGTTTTGCCCTTTTTTGAGCCCATTTTGGGCTTCTTTTAGGGGCTTTAACAATGCCCTTTTGAGGACTAAAAAACCCATAAGGAACGGGCCAAATACATCTCATGGATGGGCTGAAACTTGGCTTGAAATGGGGCCTATGCTATCCACACTTAGTTCTCTTTTATTTCAACACATGTGACCATAGCCTTGTGAGTTTTGTCAAGAGACATTTGAAGGAGCACCATCACTTGATCGTCTTTCTTCTTCCATACTCTGAATAATGGATTGGCTTCATCAAGAGGTTTTTCAAAGATATGATTTTCAAGGTTGAAGAAGTTTAGGGACCTCTTGATGGTAACTTGCCAAGCATTGTAGTTTGTGGAATCTAGAAGTAAGGAGGTGAACATTGAGGTGCTAATTTGTGGTGGAAGGTCATTAAGACCGGAAGAGGAAGGTATCATTGCCTGCTCTGATACCATATTGAGATTTCAAGCTATCAAGCAACTAGGATTGAATGAAAACTTAAAGAACTTTATTTGAAGAAAGAGTGCATAATGAGAGCATTGTTTTTTTCATAGGTAGAACATCCCATACAAGCTCCTATTTATAGAGATGATTACTTGTGAAAGAGAGGGAAAAGGACCCCAAAATCTTAAGGAGCCATTTGGGGACATTGGGGACAGATTTCTGTCCCCAAAATCACTGTATAACAGCCATTTTTATGGCAGTTATATAGTGCAACGGCTAGTTCAAAAGAACTAGCCGTTTTGCCCTTTTTAGAGTCCATTTTGGGCTTTTTTTAGGGGTTTAACAATGCCCTTTTTGAGGACTAAAAAACCCATAAGGAACGGGCCAAATACATCTCATGGATGGGCTTAAACTTGGCTTGAAATGGGGCCTATGCTATCCATACTTAGTTCTCTTTTATTTCAACACTAACGTCCAACCAATTGCTGTCTTGTGTTCCTTTAGAACTTGGAGTAATCGAGTTTCTTGCTCATCTGTCAACTCCTTTGCTATGATCATAGGCAAGGTTTCTTCATCACCTAAGTAAACATACTTAAATTCGGGTACATTATTGCCTATTTCTCATAAAAAATCACTATCCTTTGGTAGTGATTTTTTATGAGAAATAGGCAATAATGTACCCGAATTTAATGACCTTTAATTGTTGTTCCAATATTGGTTCTGAATTTTCATAAGTCTCAGTCATCTCTTCCTTAATGTTCAATTGTGCAACCAATTCAAGATTTGTGTCATTTTCTTTTTCAAAAAATTTCTACACAATTGAATCAATGATGTTGGCAGAGTAAATCGAATGGCATTCATTCGGGTACCTCATGGTCTCAAAAATATTGAATTTAACAATCTTGCTGTCAAAGTCGACGGAGAAAGTACCCTCATTCACATATATTTTTGTTCTTGCTGTCTTCATGAATGGTCTCCCTAGTAGCAGTGGTGCTGAATTTGTAATGGTGTCTTCCTCCATTTTCAAGATGTAAAAATCTGCTGGAAAAATTAGCTCGTTAACCTGCACCAAAACATCTTCAACAATTCCTTCCGGATACACAATAAAACGGTTAGCAAGTTGAATAACCACTCTAGTTTCCTTCAAAGGACCTAGATTCAGAGCAATGTAAATCGAATATGGCATTACATTGATCGATGCTCCTAAATATAACATAGCACCTTCAAATTTCTTTATTCTAATTACACATGGTAAGGTAAACATACCTAGATCGGTACATTTCTCGGTTAGCGATTTTTTTGTCACAGCAGATATATTCTCCCCCATACTTATTTTCTCATCACCTCTCAACTTCCTTCTATTTGTGCACAACTCCTTAAAAAATTTTGCATATTTTGGAATTTGCTTAATGGCATTCAACAATGGTATGTTTATTTCTACATTCTTAAAAGTTTCCCAAACCCCTTTCTCATAAGTTTTTTCTTGGATCTCTCCAGTCTGCTAGGAAAAGGTGTTACAATTGGGTTAGAATTCATCGGAGAAGGGGAATCGGATTTTACCTTAATAGGATTTACATTTGCAGTCTCATCCTCATCCTCTTCATCCCTTCTTTCTGCTACCTTCTAGGGCAATGATCGGTTTGATCTCAACTCCTCTCCATTTCACAACACCATTGCAATAGCATTCGCCCTAGGCTTTACTACTGTTTGTGAAGGTAGTTTCCCTGAAGTTCAAGCTTCCAAATTGCTAAGCGAGGTTGCCAATTGAGTGATTTGATTCCCCAAGTTTTGTACGCTTGTTCTCTTTTCTTGTTGAATTTGTTGAGTGTTAGTCGCAAGGGCTTTCACTATATCCTCTAAAGACATACCAGAATTTGAGAGTTGTGGAGGTGCGGGTGTTGGTCTGTTGAAATACTGAGGTGGATATCTAGTTTGTCCTCCTTGGTTTCCATAGCTCAAGTTGGGGTGATCTCTCCATCCAGAATTGTAATGAGTGGAATCTGGATCATACTTCCTTTGGGGTTGACCAGGAAATTCTCCTATGGCATTCGCTTGATGAGTGGGATTTTCTTGTAGAGATGGACACATATCAGTCGAATGTCCAGAAATTAAACATATTACACAAACCTTGGTCGTCTGTATATGCCCTATAGCTATTTGACAAACCAAAGCAGTTAGTTCAGAAATTTGATATTTAAGGTTTGAGTGACTCATCTCATTTACACGTCTTGTAGATCCATCCCCTATCATCCCAAATTGTTGAGAATTTTATGTCATGCTGGAAATCAATTGTCTGGATTCTTCCTGTGTTTTATTTACCAAGGCTCCTCCAACTGGCTGCATCCACCATACTTCTATCTATAGGTAGAAGTCCTTCATAAAAATATTGTATCAGGAGCTGATACGATATTTGATGATGTGGGCAACTGGCGCAGAGTTGATTGTTTGAACCTCTCAAAATATTTGTACAGTGTCTCTTCACTAATCTGTCTAATCTCGCATATGTCATTCCTGATATTGGCAGCCCTAGATGCAAGAAAAAATTTTTCTAAAAATAATTTTTGCATTCCATTCCATGTATTGATCGCACCAGAAGGTAAATAATATGACCAATCTTTCGTCTTCTCCTTCAAGGAAAAAGGAAAGGCCCTTAGTTTGATTTATTTCTCGGTCACACCTTTGTGTTGAAATATCAAAAAATAAAGCACAAGAAATGAAGAATACTTCTGAATTTTATTAAAGAAGAATGAGAGCATACATGGACAGATTTGAGAGCATTTTTCTCATGGTTTTTGGAGGTACAATGAGGCTTTATTTATAGAGAAAAGGGAAAAATAGCCAGTAGAAAGTGATTCAAAAGTAATATTCCCGTTGGAGCTCAAACCCCAAGGAATTCCAATAGCTAGTTTTTTGACTGTTGAAATATATGCTGCCCAAACTGCCCCTAGCTATTTGGGTTTGTTTTCTAGACTTTTCTCCAAACTTTTGGGCTTCCTTGGGCCTATTTTTGAATGTATTTTGGGTTGGTTTAAGGCTATCCAAATGGGCCATGCTTGCTGGACAATGCATGCTGATTTTTGGACTTCTAAGTAGATGTACTTGGTTGGTGATGAAGATGGGTTAAGTTATTCTTCTTTTCAACATTTCCCCTCAAGTTGGGTGCATAGATATCGATAGTGCCCAACTTGTTCATGATTTCTTGAAGATGCAATGCAGTTCCCCCTTTTGTGAAGATATCAGCTAGTTGCTCTTTTCCTTTGATGTAGGGAGTGGCTATAAGCTTTTCTTTCACCTTTTGTCGAATGAAGTGACAATCAACTACTATGTGTTTAGTCCTTTCATGGAAGACCGGATTGGATGCAATATGAATTGCCGATTGATTGTCACAATGCAAGTTGATTGGTGTAGATACATTGAACCCTAATTCCTCTACTAGAGCCTTCAACCATACAATCTCACTGGCTGCTGACGCCATTGCTCTATACTCAGCCTCTGCACTCGATCTTGACACCACATGCTGTTTTTTGCTCTTCCATGCTACCAAGTTGCCTCCAACGAACATGCAGTACCCGGTGGTAGATCTTCTATCCTTTGAATCGCTCGCCCAATCTGTATCGGAATAGCCTTCAATTTGGGAGCTTCCATTGTTCTTCATCCAAATACCTAGTCCTGGTGATTTCTTGATGTAGTGAAGGATGCGCTCAACTGCTCTCCAATGACCCATCTTTGGAGAATGCATATGTTGACTAATTTGGCTCACGGCAAAGGCTATGTCTGGCCTAGTGATGGTGAGGTAGATCAGTTGTCCTACAAGTCTTTGATATCTCTCTATGTCCTCAAATGGCTCCTCATCATCTACTAGAGGTCCAGTGGTGAAAATAGGGCTACAAGCTGACTTTCCTCCTAGCTTTCCTGTTTCCAGCAAAAGATCAAGTGCATATTTCCTTTGGGATAGAATTAACCCATTATTACAATAGGCTAACTCAATTCCTAGGAAATACTTTAGTCTCCCTAAATCTTTAATTTCAAACCTAGAACTCAAGAAATTTCTAACTATATCTATTAAATGCATGTCATTTCCTGTAATTATGATATCATCTACGTAAACTAAGGCTATCACTATTTTATCATTGTTTTTTCTAATGAAAACAGAAGAGTCGCTATGGCATTTAACAAATCCACTACTAAGGAAAGCATGGCTTAATTTTGCATACCATGCCCTTGGGGATTGCTTCAGCCTGTAGATAGCCTTGCGTAGTTTGCACACGTTTCCTCCTTGTTGTTGGAACCCTTGAGGAAGTTGCATGTACACTTCTTCTTCGAGATCTCCTTGAAGGAACGCGTTTGCTACATCCATTTGAAACATGCTCCATCCATGGTTCACCGCAAGAGACATCAAGACCCTAATTATATTCATTTTGGCAACGGGTGCATATGTCTCTTTGTAATCTATCCCATATGCTTGAGTGAATCTTTTAGCCACAAGTCTTGCCTTAAACTTTTCAATTGATCCATCACTTTTATATTTGATTTTGTATACCCATTTGCATCCGACGGCTCACCTGCTCTTTGGAAGAGAGGTGACTTCCCATGTACCATTCTTGGTCAATGCATCTAGCTTTTCCTTCATTGCCTTTCTCCACCTTGGGTCCTTGGATGCTTCATCATATGTCCTAGGCTCCTGTTCTTTATCTATGACACTCAAAAAATTTTGGTGGCTCAAAGAAACATGTGAGATGGTATAATAATTAGAAATCGGATGTGATGTTACCTTGGAGTTATAGTAAACTCTACGGTTAATCCATTCAGAACGGGGAACCCTAAGCCTCATGGATCGCCTAAGGTGAGGAGGTGGTGCATCCAAATCTCCCTCTACATGCTCGGATTCTTCCTCTTCGGTTTCTTGATCTCCCCCTGAAGTGTGGGTTGCCTCCTCTTCTATGGAGTTTGATCCTTCTTCTTCATTATTTTGAGATTGCTCATTAGTCTCTTGGGAGATTCCTTCTGCAATTGGTGGAGATGATTGATTCGGGAGAAGTA
Source organism: Dillenia suffruticosa (assembly GCA_033439265.1). NCBI lineage: Eukaryota > Viridiplantae > Streptophyta > Magnoliopsida > Dilleniales > Dilleniaceae > Dillenia > Dillenia suffruticosa. The sequence continues at coordinate 20,328,004 of JAVTVX010000015.1, read as the reverse complement.
AGAAATTCCACGTGCTTGGAGTGCTCTCTTCTTCTGATAATTGATGTTCTTCATTATCTACAAAAAAGGACTCATTCTCCACAAATATCACATCCTTAGATGTGTATGTTTGGTTAGTTTTAGGGTCATAACATCTATACCCCTTTTCAAAGGAAGCATACCCCAAAAATATGCACTTTCTACCCTTATGATCTAACTTATCCCTCATGTGTGCTGGAATATGAATGTAACATACACAACCGAATGTTCTAAGATGAGATATCTTAGGTTTTCTATCTAGTAGGGCTTCTAAGGGTGACTTGCCATCCAGGACTTGAGATGGGATAAGGTTTATTAGGTGGACAGCGGTTTTTATTCCATCACACCAAAATTTCTTAGGCACATTTGCATGAAACATCATTGTTGAAATATCAAAAAATAAAGCACAAGAAATGAAGAATACTTCTGAATTTTATTGAAGAAGAATGAGAGCATACATGGACAGATTTGAGAGCATTTTTCTCATTGTATTTGGAGATACAATGAGACTCTATTTATAGAGAAAAGGGAAAAATAGCCAGTAGAAAGTGATTCAAAAGTAATATTCCCGTTGGAGCTCAAACCCCAAGGAATTCCAATAGCTAGTTTTTTGACTGTTGAAATATATGCTGCCCAAACTACCCCTAGCTATTTGGGTTTGCTTCCTAGACTTTTCTCCAAAGTTTTGGACTTCCTTGGGCCTACTTTTGAATGTATTTTGGGTTGGTTTAGGCTGTCCAAATGGGCCATGCTTGCTGGACAATGCATGCTGATGTTTGGACTTCTAAGTAGATGCACTAGGTTGGTGATGAAGATGGGTTAAGTTATTCTTCTTTTCAACACTCCCCCTTAAGTTGGGTGCGTAGATATCGATAGTGCCCAACTTGTTTATGATTTCTTGAATATGCATTGCAGTTCCCCCTTTTGTGAAGATATCAGCTAGTTGCTCTTTTCCTTTGATGTAGGGAGTGGCTATAAGCTTTTCTTTCACCTTTTGTCGAATGAAGTGACAATCAACTTCTATGTGTTTAGTCCTTTCATGGAAGACCAGATTGGATGCAATATGAATCGCCGATTGATTGTCACAATACAAGTTGATTGGTGTAGAAACATTGAACCCTAATTCCTCTACTAGAGCCTTCAACCATACAATCTCACTGGCTGCTGACGTCATTGCTCTATACTCAGCCTCTGCACTCGATCTTGACACCACATGCTGTTTTTTGCTCTTCCATGCTACCAAGTTGCCTCCTACGAACATGCAGTACCCGGTGGTAGATCTTCTATCCTTTGAATCGCTCGCCCAATCTGCATCGCAAAAGCCTTCAATTTGGGAGCTTCCATTGTTCTTCATCCAAATACCTAGTCCTGGTGATTTCTTGATGTAGTGAAGGATGCGCTCAACTGCTCTCCAATGACCCATCTTTGGAGAATGCATATGTTGACTAATTTGGCTCACGGCAAAGGCTATGTCTGGCCTAGTGATGGTGAGGTAAATCAGTCGTCCTACAAGTCTTTGATATCTCTCTATGTCCTCAAATGGCTCCTCATCTTCTACTATAGGTCCAGTGGTGACAATAGGGCTACAAGCTGGCTTTCCTCCTAACTTTCCTGTTTCCTGCAAAAGATCAAGTGCATATTTCCTTTGGAATAGAATTAACCCATTATTACAATAGGCTAACTCAATTCCTAGGAAATACTTTAGTCTCCCTAAATCTTTAATTTCAAACCTAGAACTCAAGAAATTTCTAACTATATTTATTAAATGCATGTCATTTCCTGTAATTATGATATCATCTACGTAAACTAAGACTATCACTATTTTATCATTGTTTTTTCTAATGAAAACAGAAGAGTCGCTATGGCATTTAACAAATCCACTACTAAGGAAAGCATGGCTTAATTTTGCATACCATGCCCTTGGGGATTGCTTCAGCCCGTAGATAGTCTTGCGTAGTTTGCACACGTTTCCTCGTTGTTTGAACCCTTGAGGAAGTTGCATGTACACTTCTTCTTCGAGATCTCCTTGAAGGAACGCGTTTGCTACTGTTGAAAAGAAGGATAACTTAACCCATCTTCATCACCAACCAAGTGCATCTACTTAGAAGTCCAAAAATCAGCATGCATTGTCCAGCAAGCATGGCCCATTTGGGCAGCCTAAACCAACCCAAAATACATTCAAAAATAGGCCCAAGGAAGCCCAAAAGTTTGGAGAAAAGTCTAGGAAGCAAACCCAAATAGCTAGGGGCAGTTTGGGCAGCATATATTTCAACAGTCAAAAAACTAGCTGTTGGAATTCCTTGGGGTTTGAGCTCCAACGGGAATATCACTTTCTACTGGCTATTTTTCCCTTTTCTCTATAAATAGAGCCTCATTGTATCTCCAAAAACTATGAGAAAAATGCTCTCAAATCTGTCCATGTATGCTCTCATTCTTCTTCAATAAAATTCAGAAGTATTCTTCATTTCTTGTGCTCTATTTTTTGATATTTCAACATGGTATGAGAGCAAACTTCGATCCCTTCCTCTTCAAGGTTGGGTGACCTTCCACCTTCCATCAACCTTACCCAATTTCAAAATATATCCTCCATTCATTTAAGAGGAGGAAATTATTATCAATGGGCAGCCTTGATGAGAAGGGTGCTGGAACTTCACAACTTGGAGGGTCACATACTTGATCAACCACTTGAAGAGGTGGATTCTTCCTACAGAGAATGGAAGAAGAGGGACAATCATGTGTTTTTTCTTCTACTCAATTCCATGGATGAAACACACAAATCTATGGTGACTTGTGCTCCCAATGCAAAACTAATATGGGACACAATGTTTTCTCTTTATGGCCAAGAATCTAACCTTGGCAGAATTTTTGAGCTCAAACGACAAATTTCAAACATCAAAAAGGAAGGGAAATCACTTCCTCAATATTTTGGGGAATATACGGATACTTGGAATGAGCTCTCCACTCTCCGTCCGGATTCCATTGATCTCAAAGTCCTCCAAAAGAGGAAAGAAGAAGATAAAATCTTTGGTCTTCTCATGGGTCTAGATGATTCCTACTCTCTTCTTAGACAAGAAATTCTCCGAATGAAGGAATTTCCTTCATTTGGAGAAGTGCAAAATATGATCCAACGAACGGAAGTTAGCATGCGTTTGGAAGAAAATTCCAAACTTAGACTTGAAGCTCAAGGTCACATGGCTACCGTTGAAGAGCACATGGCTGCCAAAGCACATCAAGTTCCAAAGAAAATTGATGTATGCACCCATTGCAAGAAAAGAGGACATACGAAGGAGAAGTGTTGGAACCTTCATCCTCATTTAAAGCCCAAGACCTTCAAACCAAGGGAGCAACTTTCCGAGCAGCATAATGTACTTCACACCAAGCTTCAAGGACCTACCATGGCTGATTTTGCTGCTCTTCAAAGTCAACTCAATGACATCTCCAAGAAGTATCAACAACTTGCTCCCTCCAATGGTAAAAATCAAAACACTTTATCCTCTTTCAATTTCGAAGATTTTCTCATTGATTCGGGAACGGACCATCATATGGTAAGGGATAGAAGAAAAATCAAGCATTTTAAAAAACTCCCTAACCATAAGATAGTCCGTGTTGCCAATGGGCAAGATTTGAAAGTTGAGCAAATTGGGGAAATTGAACTTTTTGGAAAAACATCAAATGCTTTATTTGTTCCCCAACTCACTTCAAATCTTTTGTCCATTAGCAAAGTCACTAAGGATCAAGGGTGTAGAGTTGTTTTTGACCCAAACACTGTTACTTTTCAGGACCTCAAGTCGAATCAATTGATTGGCATGGGTTCTAGAAGAGGGGATCTATATTTTTTGGATCAAAAGCATCATGCACTCGTAGCTCATATCAAAGAAGTTGCATCTCTTTGGCATAAACGTTTTGGGCATCCTAGTGACCAAGCTTTAAAGCGTCTATTTCCAAGTATTAATATTGAAGATAGACATTGTGAAGCTTGTATTCTGGGAAAGGAAACCCGATCAATGTATCCCAATTCAAAAACAATTTATAAAGATGCTTTTGATTTAGTTCATTCGGATTTGTGGACTTCACCTATCAAATCTCATTTAGGCTACAAGTATTTCATTACTTTTGTAGACCAAAAAACTAGGTACACTTGGGTCTACCTTTTGAATACCAAAGATCAAGCTTTTGAAGCCTTTAAAAGCTATGAGAGATATGTGACCAAACTTTACAATGCTAACATTAAAATTCTAAGGACGGACCATGGTGGAGAATTCACTAGTTTGACATTTGAAAACTACCTTAGAGAGAATGACATTATACATCAAATGTCTTGTGTGTACACACCTCAACAAAATGGGGTGGCTGAAAGGAAAAATAGACACATATTAGAAATAACTAGAGCTATGATGTTTCATGCAAATGTGTCTAAGAAATTTTGGTGTGATGGAATAAAAACCGCTGTCCACCTAATAAACCTTATCCCATCTCAAGTCCTGGATGGCAAGTCACCCTTAGAAGCCCTACTAGATAGAAAACCTAAGATATCTCATCTTAGAACATTCGGTTGTGTATGTTACATTCATATTCCAGCACACATGAGGGATAAGTTAGATCATAAGGGTAGAAAGTGCATATTTTTGGGGTATGCTTCCTTTGAAAAGGGGTATAGATGTTATGACCCTAAAACTAACCAAACATACACATCTAAGGATGTGATATTTGTGGAGAATGAGTCCTTTTTTGTAGATAATGAAGAACATCAATCATCAGAAGAAGAGAGCACTCCAAGCACGTGGAATTTCTTACTTCTCCCGAATCAATCATCTCCACCAATTGTTGAAGGAATCTCCCAAGAGACTAATGAGCAATCTCAAAATAATGAAGAAGAAGGATCAAACTCCATAGAAGAGGAGGCAGCCCACACTTCAGGGGGAGATCAAGAAACCGAAGAGGAAGAATCCGAGCATGTAGAGGGAGATTTGGATGCACCACCTCCTCACCTTAGGCGATCCACGAGGCTTAGGGTTCCCCGTTCGGAATGGATTAACCGTAGAGTTTACTATAACTCCAAGGTAACATCACATCCGATTTCTAATTATTATACCATCTCACATGTTTCTTTGAGCCACCAAAATTTTTTGAGTGTCATAGATAAAGAACAGGAGCCTAGGACATATGATGAAGCATCCAAGAACCCAAGGTGGAGTAAGACAATGAAGGAAGAGCTAGATGCATTGACCAAGAACGGTACATGGGAAGTCACCTCTCTTCCAAAGAGCAAGCGAGCCGTCGGATGCAAATGGGTATACAAAATCAAATATAAAAGTGATGGATCAATTGAAAGGTTTAAGGCAAGACTTGTGGCTAAAGGATTCTCTCAAGCATATGGGATAGATTACAAAGAGACATACGCACCCGTTGCCAAAATGAATACAATTAGGGTCTTGATGTCTCTTGCGGTGAACCATGGATGGAGCATGTTTCAAATGGATGTAGCAAACGCGTTCCTTCAAGGAGATCTCGAAGAAGAAGTGTACATGCAACTCCCTCAAGGGTTCCAACAACAAGGAGGAAACGTGTGCAAACTACGCAAGGCTATCTACGGGCTGAAGCAATCCCCAAGGGCATGGTATGCAAAATTAAGCCATGCTTTCTTTAGTAGTGGATTTGTTAAATGCCATAGCGACTCTTCTGTTTTCATTAGAAAAAACAATGATAAAATAGTGATAGCCTTAGTTTACATAGATGATATCATCATTACTGGAAACGACATGCATTTAATAGATATAGTTAGAAATTTCTTGAGTTCTAGGTTTGAAATTAAAGATTTAGGGAGACTAAAGTTTTTCCTAGGAATTGAGTTAGCCTATTGTAATAATGGGTTAATTCTATCCCAAAGGAAATATGCACTTGATCTTTTGCAGGAAACAAGAAAGCTAGGAGGAAAGCCAGCTTGTAGCCCTATTGTCACCACTGGACCTCTAGTTGATGATGAGGAGCCACTTGAGGACATAGAGAGATATCAAAGACTTGTAGGACGACTGATCTACCTCACCATCACTAGGCCAGACATAGCCTTTGCCGTGAGTCAAATTAGTCAACATATGCATTCTCCAAAGATGGGTCATTGGAGAGCAGTTGAGCGCATCCTTCACTACATCAAGAAATCACCAGGACTAGGTATTTGGATGAAGAACAATGGAAGCTCCCAAATTGAAGGCTTTTGCGATGCAGATTGGGCGAGTGATTCAAAGGATAGAAGATCTACCACCGGGTACTGCATGTTCGTAGGAGGCAACTTGGTAGCATGGAAGAGCAAAAAACAACATGTGGTGTCAAGATCGAGTGCAGAGGCTGAGTATAGAGCAATGGCGTCAGCAGCTAGTGAGATTGTATGGTTGAAGGCTCTAGTAGAGGAATTAGGGTTCAATGTTTCTACACCAATCAACTTGCATTGTGACAATCAATCGGCAATTCATATTGCATCCAATCCGGTCTTCCATGAAAGGACTAAACACATAGAAGTTGATTGTCATTTCATTCGACAAAAGGTGGAAGAAAAGCTTATAGCCACTCCCTACATCAAAGGAAAAGAGCAACTAGCTGATATCTTCACAAAAGGGGGAACTGCAATGCATCTTCAAGAAATCATGAACAAGTTGGGCACTATCGATATCTACGCACCCAACTTGAGGGGGAGTGTTGAAAAGAAGGATAACTTAACCCATCTTCATCACAAACCAAGTGCATCTACTTAGAAGTCCAAAAATCAGCATGCATTGTCCAGCAAGCATGGCCCATTTGGGTAGCCTAAACCAACCCAAAATACATTCAAAAATAGGCCCAAGGAAGCCCAAAAGTTTGGAGAAAAGTCTAGGAAGCAAACCCAAATAGCTAGGGGCAGTTTGGGCAGCATATATTTCAACAGTCAAAAAACTAGCTGTTGGAATTCCTTGGGGTTTGAGCTCCAATGGGAATGTTACTTTCTACTGGCTATTTTTCCCTTTTCTCTATAAATAGAGCCTCATTGTATCTCCAAAACTATGAGAAAAATGCTCTCAAATCTGTCCATGTATGCTCTCATTCTTCTTCAATAAAATTCAGAAGTATTCTTCATTTCTTGTGCTCTATTTTTTGATATTTCAACAGCTACATCCATTTGAAACATGCTCCATCCATGATTCACCGCAAGAGACATCAAGACCCAAATTGTATTCATTTTGGCAACAGGTGCCTATGTCTCTTTGTAATCTATCCCATATGCTTGAGTGAATTCTTTAGCCACAAGTCTTGCCTTAAACCTTTCAATTGATTCATCACTTTTATATTTGATTTTGTATACCCATTTGCATCCAACGGCTCGCTTGCACTTTGGAAGAGAGGTGACTTCCCATGTACCGTTCTAGGTCAATGCATCTAGCTCTTCCTTCATTGCCTTTCTCCACCTTGGGTCCTTGGATGCTTCATCATATGTCCTAGGCTCCTGTTCTTATCTATGACACTCAAAAAATTTTGGTGGCTCAAAGAAACATGTGAGATGGTTTAATAATTAGAAATCGGATGTGATGTTACCTTGGAGTTATAGTAAACTCTACGGTTAATCCATTCCGAACGGGGAACCCTAAGCCTCATGGATCGCCTAAGGTGAGGAGGTGGTGCATCCAAATCTCCCTCTACATGCTCGGATTCTTCCTCTTCGGTTTCTTGATCTCCCCCTGAAGTGTGGGCTGCCTCCTCTTCTATGGAGTTTGATCCTTCTTCTTCATTATTTTGAGATTGCTCATTAGTCTCTTGGGAGATTCCTTCTGCAATTGGTGGAGATGATTGATTCGGGAGAAGTAAGAAATTCCACGTGCTTGGAGTGCTCTCTTCTTCTGATGATTGATGTTCTTCATTATCTACAAAAAAAGGACTCATTCTCCACAAATATCATATCCTTAGATGTGTATGTTTGGTTAGTTTTAGGGTCATAACATCTATACCCCTTTTCAAAGGAAGCATACCCCAAAAATATGCACTTTCTACCCTTATGATCTAACTTATCCCTCATGTGTGCTGGAATATGAATGTAACATACACAACCGAATGTTCTAAGATGAGATATCTTAGGTTTTCTATCTAGTAGGGCTTCTAAGGGTGACTTGCCATCCAGGACTTGAGATGGGATAAGGTTTATTAGGTGGACAGCGGTTTTTATTCCATCACACCAAAATTTCTTAGGCACATTTGCATGAAACATCATAGCTCTAGTTATTTCTAATATGTACCTATTTTTCCTTTCGGCCACTGCATTTTGTTGAGGTGTGTACACACAAGACATTTGATGTACAATGCCATTCTCTCTAAGGTAGTTTTCAAATGTCAAACTAGTGAATTCTCCACCATGGTCTGTCCTTAGAATTTTAATATTAGCATTGTACAGTTTGGTCACATATCTCTCATAGCTTTTAAAGGCTTCAAAAACTTGATCTTTGGTATTCAAAAGGTAGACCCAAGTGTACCTAGTTTTTTGGTCTACAAAAGTAATGAAATACTTGTAGCCTAAATGAGATTTGATAGGTGAAGTCCACAAATCCGAATGAACTAAATCAAAAGCATCTTTATAAATTGTTTTTGAATTGGGATACAATTATCGGGTTTCCTTTCCCAGAATACGAGCTTCATAATGTCTATCTTCAATATTAATACTTGGAAATAGACGCTTTAAAGCTTGGTCACTAGGATGCCCAAAACGTTTATGCCAAATAGATGCATCTTCTTTGATATGAGCTACGAGTGCATGATGCTTTTGATCCAAAAAATATAGATCCCCTCTTCTAGAACCCTTGCCAATCAATTGATTCGACTTGAGGTCCTGAAAAGTAACAGTGTTTGGGTCAAAAACAACTCTACACTCTTGATCCTTAGTGACTTTGCTAATGGACAAAAGATTTGAAGTGAGTTGGGGAACAAATAAAGCATTCGTTGTTTTTCCAAAAAGTTCAATTTCCCCAATTTGCTCAACTTTCAAATCTTGCCCATTGGCAACACGGACTATCTTATGGTTAGGAAGTTTTTTAAAACGCTTGATTTTTCTTCTATCCCTTACCATATGATGGTCCGTTCCCGAATCAATGAGAAAATCTTCGAAATTGAATGAGGATAAAGTGTTTTGATTTTTACCATTGGAGGGAGCAAGTTGTTGAAACTTCTTGGAGATGTCATTGAGTTGACTTTGAAGAGCAGCAAAATCAGCCATGGTAGGTCCTTGAAGCTTGGTGTGAAGTACATTATGCTGCTCGGAAAGTTGCTCCCTTGGTTTGAAGATCTTGGACTTTAAATGAGGATGAAGGTTCCAACACTTCTCCTTCGTATGTCCTCTTTTCTTGCAATGGGTGCATACATCAATTTTCTTTGGAACTTGATGTGCTTTGGCAGCCATGTGCTCTTCAACGGTAGCCATGTGACCTTGAGCTTCAAGTTTAAGTTTGGAATTTTCTTCCAAACGCATGCTAACTTCCGTTCGTTGGATCATATTTTGCACTTCTCCAAATTAAGGAAATTCCTTCATTCGGAGAATTTCTTGTCTAAGAAGAGAGTAGGAATCATCTAGACCCATGAGAAGACCAAAGATTTTATCTTCTTCTTTCCTCTTTTGGAGGGCTTTGAGATCTATGGAATCCGGGCGGAGAGTGGAGAGCTCATTCCAAGTATCCGTATATTCCCCAAAGTATTGAGGAAGTGATTTCCCTTCCTTTTTGATGTTTGAAATTTGTCGTTTGAGCTAAAAAATTCTGCCAAGGTTAGATTCTTGGCCATAAAGAGAAAACATTGTGTCCCATATTAGTTTTGCATTGGGAGCACAAGTCACCATAGCTTTGTGTGTTTTATCCATGGAATTGAGTAGAAGAAAAAACACATGATTGTCCCTCTTCTTCCATTCTCTGAAGGAAGAATCCGCCTCTTCAAGTTGTTGATCAAGTATGTGACCCTCCAAGTTGTGAAGTTCCAGCGCCCTTCTCATCAAGGCTGCCCATTGATAATAATTTCCTCCTCTTAATTGAATGGAGGATATATTTTGAAATTGGGTAAGGTTGATGGAAGGTGGAAGGTCACCCAACCTTGAAGAGGAAGGGATCGAAGTTTGCTCTGATACCATGTTGAAATATCAAAAAATAAAGCACAAGAAATGAAGAATACTTCTGAATTTTATTGAAGAAGAATGAGAGCATACATGGATAGATTTGAGAGCATTTTTCTCATGATTTTTGGAGATACAATGAGGCTCTATTTATAGAGAAAAGGGAAAAATAGCCAGTAGAAAGTGATTCAAAAGTAATATTCCCGTTGGAGCTCAAACCCCAAGGAATTCCAACAGCTAGTTTTTTTACTGTTGAAATATATGCTGCCCAAACTGCCCCTGGCTATTTGGGTTTGCTTCATAGACTTTTCTCCAAACTTTTGGGCTTCCTTGGGCCTATTTTTGAATGTATTTTGGGTTGGTTTAGGCTGCCCAAATGGGCCATGCTTGCTGGACAATGCATGTTGATTTTTTGACTTCTAAGTAGATGCACTTGGTTGGTGATGAAGATGGGTTAAGTTATTCTTCTTTTCAACAATCATAGCTCTAGTTATTTCTAATATGTGCCTATTTTTCCTTTCCAAAAATACATGCTTCACAATGTCTATCACTACAATTTTTTGATGGGAATAGGCATTTCAAAGCTTGCATAGAAGGATGACCTAATCTAGCATGCCAAAGGAGGTAACTTTCCTCTCGGATTGCGGAAAATACAAAACTATCTTGATTCCAAAAATACAAGTTATCTTGCATAGATCCACTACCAATCACTTGATTCGTCTCCAAATTCTGAAAAACAACAGAATGAGAGTCAAAGATAGCTTTGCAATTTAAGTCCTTAGTGACTTGTCCAATAGACATAAGATTTGAGGTAAATTGAGAAACATATAAAACCTTTGATTTTCTTCCAAAAATTTCAACATCTCCAATTTGCTTAATTTTGAAATTATATCCATTTGCAACTTTAACCATTTTAGGTTATAGGAGAGGTTCAAGATTCTGAAAATTTTGCTTATCTTTGACCATATGGTGATCACAACCCAAATCTATCAACCATTTTGAAGAAGAAACAGATGAGTTAGAGCAAGTACCTGAGGCGGATTTTCCTAATTTTTGAGATGTCAGATTTGCTTTGTTTGCAGCTGCTTGAGCATTTTGTTCCCTCCTCTCTTGCTCTTTTTTCTTGATGAACTCAGGTTTAAGGTTAGGATGAAGAAACCAGCTACCATCCTTGGTATGTCCCAACTTTTTGCAATGAGAAACACCTTTTTTATTCCCTGATGAGCCTTATTTGCAACTTGTTCATTCTGCTTTGTGGAGAACCCATGAACTTCAATTTTGGACTGATTGCTTTCCTCAAGCCTTTGAGAAGCTGCAGCTCTTTGAATCATAAATCGAGTTTCTTGGTATGATGGAAATTCTTTCATTCGAAGAATTTCCTGTCGAAGTTGTGCAAATGACTCATTGAGTGATGAGAGCAAGGAAAACACCTTGTCTTCATCTTGTCTCTTTTGCAGCACTTTTATATCACTTGTGAGAGGTCTCAATGTGTTGAGCTCATTCCACAAGTCCTCGTGTTCTCCGAACAATTGTATAATTGATTTCTCCTCCATTTGGATGATAGCAATCCTTCTTTGTATTTCAAATATTCTGCTCAAGTTTGATTCCTGACCATATAACCCATACATTTGCTCCCATAAGAATTTGGAACTCGGACAGCACATCACCATATTTTTGTGTGCTTGATCCATGGAACTTGTTAGCAATAGGAACACTTGATCATCCAGCTCCTTCCATTCATCAAATCGTAGGTCTAGCTGATCCATAGGATCTTTTGCAATGAAAGACAGAAGTTTTGCTCCATTGAGAGATCTTCTGATATGACTAGCCCATTGGAAGTAATTGGTTGAGCTTAGAATAATTTGGGAGAAAAGTTGGATTTGAAAGGAAGAGATTTGAGGAAGAGAATTTCCTAACCCCGGAGTTGATGTTTGCTCTGATACCATGTTGGATTTTTGACTAAGAAGAGTAGAGAAATCTAATAAACTTCTGGCTTTTATTGATGTAGTAGAATGATACAAAGGAAGAGAGATTATCTTCCTCTCTTAATTTTACAAGGAGAGCAATAGCTCTATTTATAGGCAAAGGGAGAAAAATAGCCAGTAAAGAGAGAACAAAGACAATATTCCCGTTGGGACTCAAACCCCAAGGAATTCCAACAGCTAGTTTTTGGACTGTTAGAATATACATTGCCCAAACTGCCCCTAGCTATTTGGGTTTACCTCTTAGACTTTCCTTCATACTTTTGGGCTTCATTGGGCTTGTTTTTGAATATATTTTGGGTTATAAATATGTTACAAAATTCTAAACATTAAAAAATAAAAGGCCCAATGTTTATGACATTATCATATTTTCAAGTTGAATGCCTTGAGACTTATCTTCATCTTCTCCCTTATTTTTAACAGTGATAACCAGGGGGTCATGTCTGCTTGGATTGACCCTTTCTAAGTCGTCGTCACTGAGATTGATCATTGGTCTTCTTATTTTTTGCGATATGTTGATAGGAAGAACAGGATGTAAGCTTTTATGGGGCCGATCAGCTACCATTCCCACGAACGACACCAATCTGATAAAGCCAAATTCGACTTCATAGTAAATCGTCCTCCTAACTCAAACGACAACCAACGATGCTAGAAATTCTGGACCTTCGTAGGTAGTAAGATCTACAAAACCCACCTGAGGTGGCTCTGATGAAGGAAACTCCGATGCTTAAGTCAAAAAGAGCGGTGAAAGGGAATGAAAGATTGAAAGAGCCTTTGTATCTGTATTGTAGGTAGAGTAAAAGTGCACATACCTGGCTGATTGCCCATGCTAAGTACATATAACATCCATGCATGGTAAGTCCTGTAAGTGTTTAGCGGTATAGAAATCTTAGTTTCTTTATATAGAAATTGTTAAGAATTTTTTCGAGATTATAGGGGCCGTAGTCAAAGACTTTTGAGGGATTTAGAAACCTGTTGATTAAGAGAATTTCATACTACTATGGAAATTCCTTTCCTTTATAGGAATGATTATCGAGATCTTTTTCTTTATTAAGAATGGTTCTCCCGAGGCTTGGAGAGATTTTGATTTGTAAGAGATTTCCTTCTTTATTGGATGATCAGTTGCTGGACTTGTCATATAATGCATATTACTTCGTATTGAGCATGTAACGAGGAGTGAGGGTGACCGAGAGATTCGGAGGCCGAGAGAAAGGATAATCACAAAGAGGCTTTTATCGAGAGACCTAGGATAGAGAGGGAGATTTTGGCCAAATGGGAGCCAAAGATGTAAAAGTACTTATTGTTTATCAAGGGAGGACTTTATGATCTTGGGCCTGCTGGGGTTCAATAGGCCTGGTAATGAGCCGTCAAACCATGTACCATCAGATTGTTTATTTAACTCCCTTAACTTCTATATCAGCTGGTAGAATTTGTGATTTGCATGGAAAAGGTGCTGAGAGAAAATGTTCCAATAACAGGAACATGGAACAAGGATAGCTCAAAAATTATGTTCAGTTACAAAAAATATATATATACACACATACACATATTTACACATATACACATACATACATACATATATACGGTATCCATTGTCACAGAATAAGTTTTGTAGCTAAAGAGCAGTATTGCTAATCTATGAACAATCCCCATTAGGCAAATGGTGTGATGTGATGCATACGAAACTCTAATCCCATAGTCTGCACTACAAAGAAGGAGGATACACTTCAACAAGGTAGAGTTGGAGGGGTATTAGCCAAGTAGAAACTTCTTTGAGGCCTAGAATCATTTTTTACTTCAGGGAAAGAATCTTTCTGATGAATTACCTTTTCCACCCCCAAACAAGTAGTGAGAGAAATATTATTGTTGAGATAGAAATGTTTTGATGATGATAGAATGAAAGAAAACAAGTTCAAAGAAAATCAGAAAAGAAATTAGAAGTCAGAAGTTTGCATATCTTGTCGACTTGATGATCTTAGAACATATCAACCTGCACCTCAGATCCACCAATTTAATCCTTATGTCGACCAATTTTTAATCTAACCCTACACACATCTGTTGAAAAGAAGGACAACTCAACCCATCTTCATCACCAACCAAGTGTTTCTACTTAGAAGCCCAAAAATCAGCCTGTATTGTCCAGCAAGCATGGCCCATTTGGGCAGCCTAAACCAACCCAAAATACATTCAAAAATAGGCCCAAGGAAGCCCAAAAGTTTGGAGAAAAGTCTAGGAAGCAAACCCAAATAGCTAAGGGCAGTTTGGGCAATATATATTTCAACAGTAAAAAAACTAGCTGTTGGAATTCCGTGGGGTTTGAGCTCCAACGGGAATATTACTTTTGAATCACTATCTACTGGCTATTTTTTCCTTTTCTCTATAAATAAAGCCTCATTGTATCTCCAAAAACCATGAGAAAAATACTCTCAAATCTGTCCATGTATGCTCTCATTCTTCTTCAATAAAATTCAGAAGTATTCTTCATTTCTTGTGCTCTATTTTTTGATATTTCAACATGGTATCAGAGCAAATTTCGATCCCTTCCTCTTCAAGGTTGGGTGACCTTCCACCCTCCGTCAACATTACCCAATTTCAAAATATATCCTCCATTCAATTAAGAGGAGGAAATTATTATCAATGGGTAACCTTGATGAGAAGAGCGCTGGAACTTCACAACTTGGAGAGTCACATACTTGATCAACCACTTGAAGAGGTGGATTCTTCCTTTAGAGAATGGAAGAAGAGGGACAATCATGTGTTTTTTCTTCTACTCAATTCCATGGATGAAACATACAAAGCCATGGTGACTTGTGCTCCCAATGCAAAACTAATATGGGACACAATGTTTTCTCTTTATGGCCAAGAATCTAACATTGGCATAATTTTTTAACTCAAACGACAAATTTCAAACATCAAAAAGGAAGGGAAATCACTTCTTCAATACTTTGGGGAATATACAGATACTTGGAATGACCTCTCCACTCTCCGTCCGGATTCCATAGATCTCAAAGTCCTCCAAAAGAGGAAAGAAGAAGATAAAATTTTTGGTCTTCTCATGGATCTAGATGATTCCTACTCTCTTCTTAGACAAGAAATTCTCTGAATGAAGGAATTTCCTTCATTTGGAGAAGTGCAAAAAATGATCCAACGAACAGAAGTTAGCATGCGTTTGGAAGAAAATTCCTAACTTAGACTTGAAGCTCAAGGTCACATGGTTACTGTTGAAGAGAACATGGCTGCCAAAGCACATCAAGTTCCAAAGAAAATTGATGTATGCACCCATTGTAAGAAAAGAGGATATACGAAGGAGAAGTGTTGGAACCTTCATCCTCATTTAAAGCCCAAGACCTCCAAACCAAGGGAGCAACTTTTCGAGCAGCATAATGCACTTCACGCCAAGCTTCAAGGACCTACCATGGCTGATTTTGCTGCTCTTCAAAGTCAACTCAATGACATCTCCAAGAAGTTTCAACAACTTGCTCCCTCCAATGGTAAAAATCAAAGCACTTTATCCTCTTTCAATTTCGAAGATTTTCTCATTGATTCGGAAACGGACCATCATATGGTAAGGGATAGAAGAAAAATCAAGTGTTTTAAAAACTCCCGAACCATAAGGTAGTCCGTGTTGCCAATTGGCAAGATTTGAAAGTTGAGCAAATTGGGGAAATTGAACTTTTTGGAAAAACATCAAATGCTTTATTTGTTCCCCAACTCACTTCAAATCTTTTGTCCTAGCAAAGTCACTAAGGACCAAGGGTGTAGAGTTGTTTTTGACCCGAACACTGTTACTTTTCAGGATCTCAAGTCGAATCAATTGATTGGCAAGGGTTCTAGAAGAGGGGATCTATATTTTTTGAATCAAAGGCATCATGCGCTCATAGCTCATGTCAAAGAAGATGCATCTCTTTGGCGTAAATGTTTTGGGCATCCTAGTGACCAAGCTTTAAAGCGTCTATTTCCAAGTATTAATATTGAAGATAGACATTATAAAGCTTGTATTTTGGAAAAAGAAACCCGATCAATGTATCCCAATTCAAAAACAATTTATAAAGATGCTTTTGATTTAGTTCATTCGGATTTGTGGACTTCACCCATCAAATCTCATTTAGGCTACAAATATTTCATTACTTTTGTAGACCAAAAAACTAGGTACACTTGGGTCTACCTTTTGAATACCAAAGATCAAGCTTTTGAAGCCTTTAAAAGCTATGAGAGATATGTGACCAAACTTTACAATGCTAACATTAAAATTCTAAGAACGGACCATGGTGGGGAATTCACTAGTTTGAAATTTGAAAACTACCTTAGAGAGAATGGCATTGTACATCAAATGTCTTGTGTGTACACATCTCAACAAAATGGGGTGGCCGAAAGGAAAAATAGGCACATATTAGAAATAACTAGAACTATGATGTTTCATGCAAATGTGCCTAAGAAATTTTGGTGTGATGGAATAAAAACCACTGTCCACCTAATAAACCTTATCCTATCTCAAGTCCTAGATGGCAAGTCACCTTTAGAAGTCCTATTAGATAGAAAACCTAAGATATCTCATCTTAGAACATTCGGTTGTGTATGCTACATTCATATTCCAGCACACATGAGGGATAAGTTAGATCACAAGGGTAGAAAGTGCATATTTTTGGGGTTGAAAAGGGGGTATAGATGTTATGACCCTAAGACTGACCAAACATACACATCTAAGGATGTGATATTTGTGGAGAATGAGATATTTTTTGTAGATAATGAAGAACATCAATCATCAAAAGAAGAGAGCACTCCAAGCACGTGGAATTTCTTTCTTCTCCCGAATCAATCATCTCCACCAATTGGAGAAGGAACCTCCGAAGAGATTAATGAGCAATCTCAAAATAATGAAGAAGAAGGATCAAACTCCATAGAAGAGGAGGCAGCCCACACTTCAGGGGGAGATCAAGAAACCGAAGAGGAAGAATTCGAGCATGTAGGAGATTTGGATGCACCACTTCCTCACCTTAGGCGATCCATGAGGCTTAGGGTTCCCCGTTCGGAATGGATTAACCGTAGAGTTTACTATAACTCCAAGGTAACATCATATTCGATTTTTGATTATTATACCATCTCACATGTTTCTTTGAGCCACCAAAATTTTTTGAGTGGCATAGATAAAGAACAGGAGCCTAGTTCATATGATGAAGCATCCAAGGACCCAAGGTGGAGAAAGGCAATGAAGGAAGAGCTAGATGCATTGACTAAGAACGGTACATGGGCAGTCACCTCTCTTCCAAAGGGCAAGCGGGCCGTCGGATGCAAATGGATATACAAAATCAAATATAAAAGTGATGGATCAATTGAAAGGTTTAACGCAAGACTTGTAGCTAAATGATTCACTCAAGCATATGGGATAGATTACAAAGAGACATACGCACCCGTTGCCAAAATGAACACAATTAGGGTCTTGATGTCTCTTGTGGTAAACCATGGATGGAGCATGTTTCAAATGGATGTAGCAAATGCATTCTTTCAAGGAGATCTCAAAGACGAAGTGTACATGCAACTTCCTCAAGGGTTCTAACAACAAGGAGGAAATGTGTGCAAACTACGCAAGGCTATCTATGGGCTGAAGCAATCCCCAAGGGCATGGTATGCAAAATTAAACCATACTTTCCTTAGTAGTGGGTTTGTTAAATGCCATAGCGACTCAACTATTTTCATTAGAAAAAACAATGATAAAATAGTGATAGCCTTAGTTTACGTTGATGATATCATCATTACAGGAAATGACATGCATTTAATAGATATAGTTAGAAATTTCTTGAGTTCTGGGTTTAAAATTAAAAATTTAGGGAGACTAAAGTATTTCCTACGAATTGAGTTAGCTGTTGAAATATCAAAAAATAGAGCACAAGAAATGAAGAATACTTCTGAATTTTATTGAAGAAGAATGAGAGCATACATGGACAGATTTGAGAGCATTTTTCTCATAGTTTTTGGAGATACAATGAGGCTCTATTTATAGAGAAAAGGGAAAAATAGCCAGTAGAAAGTGATATTCCCGTTGGAGCTCAAACCCCAAGGAATTCCAACAGCTAGTTTTTTGACTGTTGAAATATATGCTGCCCAAACTGCCCCTAGCTATTTGGGTTTGCTTCCTAGACTTTTCTCCAAACTTTTGGGCTTCCTTGGGCCTATTTTTGAATGTATTTTGGGTTGGTTTAGGCTGCCCAAATGAGCCATGCTTGCTGGACAATGCATGCTGATTTTTGGACTTCTAAGTAGATACACTTGGTTGGTGATGAAGATGGGTTAAGTTATCCTTCTTTTCAACACTCCCCCTCAAGTTGGGTGCATAGATATCGATAGTGCCCAACTTGTTCATGATTTCTTGAAGATGCATTGCAGTTCCCCCTTTTGTGAAGATATCAGCTAGTTGCTCTTTTCCTTTGATGTAGGGAGTGGCTATAAGCTTTTCTTCCACCTTTTGTCGAATGAAGTGACAATCAACTTCTATGTGTTTAGTCCTTTCATGGAAGACCGGATTGGATGCAATATGAATTGCCGATTGATTGTCACAATGCAAGTTGATTGGTGTAAAAACATTGAACCCTAATTCCTCTACTAGAGCCTTCAACCATACAATCTCACTGGCTGCTGACGCCATTGCTCTATACTCAGCCTCTGCACTCGATCTTGACACCACATGTTGTTTTTTGCTCTTCCATGCTACCAAGTTGCCTCCTACGAACATGCAGTACCCGGTGGTAGATCTTCTATCCTTTGAATCGCTCGCCCAATCTGCATCGCAAAAGCCTTCAATTTGGGAGCTTCCATTGTTCTTCATCCAAATACCTAGTCCTGGTGATTTCTTGATGTAGTGAAGGATGCGCTCAACTGCTCTCCAATGACCCATCTTTGGAGAATGCATATGTTGACTAATTTGGCTCACGGCAAAGGCTATGTCTGGCCTAGTGATGGTAAGGTAGATCAGTCGTCCTACAAGTCTCTGATATCTCTCTATGTCCTCAAATGGCTCCTCATCATCTACTAGATGTCCAGTGGTGACAATAGGGCTACAAACTGGCTTTCCTCCTAGCTTTCCTGTTTCCTGCAAAAGATCAAGTGCATATTTCCTTTGGGATAGAATTAACCCATTATTACAATAGGCTAACTCAATTCCTAGGAAATACTTTAGTCTCCCTAAATCTTTAATTTCAAATCTAGAACTCAAGAAATTTCTAACTATATCTATTAAATGCATGTCATTTCCAGTAATGATGATATCATCTACGTAAACTAAGGCTATCACTATTTTATCATTGTTTTTTCTAATGAAAACAGAAGAGTCGCTATGGCATTTAACAAATCCACTACTAAGGAAAGCATGGCTTAATTTTGCATACCATGCCCTTGGGGATTGCTTCAACCCGTAGATAGCCTTGCGTAGTTTGCACACCTTTCCTCCTTGTTGTTGGAACCCTTGAGGAAGTTGCATGTACACTTCTTCTTCGAGATCTCCTTGAAGGAACGCGTTTGCTACATCCATTTGAAACATGCTCCATCCATGGTTCACCGCAAGAGACATCAAGACCCTAATTGTATTCATTTTGGCAACGGGTGCGTATGTCTCTTTGTAATCTATCCCATATGCTTGAGTGAATCCTTTAGCCACAAGTCTTGCCTTAAACCTTTCAATTGATCCATCACTTTTATATTTGATTTTGTATACCCATTTGCATCCGACGGCTCGCTTGCTCTTTGGAAGAGAGGTGACTTCCCATGTACCGTTCTTGGTCAATGCATCTAGTTCTTCCTTCATTGCCTTTCTCCACCTTGGGTCCTTGGATGCTTCATCATATGTCCTAGGCTCCTGTTCTTTATCTATGCCACTCAAAAAATTTTGGTGGCTCAAAGAAACATGTGAGATGGTATAATAATTAGAAATCGGATGTGATGTTACCTTGGAGTTATAGTAAACTCTACGGTTAATCCATTCCGAACGGGGAACCCTAAGCCTCGTGGATCGCCTAAGGTGAGGAGGTGGTGCATCCAAATCTCCCTCTACATGCTCGGATTCTTCCTCTTCAGTTTCTTGATCTCCCCTTGAAGTGTGGGCTGCCTCCTCTTCTATGGAGTTTGATCCTTCTTCTTCATTATTTTGAGATTGCTCATTAGTCTCTTGGGAGATTCCTTCTGCAATTGGTGGAGATGATTGATTCGGGAGAAGTAAGAAATTCCACGTGCTTGGAGTGCTCTCTTCTTCTGATGATTGATGTTCTTCATTATCTACAAAAAAGGACTCATTCTCCACAAATATCACATCCTTAGATGTGTATGTTTGGTTAGTTTTAGGGTCATAACATCTATACCCCTTTTCAAAGGAAGCATACCCCAAAAATATGTACTTTCTACCCTTATGATCTAACTTATCCCTCATGTGTGCTGGAATATGAATGTAACATACACAACCGAATGTTCTAAGATGAGATATCTTAGGTTTTCTATCTAGTAGGGCTTCTAAGGGTGACTTGCCATCCAGGACTTGAGATGGGATAAGGTTTATTAGGTGGACAGCGGTTTTTATTCCATCACACCAAAATTTCTTAGGCACATTTGCATGAAACATCATAGCTCTAGTTATTTCTAATATGTGCCTATTTTTCCTTTCGGCCACCCCATTTTGTTGAGTGTGTACACACAAGACATTTGATGTATAATGCCATTCTCTCTAAGGTAGTTTTCAAATGTCAAACTAGTGAATTCTCCACCATGGTCCGTCCTTAGAATTTTAATGTTAGCATTGTAAAGTTTGGTCACATATCTCTCATAGCTTTTAAAGGCTTCAAAAGCTTGATCTTTGGTATTCAAAAGGTAGACCCAAGTGTACCTAGTTTTTTGGTCTACAAAAGTAATGAAATACTTGTAGCCTAAATGAGATTTGATAGGTGAAGTCCACAAATCCGAATGAACTAAATCAAAAGCATCTTTATAAATTGTTTTTGAATTGGGATACATTGATCGGGTTTCCTTTCCCAGAATACAAGCTTCACAATGTCTATCTTCAATATTAATACTTGGAAATAGACGCTTTAAAGCTTGGTCACTAGGATGCCCAAAACGTTTATGCCAAAGAGATGCATCTTCTTTGATATGAGCTACGAGTGCATGATGCTTTTGATCCAAAAAATATAGATCCCCTCTTCTAGAACCCTTGCCAATCAATTGATTCGACTTGAGGTCCTGAAAAGTAATAGTGTTTGGGTCAAAAACAACTCTACACCCTTGATCCTTAGTGACTTTGCTAATGGACAAAAGATTTGAAGTGAGTTGGGGAACAAATAAAGCATTTGATGTTTTTCCAAAAAGTTCAATTTCCCCAATTTGCTCAACTTTCAAATCTTGCCCATTGGCAACACGGACTATCTTATGGTTAGGGAGTTTTTTAAAATGCTTGATTTTTCTTCTATCCCTTACCATATGATGGTCCGTTCCCGAATCAATGAGAAAATCTTCGAAATTGAAAGAGGATAAAGTGTTTTGATTTTTACCATTGGAGGGAGCAAGTTGTTGAAACTTCTTGGAGATGTCATTGAGTTGACTTTGAAGAGCAGCAAAATCAGCCATGGTAGGTCCTTGAAGCTTGGTGTGAAGTACATTATGCTGCTCGGAAAGTTGCTCCCTTGGTTTGAAGGTCTTGGGCTTTAAATGAGGATGAAGGTTCCAACACTTCTCCTTCGTATGTCCTCTTTTCTTGCAATGGGTGCATACATCAATTTTCTTTGGAACTTGATGTGCTTTGGCAGCCATGTGCTCTTCAACGGTAGCCATGTGACCTTGAGCTTCAAGTCTAAGTTTGGAATTTTCTTCAAAACGCATGCTAACTTCCGTTCGTTGGATCATATTTTGCACTTCTCCAAATGAAGGAAATTCCTTCATTCGGAGAATTTCTTGTCTAAGAAGAGAGTAGGAATCATCTAGACCCATGAGAAGACCAAAGATTTTATCTTCTTCTTTCCTCTTTTGGAGGACTTTGAGATCTATGGAATCCGGACGGAGAGTGGAGAGCTCATTCCAAGTATCCGTATATTCCCCAAAATATTGAGGAAGTGATTTCCCTTCCTTTTTGATGTTTGAAATTTGTTGTTTGAACTCAAAAATTCTGCCAAGGTTAGATTCTTGGCCATAAAGAGAAAACATTGTGTCCCATATTAGTTTTGCATTGGGAGCACAAGTCACCATAGCTTTGTGTGTTTCATCCATGGAATTGAGTAGAAGAAAAAACACATGATTGTCCCTCTTCTTCCATTCTCTGTAGGAAGAATCCACCTCTTCAAGTGGTTGATCAAGTATGTGACCCTCCAAGTTGTGAAGTTCCAGCACCCTTCTCATCAAGGCTGCCCATTGATAATAATTTCCTCCTCTTAATTCAATGGAGGATATATTTTGAAATTGGGTAAGGTTGATAGAAGGTGGAAGGTCACCCAACCTTGAAGAGGAAGGGATCGAAGTTTGCTCTGATACCATGTTGAAATATCAAAAAATAGAGCACAAGAAATGAAGAATACTTCTGAATTTTATTGAAGAAGAATGAGAGCATACATGGACAGATTTGAGAGCATTTTTCTCATAGTTTTTGGAGATACAATGAGGCTCTATTTATAGAGAAAAGGGAAAAATAGCCAGTAGAAAGTGATATTCCCGTTGGAGCTCAAACCCCAAGGAATTCCAACAGCTAGTTTTTTGACTGTTGAAATATATGCTGCCCAAACTGCCCCTAGCTATTTGGGTTTGCTTCCTAGACTTTTCTCCAAACTTTTGGGCTTCCTTGGGCCTATTTTTGAATGTATTTTGGGTTGGTTTAGGCTGCCCAAATGGGCCATGCTTGCTGGACAATGCATGCTGATTTTTGGACTTCTAAGTAGATGCACTTGGTTGGTGATGAAGATGGGTTAAGTTATCCTTCTTTTGGGCAGCATATATTTCAATAGTCAAAAAACTTGCTGTTGGAATTCCTTGGGGGTTCAGCATGCATGCCCGTGCGCTCCGCGCTTATGCTAGGCGCGGGAAGGCGTGCGCCGTGCACGGAGCATGCCCGCGCGGCTCAACTGCACATGAGCAGGGGGTGGGCATGCCCGTGCGCACCGCGCTTGTGCTAGGTGGGAAGGCATACGCCATACGCGGTGCATGCCCATGCAGCTTTACCACGTATGTGCAAGGTGCGGGCATTCCCGCACGCACTACGCTTGTGCTTGGCATGGGTGAGCCCACATGGTACGACCGCTCATGCTGTCGCGCGATGGAACCGTGCGCACTATGCATGCACGGGGAGTCGGCATGCCCGCGCACACCACGCATGTGAGGGGTGCAAGTGCACTTGGACCATGCGGTATGCATGATGCATGCCTGCGCGGCTCTACCGCCCATGCCATGCTGTGGAACCATGCACACCACCCGGCGCAATGTGCATGGGAGCTCCACGAGTGTTGTATTCCCGGGCGGCATGCGCATTGCCCACGCGGCTCAACTGCGCAGGCAAGCGCGGCGAGCTGGCAAGCAACGCACGCATGCCGCGCGGTTAGCACACTCTACATGCCTTGAACACCATATTATTAATTTCAATTATTAATATTATTATTAATTTAAATTATTAATATTATTAATTTAAATAATGTAATGATAAGAAATTATTAATTTGAATTATTTACTGTCCAATTTTGAGGAATTACTTGAAATTGCAAAAAAAAAAAAAATGAAATACATTTTGCTTACAGCTAATATATCACACAAAAGTTAGGTTTTTTAATTAGGTTTTGAGATTTTAATTAGTTTTTTACGATGAAAATTTAAGTAAATACTACAGTTGCAAACAATGTAATAAGTCTATGTAGGAAATGTAGTAACAATAAGTAACAAGATAACAACTCATTTGAATAGCTTAAATAAATAACACATATGGGGAATGACAAGGTATTAAGTAAGTATGAAAAAATACGAGAAATTAAAAATAACGCGGGTATGTAATGAAAAAAGAGACAGGAAAAGACTAAATTTTGGGAAAATATGAAAAAAAAAAGTGTGTAATGAAAAAAGTGCGTAATGAAAAAAGTGCGCTAAATGATTTTGAAATTTTGTTAATTTGTTTGTAAAAATGACAATTAAATGATTAATCGATGATGCAAAAAATTTACAAAAAATTTAGGATTGGTTCGTACCATTGGCATTACTTTTGAGATTGCTTATTGTCCAATAATATAATAATATTAATTTTGCATTATTATATAATATATTACTTACTATATGTATTACTATAAATTACTATAAATTAGATTATCGTAGCGATGTATTATCATATTAATTTAAATAATATAATTATCGTTACATAACATAATTAATTATCTAGTAATTTAAATAATGTTAAGCAATATTATATTATAGGATTATTAGTAATTTTAAATAATATTATAGTTGAGGTGGGGTTGGAAGTGGTAAATGTATGAAAATTATGTGCGGAAGTTGTGTGGAGTGTAGAAATGTGAGAGTTTGAATTCTTTATTTATTCACTTTTATTATTCTTTGTGATTATAAATAGAGATGAGATCTTAGTGCTATCTAGATAAAAATCTTGCTAATATAACAACAGTTACAAGTGCTCTTTATTCATTATACCAATATCATAATTTCAAATTATAATATTATATTATCTATATTATCTGATAATTGGTTAATGAATTTTCAAAATTATAACACTATATTTATAAATTACTAATTTCATATCATTATATTATTTAAATTAATAATATTAATAATTTTATACTATTTAAATTAATAATTTTTAATAACTTGATACTCATATGATTAATCAAATAGATATAATTAGTAATTAGCACAGCATGGTGTAGGCATGCGCTATATAGTAAATGTAGTAATAGTAAGGTAATAAATAGTAAAAATTATATAGTAAGTGATTTTTTCAACTGAAAGGCAGTAGCAGTATTGATTAAAAAATGTGAGGAATTAAGAAGCGGGTAATGAAAAATGAGGGGGAAAAAACGCAAAAGAAAAAATGGGCAGGTTTTGAAAAGGTTTTAAAAATTTGTTTGGGAACATGATATATTATATAAATCATACACAATAAAAGTTTCACTATCAAAGTTTCTCCTTTTCTCGAAAGTTCTCATTCCCTAACTCATCTAAACCTATCACTCACTATCTAGCAGTCAAAGGGAGTGTACATAAAATCCAACCATCATCATCACTACCATTGACTCCACTCACTCACTACTACTTCTAGATCAATCACTATTTGACTTCACTTACTCACTACCATCCAGATGTTGGGAGTGCACAAAGAATTATGGATAGAGATACCTTCAAATTATGATGATGGTAACATTTTTTTTTTTTTGAGTGAACATTTTTTGTTTGTAACATCTCAGAAGACATGCAATTTTGGGACATGCAATTTTTTTTGGGTCTTATATGTATCTATCATTTTACTTAGAAATTAATGTATCAATCATTCTTATGTTTATATTATTTTTGTAATTTTTTTATTTTTAGTAATTCAAATCTACACCATTTCAAAAAAACTGTTACTATTGATATTGATATCATGTGGTAGTAATACGTAATAATTAGTAACATTTTCTATACAGTAATTTTCCTAACACTTATAATAACCAACTCTAACTTTTTCTGACACTTATAATAATCGACAATAAAAATGAGTGACATTTCCTAACACCTGTGGTAACCAATGATAAAAGACAATAACTATTACTAATACATGTGATAACCGATGATAAATGACTATAACTTTTTCCAAACGTTTTTCTAATCTACTATAAAAGGCAGTAATTTTTCCTAATATTTGTAATAACTGACAATAAAAGATAATAGTATTTCCTAAACACTTGTGTAACCGACAATTTAACTTATATTAACATATGTGATAACCGATGATAAAAGTATAGTTAGTATCCGACGATAAAAGATAATAACATTTCAAAATACATGCGGTAATTGATGATAAAAGTGTTGAAAAGAAGGATAACTTAACCCATCTTCATCACCAACCAAGTGCATCTACTTAGAAGTCCAAAAATCAGCATGCATTGTCCAGCAAGCATGGCCCATTTGGGCAGCCTAAACCAACCCAAAATACATTTAAAAATAGGCCCAAGGAAGCCCAAAAGTTTGGAGAAAAGTCTAGGAAGCAAACCCAAATAACTAGGGGCAGTTTAGGCAGCATATATTTCAACAGTCAAAAAACTAGCTGTTGGAATTCCTTGGGGTTTGAGCTCCAACGGGAATATCACTTTCTACTGGCTATTTTTCCCTTTTCTCTATAAATAGAGCCTCATTGTATCTCCAAAAACTATGAGAAAAATGCTCTCAAATCTGTCCATGTATACTCTCATTCTTCTTCAATAAAATTCAGAAGTATTCTTCATTTCTTGTGCTCTATTTTTTGATATTTCAACATGGTATCAGAGCA
Organism: Dillenia suffruticosa; assembly: GCA_033439265.1. Taxonomy (NCBI): domain Eukaryota; kingdom Viridiplantae; phylum Streptophyta; class Magnoliopsida; order Dilleniales; family Dilleniaceae; genus Dillenia; species Dillenia suffruticosa. The sequence goes on along the minus strand of JAVTVX010000015.1, from coordinate 20,301,423 downwards.
AACTTCGATCCCTTCCTCTTCAAGGTTGGGTGACCTTCCACCTTCCATCAACCTTACCCAATTTCAAAATATATCCTCCATTCAATTAAGAGGAGGAAATTATTATCAATGGGCAGCCTTGATGAGAAGGGTGCTAGAACTTCACAACTTGGAGGGTCACATACTTGATCAACCACTTGAAGAGGTGGATTCTTCCTACAGAGAATGGAAGAAGAGGGACAATCATGTGTTTTTTCTTCTACTCAATTCCATGGATGAAACACACAAAGCTATGGTGACTTGTGCTCCCAATGCAAAACTAATATGGGACACAATGTTTTCTCTTTATGGCCAAGAATCTAACCTTGGCAGAATTTTTGAGCTCAAACGACAAATTTCAAACATCAAAAAGGAAGGGAAATCACTTCCTCAATATTTTGGGGAATAGACGGATACTTGGAATGAGCTCTCCACTCTCCGTCCGGATTCCATAGATCTCAAAGTCCTCCAAAAGAGGAAAGAAGAAGATAAAATCTTTGGTATTCTCATGGGTCTAGATGATTCCTACTCTCTTCTTAGACAAGAAATTCTCCGAATGAAGGAATTTCCTTCATTTGGAGAAGTGCAAAATATGATCCAACGAACGGAAGTTAGCATGCGTTTGGAAGAAAATTCCAAACTTAGACTTGAAGCTCAAGGTCACATGGCTACCGTTGAAGAGCACATGGCTGCCAAAGCACATCAAGTTCCAAAGAAAATTGATGTATGCACCCATTGCAAGAAAAGAGGACATACGAAGGAGAAGTGTTGGAACCTTCATCCTCATTTAAAGCCCAAGACCTTCAAACCAAGGGAGCAACTTTCCGAGCAGCATAATGTACTTCACACCAAGCTTCAAGGACCTACCATGGCTGATTTTGCTGCTCTTCAAAGTCAACTCAATGACATCTCCAAGAAGTTTCAACAACTTGCTCCCTCCAATGGTAAAAATCAAAACACTTTATCCTCTTTCAATTTCGAAGATTTTCTCATTGATTCGGGAACGGACCATCATATGGTAAGGGATAGAAGAAAAATCAAGCATTTTAAAAAACTCCCTAACCATAAGATAGTCCGTGTTGCCAATGGGCAAGATTTGAAAGTTGAGCAAATTGGGGAAATTGAACTTTTTGGAAAAACATCAAATGCTTTATTTGTTCCCCAACTCACTTCAAATCTTTTGTCCATTAGCAAAGTCACTAAGGATCAAGAGTGTAGAGTTGTTTTTGACCCAAACACTGTTACTTTTCAGGACCTCAAGTCGAATCAATTGATTGGCAAGGGTTCTAGAAGAGGGGATCTATATTTTTTGGATCAAAAGCATCATGCACTCGTAGCTCATATCAAAGAAGATGCATCTCTTTGGCATAAACGTTTTGGGCATCCTAGTGACCAAGCTTTAAAGCGTCTATTTCCAAGTATTAATATTGAAGATAGACATTGTGAAGCTTGTATTCTGGGAAAGGAAACCCGATCAATGTATCCCAATTCAAAAACAATTTATAAAGATGCTTTTGATTTAGTTCATTCGGATTTGTGGACTTCACCTATCAAATCTCATTTAGGCTACAAGTATTTCATTACTTTTGTAGACCAAAAAACTAGGTACACTTGGGTCTACCTTTTGAATACCAAAGATCAAGCTTTTGAAGCCTTTAAAAGCTATGAGAGATAAGTGACCAAACTTTACAATGCTAACATTAAAATTCTAAGGACGGACCATGGTGGAGAATTCACTAGTTTGACATTTGAAAACTACCTTAGAGAGAATGGCATTATACATCAAATGTCTTGTGTGTACACACCTCAACAAAATGGGGTGGCCGAAAGGAAAAATAGGCACATATTAGAAATAACTAGAGCTATGATGTTTCATGCAAATGTGCCTAAGAAATTTTGGTGTGATGGAATAAAAACCGCTGTCCACCTAATAAACCTTATCCCATCTCAAGTCCTGGATGGCAGGTCACCCTTAGAAGCTCTACTAGATAGAAAACCTAAGATATCTCATCTTAGAACATTCGGTTGTGTATGTTACATTCATATTCCAGCACACATGAGGGATAAGTTAGATCATAAGGGTAGAAAGTGCATATTTTTGGGGTATGCTTCCTTTGAAAAGGGGTATAGATGTTATGACCCTAAAACTAACCAAACATACACATCTAAGGATGTGATATTTGTGGAGAATGAGTCCTTTTTTGTAGATAATGAAGAACATCAATCATCAGAAGAAGAGAGCACTCCAAGCACGTGGAATTTCTTACTTCTCCCGAATCAATCATCTCCACCAATTGCAGAAAGAATCTCCCAAGAGACTAATGAGCAATCTCAAAATAATGAAGAAGAAGGATCAAACTCCATAGAAGAGGAGGCAGCCCACACTTCAGGGGGAGATCAAGAAACCGAAGAGGAAGAATCTGAGCATGTAGAGGGAGATTTGGATGCACCACCTCCTCACCTTAGGCGATCCACGAGGCTTAGGGTTCCCCGTTCGGAATGGATTAACCGTAGAGTTTACTATAACTCCAAGGTAACATCACATCCGATTTCTAATTATTATACCATCTCACATGTTTCTTTGAGCCACCAAAATTTTTTGAGTGGCATAGATAAAGAACAGGAGCCTAGGACATATGATGAAGCATCCAAGGACCCAAGGTGGAGAAAGGCAATGAAGGAAGAGCTAGATGCATTGACCAAGAACGGTACATGGGAAGTCACCTCTCTTCCAAAGAGCAAGCGAGCCGTCGGATGCAAATGGGTATACAAAATCAAATATAAAAGTGATGGATCAATTGAAAGGTTTAAGGCAAGACTTGTGGCTAAAGGATTCACTCAAGCATATGGGATAGATTACAAAGAGACATACGCACCCGTTGCCAAAATGAATACAATTAGGGTCTTGATGTCTCTTGCGGTGAACCATGGATGGAGCATGTTTCAAATGGATGTAGCAAACGCGTTCCTTCAAGGAGATCTCGAAGAAGAAGTGTACATGCAACTTCCTCAAGGGTTCCAACAACAAGGAGGAAAAGTGTGCAAACTACGCAAGGCTATTTACGGGCTGAAGCAATCCCCAAGGGCATGGTATGCAAAATTAAGCCATGCTTTCCTTAGTAGTGGATTTGTTAAATGCCATAGCGACTCTTCTGTTTTCATTAGAAAAAACAATGATAAAATAGTGATAGCCTTAGTTTACGTAGATGATATCATCATTACTGGAAATGACATGCATTTAATAGATATAGTTAGAAATTTCTTGAGTTCTAGGTTTGAAATTAAAGATTTAGGGAGACTAAAGTATTTCCTAGGAATTGATGTTAATTCTATCCCAAAGGAAATATGCACTTGATCTTTTGCAGGAAACAGGAAAGCTAGGAGGAAAGCCAGCTTGTAGCCCTATTGTCACTACTGGACCTCTAGTAGATGATGAGGAGCCATTTGAGGACATAGAGAGATATCAGAGACTTGTAGGACGACTGATCTACCTTACCATCACTAGGCCAGACATAGCCTTTGCCGTGAGCCAAATTAGTCAACATATGCATTCTCCAAAGATGGGTCATTGGAGAGCAGTTGAGCGCATCCTTCACTACATCAAGAAATCACCAGGACTAGGTATTTGGATGAAGAACAATGGAAGCTCCCAAATTGAAGGCTTTTGCGATGCAGATTGGGCGAGCGACTCAAAGGATAGAAGATCTACCACCGGGTACTGCATGTTCGTAGGAGGCAACTTGGTAGCATGGAAGAGCAAAAAACAACATGTGGTGTCAAGATCGAGTGCAGAGGCTGAGTATAGAGCAATGGCGTCAGCAGCCAGTGAGATTGTATGGTTGAAGGCTCTAGTAGAGGAATTAGGGTTCAATGTTTCTACACCAATCAACTTGCATTGTGACAATCAATCGGCAATTCATATTGCATCCAATCCGGTCTTCCATGAAAGGACTAAACACATAGAAGTTGATTGTCACTTCATTCGACAAAAGGTGGAAGAAAAGCTTATAGCCACTCCCTACATCAAAGGAAAAGAGCAACTAGCTGATATCTTCACAAAAGGGGGAACTACAATGCATCTTCAAGAAATCATGAACAAGTTGGGCACTATCGATATCTACACACCCAACTTGAGGGGGAGTGTTGAAAAGAAGGATAACTTAACCCATCTTCATCACCAACCAAGTGCATCTACTTAGAAGTCCAAAAATCAGCATGCATTGTCCAGCAAGCATGGCCCATTTGGGCAGCCTAAACCAACCCAAAATACATTTAAAAATAGGCCCAAGGAAGCCCAAAAGTTTGGAGAAAAGTCTAGGAAGCAAACCCAAATAGCTAGGGGCAGTTTGGGCAGCATATATTTCAACAGTCAAAAAACTAGCTGTTGGAATTCCTTGGGGTTTGAGCTCCAACGGGAATATCACTTTCTACTGGCTATTTTTCCCTTTTCTCTGTAAATAGAGCCTCATTGTATCTCCAAAAATTATGAGAAAAATGCTCTCAAATCTGTCCATGTATGCTCTCATTCTTCTTCAATAAAATTCAGAAGTATTCTTCATTTCTTGTGCTCTATTTTTTGATATTTCAACAAAAAGGTAAAAATATATTTTTAACAGTTGTGATAACCGAAAATAAAAGATAGTAACATTTCGTAATAAATGTGGTAATCGACGATAACTAGCAGTAATATTTATTAACAGTTGTGGTAACTAATAATAAAAAATAGTAACATTTACTAACACATATAGTAACAGACGATAGAAGATAGTAACTTTTACCATTACTTTTGAAACTGATGATAAAGGACAGTAATTTTACGAGCACTTTTTTAACCGTCAGTATAAATCTAGATCATATTCCAATAGCAATCAAAACTGTGGGGATAGATCTATCCCAACTAGTGTATAGCCAACTAAAAGCTCACCCGTTGGATAAGGTTTTGCTGATGGTTTTAGTAGGTTTAACAGAGGTTTTTTGTCCGCTTGGATAGAGCATTTTTTTTGTAGTGAACACTGACAATTTGTTGCAGGTTGGGAGATCAACAATGGTCTATCTCCAAATATTTGTTTAATGTAGAATGGGAGCGGTAAACAAAGGAATCATCTCTTCTTACATTGTACAGTTGTCTAGTCATAATGGAATTAATTTCTCCAAGACTTGGAGAAAAAAATCTATCACTGATATTTAATGGGATGCCTTTTTTTTATGGATTTAGTGATAAAAGCGATACCATTTAGCGACGGATTTTATGCCATCAGTGACAGATTTTTCCGTCATTGATAGCCTGTTTTCTGGTAGTGATTGAAGATGTTTTCTGGTAGCGATAAAATGTTGGTATAGAAATGTTAGAATATTTATAGGTTTTGATAATAAATAAAACATAATCAGTTTGATTAAAAAAAGAATTTGGGGATAAATATGATTAGAATGATTAAGGAAAAAATTTGGAAGATAAGATGTAGTCGACTCACAAGAAAAAAAATAGTGATGCGTATGTACAAAATGTGTAAGGTTAGTCGATATGAAATTTAATAATTTATATGATTGAAAAACAAATCCACAACTAAAAAAAATTGATTTATTAGTAATAGTGGATAATAGTGCTACTTAGGTAAGAAAGACGGATAGAAATAAGATATTTTAGAATATTAAAAATTCAAATTTGACCAACCCACCAGAGTCAAGTACTCAAAAATATAAGTTTTTGAAATATCAAGAAAATGAGAATAAAAATTCTCGATATTTATTCTTCATGTATCAATTAGGCTAAAACCTATTTTTCCATAATTTTTCTAGCTCATTAACCTATAAAACAAAATCATCTAAACATCAAAATTGGAATTTTTTATCCTCAAAGAATTAGATTTTGAAACTACTTTTATTAAATCAAAATGTGGGTATTTTTGGATTTACATATAATATATAATACCAGACAAGTTCGAATTGTGATATTTATTCTAAATATACAATTTGAAAACTTTTATATTTTATGAAAATGGGAAAGAATAATTGATTCAGATATAAATGTGAATTTTTGTTTTTTGAGTTGCACAAGAATTTCTCTAGACTCTCGGTTGATAGCCGTTCAATTTTAAGTGTTTGGTTATTTGAGTGGTCAGTACTCGATAGATTTTGATTTGTATCCGGTGTCAACAGTTGCACCAACATAAACATGTTGAATGATCGAGTTCTGTGTCGACACAACCCATTCGTCTATCTAGACATAAAAGAATTGATGTTGACACCACCTTAATTGTGTCGACATGACCTTAATTGTTTCGACATGAGCACCTTTGTGCCGACACAACTCTTTTTGTGTCGATGAAAACATCCCTATGATCGACACAGATATGCTTGTATTGAGTACGAACATTCTTGTATTAGACTCTTGTATTAGGCTGGTGTCGACATAATCCTATTTGTGTCAACACAAAAAAAAACACGAACACTTTAGTGTTGGACACAAATATCCTTGTGTTGGACACTTACCACTCGATAATGGATGCTTATCATTTTCTATTTCTTCTTGGTAGTCACTCTTGGTTCTCACTACGACCTTCTTGGCACAATCTCGTCGGTACATTTTTATATCCATTGGACACTTCCAACTTTTTGTTAACAATATCCAACTTCCTCCCCTTACAATCTTGTCGACACTTGCAATCTTATTCTGGATTGATATTGTGAATAGGCACTCCTCAATTCCTTGTGAAATTGTCATCACAAAGGTTTGATCCTACCTTCAACTCCCCGAAATGACTTATTACCATCATGCCACTCAATCACCTTAATTATATAATACACAATTTATATTATATATCATATTTTTGAATATTATAAATTTTTAATTTTTTAATTTTTTCATAAAAATACATTTTTATTTTAACTTCCTTGTTCGTCATCGAACATACTTTCTCAATAAAATAAAACTCAAAGTTCTTAAGCTTATGGGGTTAAGCTTCCAAATAACCCAAAAAGGGCACATGGGGCATTTTGTGTAAGAGGGTTACTGAGCAATATTGGGAATGAGTTAGAAGATAAAAAAGAGAAGTGAGACCATAACCCGCGAGACCCAAACATTCTTTGGAGACAAAAAAATCAAAGTATTATCATCTTTCTACCATAATCTTTTGTTTGCTTACCTAGTTGTTCACTTGGATTTGGAGAACATTAAGTTACAATAACTGAGAGAAAATTTAGGGTTTTTTTGGATTAACTTGGAAATTAATATTGATAATTTTCGTAACACTGTAAGTGGATGGACCGCTATGCTGTTGAAGAAACTGGGAGTGACTACCATTCCTAACACTGTAAGTGGATGGACCGCTATGCTTTTAAATGAGAAAATGATTTTTAAAATCCTTTATAAATAATTTTAAATGATTTTTAAAATGGATTGTTAAATGTGTTTTGTGATTGTAAAATGTCATCAAATGGGAGTTTAAAATATATATGCATCCATCGTATTTATGAATGAATATATCATATGTTATTGGATATTTTATTTATGAATGTTATGTATGGTTTGATAACCAATTGCTAAAATTATGGCACATTGAATGATATTGGAATGAGTATAAAATTATGGTGTATGTGATATGAATGGTTATAGTCATTCTCTCTACTGAGTGACCTGATAGGGTGATGTGATTGGGAGTTTATTGGCAAGAGATGGCAGACACAGCCTACTGCGCCTCCGTCGTACTATTCGGAATGCACCCTATGAGATACGAGTCAACGCCAAGAAAAAAAGAAATAGTGTTATGAAATGAACGGATTGAAAAGCTCTTGGTGGGCTTCCACCTAGATTTGGCCAAACTTTGGGTGGAATTATTTTCTTTGGGGAGATCCCATGATCTTTAGAAATATGAAGTTGAAGATGCATCTATCTTCTCAACTATCTGAAATATTTGAAACTACAGATATTTGATGATTTGTTTGAAATTATGATTTTTGACATTTCTATACTTACCACTTATTTCCTGTCATAATCATGTCATTATTCTTCACTCTTCAGATATTTTATGTTCATGTTATATTTTTATTCTTTTCCAGAGAAAGTGTAGACATGGAAGTAGCCCCATTGCCCATGACCAACTATTGGTATTGATTTTTATTAGTTGTGGATTTTTTGAAAATTGTAGAGGGACCCATCAGAGGGCATTTTGGAAATTAAAATTTGTGTTTTGAAAATTTTATTTAGAAACTTTACAGGTAGCGTATTTACATATACTCTTCTAAATTTGAAAATGATATTTTGAACTATTAAAATTTGATGTGTTAGTTTTCTTAAATTTGGAAATGCTATTCTCACAATCTTACAGAATCTTGTGACTGCACATACTTCTAGATCATGTAGCGGTTGTCACGTGGTTGGACCCGCGGGTCAGAATGTGACATAATATCTTAAATCAATAGAAATATAAAATGTAAAATGTAAAATGATAATATTTATTTAAATGATTATTACAATGTAAATAAAGACCAAAACTAGTCCTGTCAGGCCAACCACTGCTCCATCAGACTGACCACACAAGCATGGCATGGCCAACCATGTGCTTTCACACACTACCACACCAAGTTGGCTCACTTGCCGTGTGCCTGTGTGTGCAGCCGCGCAAGCTATACACGTCTTGCCGACTGCATATGCGGGCTGTCGTGCAAGTAGGGTGTGCACCACTGCAATTAAGTGCGGGCTACCACGCATGCCTATGCGGTGTACCATGAGTGCAATGCGCTCAAGTAGCTAACCAAGTAGTGCCCCATGATCTATCACAAACACACAAGTGGTAAGCCAGTTGTGCTCAAACAATCAACCACAAACATAAGTGGTCAACCGGCTCTGCTCAAATGTTCTACCACTAAACTCAAGTGGTCTGCTGCTGAACTACAAAAAGAACCAAGTAGAAACAAATTAAAGACTGACCGAAAACCTTATCATTAAGGAAGAAATTTCATGGACATTGAAAATATTTATTAACTTTTCAAATTCTAATGACATGTATATTCGAAATATGTGAGATAATCAAAATTTATGACATGTCGCAACACAAATTGACCAAACTAAACTCAAGCTAATCATCTCATACACCACACACTTGAAAGACATTTGAATTTGAATATAATTGTTTCTTTTGTCGAGCTAACCTCCTTGTTTCAACAAAAAGGCGCTTCAGATTTTTCTTAAGACAGATTTACTTAATGAAAAAGAAGTGAAGAGCTACTTTTTATGGACAATAACGAGCAAAATCATTAATTAAGAAGCAGTTGAAAATATTAATGGAGAAAGGTGAAAAGCATTCAATTCTTAACGTTCAAAGTCACCTACCACTAAACGACATTTTTTAAAAGAGTTTAAATACTGAAGTCATGAAAAACAGAGCAACAATTCTCGCATTCAAGAAAAATAGAGTATGCTTGAGAAGAGTGCTCGAATTAAATACAATTTCATTGAATACTCATCTATTCAAAAACACACTCCATATCAAACTCCTCAATTTTTCCTTGAGTGTGTAAACATTCTCTGAGATTCAATTTCTGTATATCTAAGAATTAGCCTCACTCTGTAATATTCTCTTAACATTTAATTCTATACATCCGACAGTTAGCCTCAACCTCTGTAGCATTGTAATAGCATTTAATTCTATACATCCAAGCATTTAGATCGTGTGGGATTCAAGATCTAGGTTTTGATCCTTGATCTGCCATTGTAACAGTGGATCCTTGATCTAAATGGTGGCTCCATCGAGACAGGCCATAGGGGCCGGCGCCATTTTTTGCTATTGTAACTTAGGAACAGGCAAATCAGCAAAAGTCGCCGATAAGACCCTCTTTTGAAGCCACATTGGAGAGAATGTGAAGAGAATCAAGTTGGGTGAGGATTGGAGGGCGAATTTGGAAAAGACAGATGAGGAAGAGGAAACCCACAAGAGATCAACAATAAGAGCAACGTCGAGAAGGGGCTGGGCACTAGATTAGGATAGTGACTTTATTCATTGATGTTGCTTGTTTTCCGTTTGCCCTCACCATTCTAACACCAAACCCTAATCCTTCTCTCACTACCCAGATCCCAAATTTTAGAATTAGAGAGAGAAAGTATGCAGTATCGAATTTTGAGCCCAAGTGTGATAGCTTCCTCAACTAGCTACTAGATTCCTCTTCCATGCCCTCTTTTTTTTCTCTTTTCTTTTCTTAGAAGACCGACAATGTCGGGCTCGACCGATTGATTTTGGGTCGGGTCCAATCAAATGAGTACAAATACTATTCACGGTTTTCTTAATATAGTCCTACAATCTGTTAAGAGTACGATTTAAATCATTTTGTATGGCTCTTTTAAAATGGTCTATTGATTTTTCTGATTTCTTATGCCATATTTTGATATTTGTATATCCATATTCTTTTTAATATATAAACATTCTTTTATATCATTTTTTTTTCAAAAATTTAGTTTAACTAAAAGTTTAAAATTTTTCTATATTTTTTATTCTGTGTTTTCACCAATCATCGTAGTGGAAGAGATGGAAAATAACCATACCCAAACCCAGTGATATCTCCTCAGTCCAACACTAATCCTGTGGAAAAGAAAGCGAGGGGTGAGTATCTATGGGAGGATACTCAGTAAGTGAGGGGATTGACATCATATTATCAATATCGAGGGTGAACTTGGAGTGTCAAAGCATAAGATAAGAAAATATCCACAGTGTGCAAACCGATCATGTTATTTCAAAATCATATATCATACGCACACATCAGAAAGTAAGATATGCATCCAATATTTACATCAATGTCATGAAGAGCCGGCCAATGAAATATTCCCAGCAATCGTCTACCTCGACCAAGGACGGCGCATTGGGAGTTTTTCCAAATGTAAGTATTAAATAATGGCTCTCTGCCCCAATGTTGGCCACAGGCTACCCCAACTAGCCTGTAAATAATAATGATATACATATAACTAGTCGGCCGTGTATGGTGCCCCCACCTGGTGCTAGACGGAGCCGTACTCAACATCCTCTCCGATGAGGATCAACCTGGGACACCCATACACATGATGATCTGGCGGATACCTCCGGCTGAAACGTATCCGGACACAAGGGGTGCATCTACCAGATGTCCTTCGTAGCTACGGATCACAATATCATATCGGCCGGGCACGTAGCCCCATGCATCCCATTACCATGTCGGCCGGGCATATAGCCCCATGCATCATATCGTAACGCCGGCCGGGCATACAGCCCAAATATATAAGTAAATCCGTTTCAAACCATGTGCCAATATAGTAGAAGCATTAAAGCATATCAATATGTTGAAAATGTGGCACAATATTCAATTTTCAAAACTCATGGATGCATATCGATAAAGTCAGAAATTTAGACACTCCAAATGTCACAAAACATTTCATAAAATATTCGAAAATTCTACAATCATACATTTGTAGAAACATGTCATTTAAAAAGGTATTTTTGAAACATGGTTTTCAATCAATAGCGAATGTCAAAATCCCACTCACTGTTCTAGAGAGGGTGGTCACTCCCTATTTTCAAAACAAATCCAAATCTGCTTTCTCGAGTCTCCAAAAAGATCAACCCAATCAGATCATCAAAATTGAATATCAATTTCTTAAGCATCTTTAGGGTTTATCCGAAAGACATGAAATGTACAATATTCTCCACTTTATGACTCATTTCATTTCAACCCTACAACCCAGATACTTTCATGCATATTTCAAAGTTTAACTCTAAGGGAAATTATTCGAATTCACTCGACATGATTTTGTGATTCTATAACATGCTTCTTTCGTATCAGACCATCTAGTTTCTATAATATTCTATACTTAACTTCAAAGTCACATATAATCATTTCAGAATTTGTATTTTATTCGCATTCTATTTACACTCTAAACATATACAGAACCTTTCATCTTAGATTCAATCCTAAATTCATTCAATATATCAGTTAGAGCAGAGATCTCCTCACCTAGGGTTTTCTCAAAGCGTAGAGTCTCATCCGAATGTCGCTTCGATCACTCCAAGGTCTATAGTATTTCCTATCAAAACAAGATTTATTTGTTAGATCTAAACACTTAGATCAGAAGTAAAACCCTAAGTCATTTACCTGCGTGGAGGTTCGTGGGCTGTCACGGGCTCACGAGCCGTCGCGGGCCGTCGCGGGCTCGTGGGCTACAGCGGCTCATGGGTTCGCGGGTTAGCGGGCTAGTTGGCTGACGGGCTAGCGGGCTGATGGGCTAGCGGGCTGATGGGCCTACGGCCGGTGGGCCTACAGGCTGGCGGGCTTGCGGACTGGCGGGCCTCTGGCTGATGGGCCTGCAGGTGATGGGCTTGCGGCTGATGGGCCTGCGGGCTGGTGTTCGCCCGTGCGCTGGTGCGCTCCCGTGCGCTGCGCTCGCATGCTGCTGCGCGCTCGTGCGCTGGGCCCCGCGCGCTCGTGCGCTGGGTTGCACGCTGGCTCGCGCACTTGCTCGCGCTCGCGGGCTCGGTCGTGTGCAAGGGCGGGTTGCGCTCGTGGAGGCTTTGCAGTCGCGCTATGGCGTGAGGTGGTGCTCGATCGTGGCTCGCGGCGGTGTGCGGCGAGGCGGAGAGAGGGCGATCGTGGGAGATCGCAAGAGAAGGAAATAGTGAGATAGAGAAAGAAACCAAGAGGGAAAAAGAAGAAAAAGAAGAAGAAGAAGAAGAAGAAGAGAAGAAGAAGAAGAAGAAGAAGAAGAAAAAGAAGAAGAAGGCGGTGGCGGAGGAAGGCGCGGAGCAGCGGCGGAAGGAAGAGAGGCGCGATGCCGCGGGAAGATGAAAGGTTGGGAGAGAGAGAGAGAGAGAGAGAGAGAGAGAGAGAGAGAAGGGGGTTACGGTTTTAACCCTAATCCCCAAATTGGGGACGCAGCGTTTTGTCCCAAAACGCTACGTCTCCAATCCTGATTTTTTTTTTGGTGTTACAGAAGGGATTTATTTTTTTTTAGAGAGAAAAAGAGAGAAAATACACCGATTGAGGGAATTTTTCGGATCATCGAATTAAGAATTGAGACGTTGTGATTCTGCGGTAATAGTTTGTTATACGTGGCTATCATCCCGACTACGAGTTATTCCCGTTCAGAGTTTGCGGTTTTCAAGATCATCTGTATCACCGATTGAGTTATACCGTGAACTTGATATTTTACGATTCTGAAAATTATTTATTATTGCTTCCGCTGTGTGATTGAGTCACCTTTTTCTAACATGCATAATACATAAGATAATTCTAAATAATAATGAAAGAACTAAGTTTAAAAAAAAAACACACACTTTATTTCAACACACCTGGGAGAGAGAGAGAGAAATTAAAGAGCTTAATTAAAAAAAAAAGAATTTCAATATTTTAAGATGAAATATAATTAACAGTAAATACTGTTTTTGAATTTTCTTCTTTTTTTCTTTTTTGCACTTTTTTCTAATATCAAATAAAATTTGAGGGTCTTTTTTTTCTTTATTACTTTTCCTATTTCTTTTACTTAGACGGGCCCCCAAAAAAAAAAAAATAGCAAAGCACATGAGCTAAGAGAAATATAATAATAAATTTTCATAACAATGAATTCTAATTTATCCCTATTAGACTTAAAATCACTACATGATTACAAAAAGTTTAAATTATCTCAAAGTATAATTTATATCAATGGGGTAAAAGTATCATTTGAACAGCTTTTTTTATCAATATAATTCGAATAGGGATGAGGGCAAGTGAGGTTTCGTCTTCTCTTCTCTTTCGCAGTCCCTCGCTTCAGCCGCTGTTTGAGCTCATCTCTCTTTCGCTCTCCGTCGCTTCAGCGGAGGTATGTTCTCGACCCAGTTCTTCGTCTTTCTTATTAGGGTTTCGTTTACGTCGTTCGAAGTAACTGTAATGGTCATGAATAATTTCTATGATATCTAGGTCTCCTAGCTTTATGTTGTTTCGTAGTGGTTTTTGATGATATTATGTTCGTGGGTATTATGATTTTCTTAGTTTCCAGTTTTGAGCTTCTTTGTTTCGGTTTAGTTGTATATATTAGATTACTCGCGTTGCTCGGACTTCCACTTGGTGTCATATTCTTTTTCGGATCTATATTTACGTTGAAAAATTAATCGCTCAGATCAATTCTTTTGTTTTTGTACTTATTTTTTCCTGTCTGCACAATTGTCTTTCTTTTATTTTGAGCTTCGTTGGTTTCTCTTCTTTGATTTTTTTCTTGTGTGAATGTGACAAGTTTTTGTCATAGATGTTTCTGAGGTTGCTCCCAAGGTTTATGTCTAATGGTTTTTATTTCAGTCTCATATTCTTCTGGATGAACATGGTTTTTTATGGATGATTTATGCCCAAGTTTTTATAAACAAGCGTTAGTTTATAATATTTTGTAACTTTGTTGTTTTGCCAGTTCTGTGTCCCCTTGAATCTTGTACCTATATCCATACTTCATATGATCTTAATCCTTTAGAAGTAATCAAATGCTAGTTAAAACTACCATGCCCACTCTTAGCTGTGGTTGTATAATGTTGGGCACATAGTCTCCAATGCAATCTTTTTTTTTGGGGGGGGGGGGTAATTCTATTTATGAATCTATGCCCTTGTGGCTGCTCACCCATAAATGAGCTCATTGTGAAGGATGTTTCTTTGTAATGTAGGAACAAGATGGAGTCTACGATTAAGCATGCAGTGGTTGTGAAAGTCATGGGACGTACTGGTTCAAGAGGGCAAGTTACTCAAGTGAGGGTCAAGTTTTTGGATGACCAGAACCGATTCATCATGAGGAATGTGAAAGGACCAGTCAGGGAAGGAGATATCCTCACCCTTCTTGAATCTGAAAGGGAGGCAAGGAGATTGCGTTGATATCCTTTCCTATCAGTTAAGAGCTTTGTGTTATGACTGTCCTCTACCCCTTCAAGTCATGCACTATATTTTGAGATTTTTCTTAATGGATATGTTTCTTATAGTACCGGTTGTTAGTCAATTTTGAGATTTATGTAGCATGTGATATCAAAATTGTTTGAATATAAGTAATCTATTTTCTGCTTCCTCTTTTGGCATCTCCATTGCTTTCCCACTTTATTTATTGGCTTAACTTTGTTCTTCAGGCTTGATCCATGATGATATTTTTCTCTCCATTCTGTGCAAGGTTGTGTAATGATCTAGTAATTTGTTGCTTGATTCTGGTTGTTTTTATGCCATTCTTGTTGAGTTGCATGTGTCTTTTTTTTTTCCCGGGGGGGGGGGGGGGAAGGAGGGGGTGTAGGTTGAAATGGCAGCATTTTGTATTTTTTGGGCCAATAATTACTTTTGTTTCTATTAGTACATGTCTCTTCTTGATGATGTTTATGTAGTTGTAAAATGCACTATACAATTGTTCTTGAGTCATAAACTAGAAGGTATATTTTTAACTAATTTCAAATGGTCAAGTGGAGCTTTTGCTCGGGCAATCTTGATTCATGACAATTTTACTTCTTTTCTTATTGATTTTTTACCTTTCACAAAGCCTTTGACCTAAAATCCAGTGTGTTCCATTTCATTTGTGTCCGGATTGTTTATTGCTGAGCCTAAGCATAGCTTCCTTTCTAATCATGCTATCTATGCTTGGGTAACTACTTTATCGGGTAGTCTTTATGACATTTTTTGATTGGGTATCAGTTTGTTCCTTTTCCTTGGGGTGGGTAAATTGGCTGATGATAACCTAGGAGAGAATTTTCCCTAATTTGGCGGTTGTCTATTTTTTAGCAAGAGATGTAAAAAGAACATCTGGTTGTGGTGTGCCATTAACAGTACCATAGACCTTTTTTTTTTTTTTTTTTGTTCCCACCATCAATATTGATAACTATATTTCGACTAATTTAGTTGGAATGTATGCGGGGGCACTTATTTAGGGGGATAATTATCTTAATTTAGTTTTTTTCGTTTTCAAATTTTGAATCCGATACTTGGTTAAAAGATTTAACACATTATCCTAATAGGCCAATCGTTGGTAGACTTGATGTTAATGCATCCTTTCTACTAGTCTGGATATAGAAACGTGTTTTCCAACTTAGCTGCATAAACACATTGCCTTTTCTCTCAGATCTGGTCCACAGTTTTGATATGTTCCC
Organism: Dillenia suffruticosa; assembly: GCA_033439265.1. Lineage (NCBI taxonomy): Eukaryota > Viridiplantae > Streptophyta > Magnoliopsida > Dilleniales > Dilleniaceae > Dillenia > Dillenia suffruticosa. The sequence continues at coordinate 20,285,314 of JAVTVX010000015.1, read as the reverse complement.
ATCTTCATCTACTTTGTCCTTGCAACATTGGAATATCATGATTTGCCTTACTACTCCATTTGTCGTAAGATCTTTATTGTTGGCTAAATATATGACTAGCTAAATATTATGCTTTTCAAATACTTTGGAATCCATTGATAACCCAGACCAGGGAACCATCATAACTGCCTTGGCAGGGATTTAAGCTATTTAGAACAAGAGAATGGAGTGCAGAGTACAGTACAATCATTTTCATAGAGTGACTCTGGTGAACCAACTCAATCAACTTCGTACTAAGACACATCAGGAGCCATGTATGTCCGATTGGCAATTTATATTTCGAATGACTATCATCAAATTTAATAACTCAAGCACCAATTGGTAGCTGGCAAAATAAGGAATATTGGGGATGCATTTGATATCTTCGAATCCCCGTTGATATGAGAAAGTCCCTAGTTTTAGAGTTATTAGTCAAGACAGATGATAAAATTAACTAAAAATCAATTATTCAACAAGCTTCAAGAGTGTGGCCAATTAAGGAACAATGAGCTTATGAATTTCGATTTAGAGAAATTGGAGCAACGTTTAGGGTCAACGAATTGAGGTTTTATTGTAGAAAAATACAACAATTAAATTGAAATAAAGAGAGCTATAAATGGGAATATAAACACTAGATTTACTAGCATCACAATAGTAGACCAACGTTTAGCTGGTCTACTTAATTGACTTGGTTTGAATCTTGTATATGAGAACACCGGTTTACTTAAAAGATCGAAGGGATCCGCATTAATATCTCTTAAGTGAATGTTTATATTTGAATTTTGTATATGACAAAAATAAGTATTCGGAGAGATTTACTTTATTAAGATCCGACTCGGTTCAAAATGGATTTAACCGGTGATTCATAACCCCCACCCCCCCCCCCACCCAAAAAAAAGCATCACAACAGCGGATAATCAAGCATCACATTTAGTGTAAAAAAGCATCACACCTTTTAGAATTTGAGAGAACTAAAAGTGTAAAGTTAAATTTTTTTTTTTCATCTCATGATAAGGTCACAAGTGTTTAAATAAAGAATCAATTTTTAACAAAATAAAAACTAATACTAATACCAAAATTTAGAAACACCTAAACAGTTCAAAGATAGTTCTAGCAATGACTTCTTCAACTATAATTAGAAATAGAAAGAATTTTCTAAATAATTTGACAGAAAAATTGAAACTAATTTAACTGATAAATTTTTGAAGATGAGATAGTGGATTTTGAAATCATTTTTATTCAATTGTATGAATCATAAGTATAAAATATAGGGATTTATCAAAATTAACCAATCAATCTGTTACTCAATAGTTTGAAATCAAGGTTTACACATCATGAATTCTCTTAAATGTAGCATCACTTACAATAATTGTTTGTCAAATATAAATTGAAAAAAAGCTCGGTAACTTTCAACTCTTAATGCTTCTCGTTAACATTCAATTCTCCTTCATGTATTTACAAAAATGTAACAACAAAATATTAAGTAAACAAAAGTTAAAGGAGTTTTGTTGATTTATTAATGGATATACATATAATAAACGCTATTAATACTCAATTAATGTAAGATGAAACTCCTCTATTGTGGGGCTAGAAGGCACGGAAATTTCTCCATATCTATTTTTTTGAAACGTTTCAATAGACTAAAATAATTAATATTTATATAAAAATTTATGTATTTTTTATGTTTATGTATTTGTTTATATTTATACTTTTTATATTCTTATAAAATATCATTTTCTCATATCATTTTACAACGAATTCCGTTTTCGTGCAACTTAGAGAGGTTCATGGTCAAATACATCCTGACAATGACTTTTAACATCGTCAATGAGATTCAGCTCAAATAGTACATTTCTTCTCCCCATATAATATGCTTGAGTTTAGCCTCTATGTATGCATAAAAAAAATATAATTTTTAGCATCGTGGATAAGATAACAACCCCATTAACAATTGTCACCATTGGTGTATATTTTTCATTTCACACAGAGTCACTGCTCATGAGTACAACTATTCTATTATTTTTATAAAATAATTAATATTTATATAAAAATTCTTATATTTTTTATATTTATATATATTTATTTATTTATGTTACTTGTATTCCTATAAAGTGTTGTTTTTTCATATTATTTCGTATTTATTTCTATTTCTATACAACCTAGTGGGGTTCACCAAGTATAGAGGTTAGTTAAGAAAAATAAATGGTACAAATCTTTTAAGAAAAGGAAAATAGAAAGAAGACGACTTTATATGTGTGATTACATGACTTCCTCACGTCTTAACTTTCTTATTGTTGAGTTATTAATTTAATGAATATATAAATAACAATAAAGAATATTAACGCTTAAACAATGAAAAGCAAAACCCCTTTGTAATGGGGTAAGCAATCGATTACCTCCAGAGAATAAATTTAATAACATGGAATGTATAAGAAAGCCTTAATCCTTTGTTACTATGACAACCACCATAAATGTATAGTTTTCCTCTTAAGTAGAAGGTTATTGTTCACGAGTTAACCTTTCTAAGGGAGAACACAAGTGAACTCAAGATAGAGATAAGATAAGATGAAAGTAAATATTATAAATCTTTTAAGAAACAAAAAGAGAGAGAGAGAGAGAGAATGGAAAGACTATAAAACGACATTCAAAATGCAATGCAATTAGGATCAAAGTACCACTAAAGATTAAAGATATTAGTGGTTTACTTCTTTCAAGTTAGGTGAGGTGAATTTCCTAATTTTACAGACTCCCTATATGACTAAGGGATTTCATACTTGTTCAACTTCTCTCCCCTTTTATTTTATGTTTTTTTTTAATTATTATTCATAACATACTTTGATACTCGAGTGTTAATAGCTCTCCATATAAAAACCATTCACCAAATCATGAAGCATACACTGTGATGATATTAGGCCTGACAGCCTGTGATCATATGGCACTCATGGTCATAGAAGTCTAAACTCTATTGGGTTGCGACCAAGCCCATAGAAAACTAAGCAATCTGTCGACCATCAGCGGATGGACCCTTTAACCTCTTGGCTTTTCGATCTCTCGATCCTTGTAGGGTCAACTCTTATCACGCAATAAGTCCTAGTCGTAATTACCCGATAAGAAAAGAAAATTTTGACCAATTTAAACATTTTCTAATCTACTATGAGTTTATTGTAATCTCTCGAGAAAAAAAAAAAGTAAATCCCGTAGTGAGTCAGACCTTCACAGATTTCCGCGACAGCAATAGAAACTTTCCCATCTCAAAAGATTTTAAATTTATAGAAAGCCTAACTATTACAATTCATGTAATTTCAGAAAATCTCATACAATCTCTTTACAAGAAAACTAGATTTTCTATACTTCCAAACACATATGGCACTCCAGATGCATGCTATATATACTAAGTATTGCCAAGTACGCACCTCTCTTACTCTACATACTGCACACAAAGATTGCACAAGACTTAGTCTCTTTCAATCTTCCCTTTTCTTACTGCTCTTTTTGATTGAGAGTCGGAATCTCATCCGTTGGAACCACCTATGGTGGTTTTTTTTGCAGGATTCTTTTTTGAAGACAACTTCACAGCTACTACCTCACTGGTTCCCCGTTTAAGCAAAAAGGCCGATCTACCATGAGTCATTTTTGAATTCAACAGATTGGTACCACCATGGGAATGACTGACTAATTAGTTTAACGGTAACTTACTCTCTGTTTCTCCTATTGGCATGTTACTGAAAAGATGGAGACCAACGATTAGGTTCGACGACAATAACTTACGTTGGGTCAACCCAAATCGGCATGATCCCCTGATCATCACTGCCAAGATAAGCTAGTATATGGTAAAGAGAGTTTTGTTCGACTATGGAGCGGGCTACTATCTCCTTTACTAAGACGCCTTCTCTCATATGAGTTTCCATCAAATGTATCCTCAACCCCCTATCGGCCCCCTGAAAGGATTTTTGAATGAGCAACTATATCGTGAGGGCACTATCTCGCTCCCTATAACTTTGGGGACATCGCCCAATCACGCTTCTGTTATGACCTCTTTTAGTGTGGTCAAGCTACCATCTCTATACAATGTTATCTTGGGTCGCCCTGGCCTAAATGATCTAGAAGCCTTGCCGACAATTGAACACATGAAGGTCAAATTTAAAGCACCTATTCATATTGCAACACTTACTTGCGATCCAACTCCCTAGAGTATCTCTGTGTTGAAGGAAAAGAAGAAGTATTCTAGCACAAATACTATAGTGTTGAAGGAAAAGAAGAAGTATTCTAGCACAAATACCGTAGAGTTCAGAGATTCGAGCAATCCACCAAACCTAAACCTGGTGAAGAGGTAGTAGAAATCCAAATCACAGATGTTTCGGGCCAAACGGTCCGAATCGGAGCCCACTTACCAACTCCCCTTTGGGATACCATGATCGAGTGCTTGCAATGTTCTCACGTCTTCGTGTGGTTGCCCAAAGACATACCAGGAGTATACCCTTCGGTGATTGTACACAAGTTAATGGTGGATACTAACCACAAACCTGTAAAACAATAGAAGAGATTGTTTGCGCGCAAGAACCAACGAGCGATACAAGAAGAAGTACAAAAACTACTAGCGGCATACTTCATCAGACAAGCAAAGTATAACGAATGGTTAGCAAATGTAGTCATGGTGAAGAAAGTGAATGGTAAATGGAGAATGTGCATTGACTTCACCGACCTCAATAAAGCATACCCCAAGGACAGCTATCCCCTTTTGAATATTGATAAATTCGTAGACAATTCGTTGGGACACCAACTTCTATGTTTTATGAATGCATACTCAGGCTACAACTAGATTCGCATGACACCTGAAGACGAGGAAAAAATTAGTTTCATCATGGAATTTGGCACCTGTTGATACAAAATCATGTCGCTCAACCTTAAGAACGTAGGAGTAACCTTCCAACGGTTGGTCAACAAAATCTTTAGTAAACAAAGTTAGGAATGTCAAGGTCTATGTGGATGACATGCTTGTTAAAAGCACTAACTAGATGGACCACATAGAAGACCCAGAAGAAACATTCAAAATACTAGAGCACTTTAATATGAGGCTAAACACAACCAAATGTACTTTTAGAATTACTTCTGGCAAGTTTTTAGGCTTCTAATTACTAGTTGAGTGATCAAAGCTAACCCAAAGAAGATTCAGGCTATTCTAGATATGGCTTCACCGAGAACACTAAAAGAGATGTAGCATCTAACGAGATGAATTAAAGTTTAAACTGTTTATATCAAAGGTAGGAAAAAGATATAAACCCTTCTTCGATACTTTAAAGAAATCATAAAAATTTGCATGGGTGTCCAAATGTCAGCTGGCATTTGACAAGCACAAAGAGTATCACTCATCACCACCTCTTCTCTCTCAGTCCATTTCTAGTGAGAAACTCTACCTCTACTTATCTGTTTCATACTGTGAGGTAGGAAGCTACTGTGCAAAAACTTTGTACTATTTCAGCCAAGTGTTCCAAGTGTCAGAAATAAACTATAAACCCATCGAAAAGATGACATTCGCTCGTCACTACTACCTGTAGCCTCTATCCATATTTTCAGGCACATACGATTGTGATGCTAACCGACCAACCCTTAAAACCGATCTTACAGAAGAGAGACACCTTGGCCCGCCTTCTCAAATAGAGTATTGATCTTGGAAGTTCGACATTAAATATCAGACAAGGCCCACAATCAAGGGTCAGGCGTTAGCAGACTTAATTCTTGAATGCACCTTCCTGGACCCGTCGTGCTGGTATCGACAGCCTCTCAGAAGTGTGGTTGATCCCACAGTGGTCCTTACACGTAGACGGCTCCTCCAAGTCTTCAGGTAGCAGAGTAGGACTTAGTCCTAGTGGGCCCTGAAGATTTTAAGGTGAAATATGCACTTTGCTTCTACTTTCAAGCCACCAACAACTATACCAAGTACGAAGCACTACTGATAGACCTTCAAATCACAACATTATTGGGAGCTAGGGACATCCGAGTCTTTATTGATAGCTAACTTGTAGTCAGCAGATCAAAGGAACTTATGATGCAAAAGAACCAATCATGGCGAAGTATCTCTCCAAAGTCCAGGAGGTAATGACCAAGTTCAATAAAGTCAACATACAACACATTTTGAGATCCTAGAGCACGAGAGTAGACACGTTTTGTAAGCTAGCAAGTTTGGAGTCTATTGAAATCAACCGAACCGTCTATGTCGAGAGCCTTCTGTACCTAAGCATAAATGAACCAGAATAGATCATGGTAGCCGATAGTCCACCAAGCTAGAAGAATCTTATCCTTGCTTATCTCTAAAGTAGCCAATTGCTAGATTCCTAGCAAGAGGCAATAAAAGTCAAGTGCAAAGCCGTGCATTATGCCTTCATTAACGGAGCACTCTACAAGAAGTCATTCATTCACCCATTCCTCAAGTGTCTAATACAAAAAAAAAAAGATTATATCCTTAGAGAAATCCATGGAGGGATATGTGGTAACCACCTAGGTGCACGAAATCTAGTGAATAAGGCCTTATGACAAGGGTATTATTGGCCCACTATAAAGGCCGGCATAGAAACTTATGTCGAATGATGCGATAAATGCCAATGCTTCTCTTTGAATCCTCACTAGCCCTCCTTCAAGCTTTATCCTCTTATGAGCCCATGGCCATTTCTGCAATGGGGGAATGGACATTCTAGAGCCGTTTTTACAAGCAACCGGATAATAAAAAATTCCTCATTGTCACCATAGACTATTTCAATAAAAGGGTGGAAGCTGAACCCTTGGCTTAAATAACAGCAGGCAAAATCCAAGTATTCATATGGACGTCCATCATCAGTAGGTTTGGTCCACCTCATGTCCTTGTTACTGATAATGGTAAACAGTTTGACAACAAAAACTTTCAAGAGTTCTACAGTAAACTCAAGATTCAATATTGATTTACCTCTATTGTTTAGCCATAAGCAAACAGCCTTGCTAAAGTGATCAAGAGAATGATCCTCCAAGGATTCAAAATGGCCTTAGGTGGAGCAAAGGGAAGATGGGTAGATGAACTCTATGGAATCCTCTGGCCTACTGAACCACCCCAAAATGGCCACATTGAGAAACACTGTCCAGTCTAACTTACGAATGTGAAGCAGTCCTACTAGTGGAGATAGGCATCCACTCATTACGTATAGAGCAATATCGGTCAGAGCTGAACCAAGCTGCATTGTGCGAGAAACTAGACCTTTTATTGAAATTATGGGATGTTGCATCAGCTCAAATGATTGCCTACCAACAATAGATAGTCCAATATTACAACAGGAAGGTAAGGACCAAAACGGTCAAACCAGGAGTTCTAGTCCTCCGAAAAACAGAAGTAACATGATAGCCGCAATCTGGAGGAAAACTCATACCAAATTGGGAAGGTTCATACCTTGCACATTGAGTAATTCGACTAGGAACATACTGGCTCTCCCACTTAGGTGGTTTTGTTGTGCTCAAAACATGGAATTTAGACAACCTATGCATCTATTACCGGTAATTCTTGTTACTTTTCCAATTTTGATATATGTTCGAATTTATTACCAATAACATTACCCCTTTTTATATGATGTTGTATATCAGGTCTTTACTCTCTTATCCTACTCAATGCAGACAATATCTCTAGACTCCATGCCTTACATGGATTTTGTACCCATCTTTAGCCAACATATGGGATAGAACTCTCAAGCGGGTAACTCCCATTATCTCTTGCTCTACGCCTCACATGGGTTTTGCATCCCTAGCCAACATACAGGATCAAACTCCCGATCAGGTGGCTCTCATCACCTCTCGACTCTATGCCTTACATGGGTTCCACACCCATCCTTAGCCAACATATGGGATCTGACTCCCAAGTGGGTGGCTCCCAACAATCTCTCATCTCTACATCTTTTGTAGTATTCTCTCGACTTTGTGCCTCAATACTCTGATGCTCTCTTGGGTTAATTCCATACCCATCCTAACATTATTCTTCCAAGGACACAAGTATTATCAAATTTGATAATCGAACAAGTAAGCAAAACTATTATTCTAGCTCTAACGCCTTAACCAACTTACTTCAGCCTCACCATCTAAATCGCTCTCTCGGTTGCGTGCCTCAAATACAATTCTTTTAAGCTACTATGAATCAGACATTCCTCTCTTGACAATAGCGAGATTGGCAAGTAAGTAATGAAAATTTTATTTCAATGCAATGATCCCAAGACTGATAGCAAGTTGATCAACCCAAGTTTAGCACCCAATGAGATATTAAACTAGAAAAACTAGCTAGATGCTAAACCGAAGTTGGGAAGGGAAAAATTTAAAAAAAAAAAAGGAAAACAGAGAGAGAAACAGATAGAGAGAAAGAGGGGAGGTGGCCCTTGCACGTCATTGAACCAAGCCCCCATAATAAAGGAGTATAAGAGCAATGACGAGCTATTGGAAGCAAAATGAAACACGCCAATACAAACCCATCATAGTAGTAGGCTACGACTTTCCTATTGTCATGATGGAACCTTGTACCTGCAGTTCCTCTAATGATGGAATCTTGTACCCGCGGTTTTTAACGCCATACCTCCTTTGGATGCCAAACCCACAAAAAGATACAAATTCTCTCAGACCTTGAATCCTCCTAAAAAGCACAACTCTTTCCCTAACTCTCTCCCCATGAGTAACCATAAAAATTCCAATCACCAATTGTGGTATATATAGTCAAAAGGTGGAAACTATACCATCAAAATCTCCCAAAAATAAAAGACATGTTAAGCATTTAATAACCACATTCCATCTCTAACGCTTTCCCATTTTGCCTTTTCTGCTTACCTTTAACATTTCGTGACTTTTTGAATTCCTTAATTACTACGGCTTTTACTCTATTCCTTACGCTACTTCCTCAAACTAACATTAGGAGTGATGAGCAAATGATGATACCGAATCTAACGGCCCATGATCATATGAAAATCATGGTCATAGAAGTCCAAACTCTACTAGCCTGTGACCAAACCTATAAAAAACCAAGCTATCTCTCGGACATCACCGAATAGACCCTTAGCTTCTTGGCTTTCTGACCTCTCATTCCTTGTAGAGTCAACTCCTATAATGCAACAAGTCCTAGTTGTAATTACATGATAAGGAAAAAAATCTTTGACAAGTTTAAATCTTTCCTAATCTGCTACAACTTTGTTACAATCTCTCTCGATAAAGAAGTAAAACCCCTGGTGATTCAGATCTTCACGGGTCTCCATGACAACAATAGAAACTTTCCCATTTCAAAAGACTCCGAATCAATAGAAAGTCAGCTATTACAATTCTTGTAATTTCAAAAAATTTCATACAATCTCTCCAGAAAGAAATTAGGGTTTCGATATGCTTAAGCATATACGACATTCCCCATGCATGTTATATATACTAAGTAGAAGCAACTTGCAAGGTATGCACCCATGCATGTTATATATACTAAGTAGAGGCAACTTGCAAGGTATGCATCTCTCTTACTCTGCAAACTCGACATAAAAACTACAAAGAGTTTAGCCACTTTTAGTTTTCCCATTTTTTACTGTTCTTTTTGAATTGAGTGTTGAAACTTCCTCCACAGAAGCCACCTCCGATGGGTTTTTTGCATGATTCCTTTCTGAAGACAAGTTCACAAATACCGCCTCACCAATTCTCTATTCAAGCTAGAAGGACAATCTATTGTGTAGTCATTTTTTTATTTCAACACATAGTATCTTTCTTATGTAATGCGTATATTATAAATGTTTTCGTTTTAGAATCCTTTTGGGATTACTTACTCAACTGATGATTGGATGATTCAACTCTTAACATTTTAGGTGATTAAGGAGATAAAGGGGAGCTATTAGGGGTAGCTAGGGAGCCACCAGCCTTGGTATGCTAGATTTCTTCATTTTTTTACAACTATTTTTATATTAAATTTTGGAATGATATAACATGATACTTGTGTGACCCACATAAATGGTTTGAGTTTATTTTGATAAAATTACATTTAAATAATTTATATTTCTTAAAGTCATGTAGACCGAGAGAATCAACTTAGTATGACTATTTATGTCTAGGATAGTCATGTTTATACTTAACTCTAATGCTAGTATCGAGGAGTTGGAGTGTAGTCCCCTTAGGGTGTTTGCAACAAAAGATATAAAGGTACACAATTTCTTAATACTAGATTTTCCACATCAGGGTGACTTTTGCCCCTTTTTTTCTCATAAAATGTTAGTAAAATAAAAGTTTAAAAAGTTTTACCAAATTTCTTAAATGTTATCACACACATGGATGATGATATATAGGTTGCTATCTCGATTGTCTCTATATTTTTGTATTAAATTATGTCTAAACTTCCACATTAAATATGCCGCTATGTTAAAGGGTGAGACACTCGAACAATGGATCATCATAAGTGGAGCAAAGTTTTGGATCTTTATCCATATGATTCAGCCTCCACAAGACAAAGCCTAGAATGTCTTTCTCCATTGATTCAAGCTCAAGTCATAACAAAATATGCTCACTAGGAGATCAATACAAATTCTTAGAACATATAACAAAATCTTGAATTTTGAGCACTCACAGTATACTAAGCCTTGATTAAGCATCATTATCTACACCTTAACTAATCTTAGAACATGCTAGAAAAAGGAATGCTTGCCTCAAGAGTTTGCTTGTGCATAAATTTCATCCCTTAACTCAAAACCGTGGACACTACCTATGTAAATAAAAATTTTATTTATCAAACATTCATATCTGAAGCCCATACTTAAGATCAAGTTCATATATCATCTCTAGCATGCCTTTATATGATATTAGACATGAAAAAGTACATCAGATACAAGAGATTTGACATACCCATGCTTACCTTCAATATCGGCCAAGAGAGAGTGGAGGAGGTTGGTCGAATGAGTTAGGATGTCTTTTGATCTACAAAAATGTATCAAAATATTTCCTTAGACATGTAAGATCATTAGGCATTTGATGGAATTGAAAAAGAATTGAAGATTGGAGGTAAACCAAAGCATTTATCTTATTTTTCTAATTCTGGACAGTTTGTGCATTTGAGCTTGTTTATTGTTGAAATATCAAAAAATAGAGCACAAAAAATGAAGAATACTTCTGAATTTTATTGAAGAAGAATGAGAGCATACATGGACAGATTTGAGAGCATTTTTCTCATAGTTTTTGGAGATACAATGAGGCTCTATTTATAGAGAAAAGGGAAAAATAGCCAGTAGAAAGTGATATTCCCGTTGGAGCTCAAACCCCAAGAAATTCCAACAGCTAGTTTTTTGACTGTTGAAATATATGCTGCCCAAACTGCCCCTAGCTATTTGGGTTTGCTTCCTAGACTTTTCTCCAAACTTTTGGGCTTCCTTGGGCCTATTTTTGAATGTATTTTGGGTTGGTTTAGGCTGCCCAAATGGGCCATGCTTGCTGGACAATGCATGCTGATTTTTGGACTTCTAAGTAGATGCACTTGGTTGGTGATGAAGATGGGTTAAGTTATCCTTCTTTTCAACACTCCCCCTAAAGTTGGGTGCGTAGATATCGATAGTGCCCAACTTGTTCATGATTTCTTGAAGATGCATTGCAGTTCCCCCTTTTGTGAAGATATCAGCTAGTTGCTCTTTTCCTTTGATGTAGGGAGTGGCTATAAGCTTTTCTTCCACCTTTTGTCGAATGAAGTGACAATCAACTTCTATGTGTTTAGTCCTTTCATGGAAGACCGGATTGGATGCAATATGAATTGCCGATTGATTGTCACAATGCAAGTTGATTGGTGTAGAAACATTGAACCATAATTCCTCTACTAGAGCCTTCAACCATACAATCTCACTGGCTGCTGACGCCATTGCTCTATACTCAGCCTCTGCACTCGATCTTGACACCACATGTTGTTTTTTGCTCTTCCATGCTACCAAGTTGCCTCCTACGAACATGCAGTACCCGGTGGTAGATCTTCTATCCTTTGAATCGCTCGCCCAATCTGCATCGCAAAAGCCTTCAATTTGGGAGCTTCCATTGTTCTTCATCCAAATACCTAGTCCTGGTGATTTCTTGATGTAGTGAAGGATGCGCTCAACTGCTCTCCAATGACCCATCTTTGGAGAATGCATATGTTGACTAATTTGGCTCACGACAAAGGCTATGTTTGGCCTAGTGATGGTGAGGTAGATCAGTCGTCCTACAAGTCTTTGATATCTCTCTATGTCCTCAAGTGGCTCCTCATCATCTACTAGAGGTCCAGTGGTGACAATAGGGCTACAAGCTGGCTTTCCTCCTAGCTTTCCTGTTTCCTGCAAAAGATCAAGTGCATATTTCCTTTGGGATAGAATTAACCCATTATTACAATAGGCTAACTCAATTCCTAGGAAATACTTTAGTCTCCCTAAATCTTTAATTTCAAACCTAGAATTCAAGAAATTTCTAACTATATCTATTAAATGCATGTCATTTCCAGTAATGATGATATCATCTACGTAAACTAAGGCTATCACTATTTTATCATTGTTTTTTCTAATGAAAACAGAAGAGTCGCTATGGCATTTAACAAATCCACTACTAAGGAAAGCATGGCTTAATTTTGCATACCATGCCCTTGGGGATTGCTTCAGCCCGTAGATAGCCTTGCGTAGTTTGCACACGTTTCCTCCTTGTTGTTGGAACCCTTGAGGAAGTTGCATGTACACTTCTTCTTCGAGATCTCCTTGAAGGAACGCGTTTGCTACATCCATTTGAAACATGCTCCATCCATGTCCTTGGGGATTGCTTCAGCCCGTAGATAGCCTTGCGTAGTTTGCACACGTTTCCTCCTTGTTGGAACCCTTGAGGAAGTTGCATGTACACTTCTTCTTCGAGATCTCCTTGAAGGAACGCGTTTGCTACATCCATTTGAAACATGCTCCATCCATGCCCTTGGGGATTGCTTCAGCCCGTAGATAGCCTTGCGTAGTTTGCACACGTTTCCTCCTTGTTGTTGGAACCCTTGAGGAAGTTGCATGTACACTTTTTCTTCGAGATCTCCTTGAAGGAACGCGTTTGCTACATCCATTTGAAACATGCTCCATCCATGGTTCACCGCAAGAGACATCAAGACCCTAATTGTATTCATTTTGGCAACGGGTGCGTATGTCTCTTTGTAATCTATCCCATATGCTGAAGAGAATCCTTTAGCCACAAGTCTTGCCTTAAACCTTTCAATTGATCCATCACTTTTATATTTGATTTTGTATACCCATTTGCATCCGACGGCTCGCTTGCTTTTTGGAAGAGAGGTGACTTCCCATGTACCGTTCTTGGTCAATGCATCTAGCTCTTCCTTCATTGCCTTTCTCCACCTTGGGTCCTTGGATGCTTCATCATATGTCCTAGGCTCCTGTTCTTTATCTATGCCACTCAAAAAATTTTGGTGGCTCAAAGAAACATGTGAGATGGTATAATAATTAGAAATCGGATGTGATGTTACCTTGGAGTTATAGTAAACTCTACGGTTAATCCATTCCGAACGGGGAACCCTAAGCCTCGTGGATCGCCTAAGGTGAGGAGGTGGTGCATCCAAATCTCCCTCTACATGCTCGGATTCTTCCTCTTCGGTTTCTTGATCTCCCCCTGAAGTGTGGGCTGCCTCCTCTTCTATGGAGTTTGATCCTTCTTCTTCATTATTTTGAGATTGCTCATTAGTCTCTTGGGAGATTCCTTCAACAATTGGTGGAGATGATTGATTCGGGAGAAGTAAGAAATTCCACGTGCTTGGAGTGCTCTCTTCTTCTGATGATTGATGTTCTTCATTATCTACAAAAAAGGACTCATTCTCCACAAATATCACATCCTTAGATGTGTATGTTTGGTTAGTTTTAGGGTCATAACATCTATACCCCTTTTCAAAGGAAGCATACCCCAAAAATATGCACTTTCTACCCTTATGATCTAACTTATCCCTCATGTGTGCTGGAATATGAATGTAACATACACAACCGAATGTTCTAAGATGAGATATCTTAGGTTTTCTATCTAGTAGGGCTTCTAAGGGTGACTTGCCATCCAGGACTTGAGATGGGATAAGGTTTATTAGGTGGACAGCGGTTTTTATTCCATCACACCAAAATTTTTTAGGCACATTTGCATGAAACATCATAGCTCTAGTTATTTCTAATATGTGCCTATTTTTCCTTTCAGTCACCCCATTTTGTTGAGGTGTGTACACACAAGACATTTGATGTATAATGCCATTCTCTCTAAGGTAGTTTTCAAATGTCAAACTAGTGAATTCTCCACCATGGTCCGTCCTTAGAATTTTAATGTTAGCATTGTAAAGTTTGGTCACATATCTCTCATAGCTTTTAAAGGCTTCAAAAGCTTGATCTTTGGTATTCAAAAGGTAGACCCAAGTGTACTTAGTTTTTTGGTCTACAAAAGTAATGAAATACTTGTAGCCTAAATGAGATTTGATAGGTGAAGTCCACAAATCCGAATGAACTAAATCAAAAGCATCTTTATAAATTGTTTTTGAATTGGGATACATTGATCGGGTTTCCTTTCCCAGAATACAAGCTTCACAATGTCTATCTTCAATATTAATACTTGGAAATAGACGCTTTAAAGCTTGGTCACTAGGATGCCCAAAACGTTTATGCCAAAGAGATGCATCTTCTTTGATATGAGCTACGAGTGCATGATGCTTTTGATCCAAAAAATATAGATCCCCTCTTCTAGAACCCTTGCCAATCAATTGATTCGACTTGAGGTCCTGAAAAGTAACAGTGTTTGGGTCAAAAACAATTCTACACCCTTGATCCTTAGTGACTTTGCTAATGGACAAAAGATTTGAAGTGAGTTGGGGAACAAATAAAGCATTTGATATTTTTCCAAAAAGTTCAATTTCCCCAATTTGCTCAACTTTCAAATCTTGCCCATTGGCAACACGGACTATCTTATGGTTAGGGAGTTTTTTAAAATGCTTGATTTTTCTTCTATCTCTTACCATATGATGGTCCGTTCCCGAATCAATGAGAAAATCTTCGAAATTGAAAGAGGATAAAGTGTTTTGATTTTTACCATTGGAGGGAGCAAGTTGTTGATACTTCTTGGAGATGTCATTGAGTTGACTTTGAAGAGCAGCAAAATCAGCCATGGTAGGTCCTTGAAGCTTGGTGTGAAGTACATTATGCTGCTCGGAAAGTTGCTCCCTTGGTTTGAAGGTCTTGGGCTTTAAATGAGGATGAAGGTTCCAACACTTCTCCTTCGTATGTCCTCTTTTCTTGCAATGGGTGCATACATCAATTTTCTTTGGAACTTGATGTGCTTTGGCAGCCATGTGCTCTTCAACGGTAGCCATGTGACCTTGAGCTTCAAGTCTAAGTTTGGAATTTTCTTCCAAACGCATGCTAACTTCCGTTCGTTGGATCATATTTTGCACTTCTCCAAATGAAGGAAATTCCTTCATTCGGAGAATTTCTTGTCTAAGAAGAGAGTATGAATCATCTAGACCCATGAGAAGACCAAAGATTTTATCTTCTTCTTTCCTCTTTTGGAGGACTTTGAGATCAATGGAATCCGGACGGAGAGTGGAGAGCTCATTCCAAGTATCCGTATATTCCCCAAAATATTGAGGAAGTGATTTCCCTTCCTTTTTGATGTTTGAAATTTGTCGTTTGAGCTCAAAAATTCTGCCAAGGTTAGATTCTTGGCCATAAAGAGAAAACATTGTGTCCCATATTAGTTTTGCATTGGGAGCACAAGTCACCATAGATTTGTGTGTTTCATCCATGGAATTGAGTAGAAGAAAAAACACATGATTGTCCCTCTTCTTCCATTCTCTGTAGGAAGAATCCACCTCTTCAAGTGGTTGATCAAGTATGTGACCCTCCAAGTTGTGAAGTTCCAGTACCCTTCTTATCAAGGCTGCCCATTGATAATAATTTCCTCCTCTTAAATGAATGGAGGATATATTTTGAAATTGGGTAAGGTTGATGGAAGGTGGAAGGTCACCCAACCTTGAAGAGGAAGGGATCGAAGTTTGCTCTGATACCATGTTGAAATATCAAAAAATAGAGCACAAGAAATGAAGAATACTTCTGAATTTTATTGAAGAAGAATGAGAGCATACATGGACAGATTTGAGAGCATTTTTCTCATAGTTTTTGGAGATACAATAAGGCTCTATTTATAGAGAAAAGGGAAAAATAGCCAGTAGAAAGTGATATTCCCGTTGGAGCTCAAACCCCAAGGAATTCCAACAGCTAGTTTTTTGACTGTTGAAATATATGCTGCCCAAACTGCCCCTAGCTATTTGGGTTTGCTTCCTAGACTTTTCTCCAAACTTTTGGGCTTCCTTGGGCCTATTTTTGAATGTATTTTGGGTTGGTTTAGGCTGCCCAAATGGGCCATGCTTGCTGGACAATGCATGCTGATTTTTGGACTTCTAAGTAGATGCACTTGGTTGGTGATGAAGATGGGTTAAGTTATCCTTCTTTTCAACATTTATTTGACTTGGACACTCAGATCCTCTATTTGATACTTGGGAATGATGAAAATTGATTATCTTATAATGGAACTTGAAGATCTTTCAGTTTGGAAGTGATTTAGTGTTATTTTTGGGAAGCCTTTCTTAAACTCAAAAATTGGAAGTAGGAATAGAGATTGGAGTCTTGGGTTTTATATTTTTTACCCATTTCCTTCTAAACAGCCCATGGTAATTTAAATATCTCATAGGTTCCATGCGAAAGTGCATTTAAGAATATTATTATGTGTGTCACGCCTCAATCCTTGATCCAAGGCGTAAGCAGCCGCCACGCTATCCTGGATGCTGACATTAAATTCCCAACCATCAACAAACAACCGGACAGAATCTCCCCATAAATTAGAGGTCTATCATATATCAAAATCCCGTCAATCAATAACATATCAATGTATAAAGGCCAACCTAACAAATCATCAACACAACCAACCAATTCACATCCTTGTTAACATCCAAAATAACGCAAAGCTAATCCAGTCCTATCTACAGACCTCTACTGTCATACCCCATCAAAGGCATGAACAGTCGCCAGTCGCCAGTCGCCAGTCGCCAGTCATCCCTCCTGTGATTTAGAGATGACACCGAGAGAACATAATAGACAATCCTAGACATGACACGTTTCCCAAAATGATTGAACACAATAGTACAATCATACCTCAATGCAATACAATGAAATGACAGTTACAATAATATGTACATTTTTTTACATACAGTCATCCCTTTTATATACATGTATAATGGTCTATTTACAATCCGAAATATACAAATATATATATATCATCTCATATCTTTAAACACAATCCTGCGGAAGAATGGTTAACACCATATCCAGAAACGATGTCTCCAACAAAACTTCGTGCGCTGCTACATTGTAACGCATCCCACTATAGCTATCTCTGTGGAACAGAAAGTGAGGGATGAGTTTTATGGGGAATACTCAGTGAGTGAGAGGGTATATATAAGTGTGTCCAATATGTTGGTGAAAAATGGAGTATCAAAATGATTCAATAAATCTACAAGTCCGCATAATGTATGAAAACAGTGCATAATGAACAATTCATTATAAATCATTCTTTTTCATACATTTCAAATACATATGCATCCATATCAATCGAATCACACAAGTATAGAGTATGCCAAAATCAGTTTCTAGCAAAGGTCGACCACGACCAATGATAAGTGCATCGGGGGTCTCAACCCTGACGTTGGCGACGGACCTTATCAGGTGCTAGACCAGGGCGTTACCTAGTCCTCCCCCTTTCGGGTTCAACCCAACTAGTATCATGTCGAGTTCCAATATCATATACGACGTTTGGGGATACCTCCTACAAAAGTGTATCCGAATATAATGGGTGCCTCTGCAAACGCCCTTCGTAACTACGACATACCCAATTCATGGGCGTATCTCATAAATCATATCATCATGGCATGTCAACATTTATCAAACCATATCAAATACTTCTCATAATTGATTATATAAAATCATATGCATATCGATGCAATGATACGTTTTCATTTTGCAAATCATTTGATGCATATTTCACAATAAAATCATGTTGTTGACACTTCAATGATTTACAAAATATTTCACAAATCCATTCCAAAAATCATAATACACGATCATAAGTCATGCTTGCACTGAAAAGCATTTTAAAACATGTTGTTATGCATTGAACACATAATATAATAAATCTCACTCATAATATACGGGAGGGTATGCCACTCCTGGCACAAATCTCGATGCACACACAAAAAATGCTCCTCTCAATATCACCAATTTTGCTCTATAAACACAATGTAGAATATGTGTCACTTAAGAGATCATATGATGCGTACATAATAATGTAAATGTGATGCAACCCTAGTTATAGACAAACTTAGGGTTTTCAAGTTCTATTCTTGTGTCATTTTAGAGAATTGACCATAAATTTCTCAATCGGGATCAGAATTGAGAAATTTCTATTTCTATGGTTGACTTACATAAAAAAACACACTTTTCGTGTTGAACTTATCTCCAAAATCTCGGTGGAAGATTTCTTAAAGTCCACATTTTCAAACCAATCTAAATCTCACATTCTATTCTGTCTTGTTTTAGTAAATTTCCCCTATCTCACAGTCTATTCATTCAAAGACTCTGATTTTTGACTATGAAGTAGTCAAGAGATAAGGCTACAACCTCTTAGTTGGACACTGTCTCCGATTCCTAGTGCAAGTCCTTGAAATAGCAACATTTTTCCCACATTACATTTTAGAAGTATGTTCTGACCAATGTTTAGCATAACCATCACAACATTTAACATATAACTCCAAATTACCTGAAATTGTAGTAGTACCTAGACGACACATAACTTTACATTTTTTATGTTTTGGGTTTCTTCCAATTATGTCTAGAAGGGGTCAGAATTTGACCACCAAATTCTCTGTTCAATTTTGGCCGAGAAACAGAATCGTTTCTGCACAGTTTTGGGAGATTTTGTATAACTCTTGACTCCGTTGGCCGAATTGACTGCGATTTTCACAGTAGATGGATAAGAGGGAGATCTACAAATTTCCTCTTTGGGATTTTGCAAACAAGGGCTGGAAGAGGGTCGTGAAATGCTACTATTTTTAGTGTTGGAAAATAGATGACCCTCTAATGAGTTTTAGTAGAATGGCTGTAATGTTTGACACAGGGATCGGATTGAGGTGATCCTTACCTTGTTGGAAAGCTAAGACATGGGTCTACCATTCTTTCAACTAGCCCAAGATCTGAATCTATCAGGAAGGGGCTTGAAAACGTAGGTTCATGTTGCTGTTGAAATCAGGGCAAAAATACAAGACTGAACAGGGAATTAGTGCAGAACACTTAATTTTGAAAAATCATATAAAATCCATCTCTACTCAAAATGCAACTGTTCTTATCTCATTTTAAAACTCTGAATGTCTAGTTTCATGTGTAAAAATGTCACTTAACTTGCCTATGTACAGAAAATGTTATAGCCTAAACATTACAACCTATTCAGAGTTCCGAAATCCCAAAAATTCTGTCATGACTTCAAATTCGACTACCCTAGTTTTCTGAGCAAACTTTCTCCTTTTTGCCTAAATTTTGGATATGTTATACTAAAGGGTGGTGGGTATTTACCTGATGATGTGTAGGTTGTTTTGAGCCTTAAAAGTGTAGATCTCCTTCTCCCTTGAAACTCTCGGCCCCTTCAAACTTCACCTGGCAATCCTTCTCCGTTTGATCTAATTTTTGGATATGTTATACCTTGGCATGAGAGATGATGATCCATGAAAAAAAATTGGGGCATTGTTTGGAAAAAAAATCACTTACCTCTTGCCTAGAAGCTCACGGCCGTGGAGGAAGACTAGAGAGCATTTGTGTTTTTGCCTTTTTGCTTGGACATTGAAGTGTTTGGAAGGAGAAGGAAAGGTTAAGTGTTTTTAGCTTTGTCAAGATTTTTCCCCAATGAATCCTAGCCATCCAATATTTGTGAGGTAAATTCCTAGCTCTAGGATTATTTGGCCACACAAGCAAAACCTATTTTTAAGTCAATTTCTAACCCTAGTTAAGTTTAATTAACTTAACTCTAGTTTGATTTAACCATTGTTAATTAACTAGGGTTAGCTTCTTCCACTCATGTAGTTTCACTTGTCAAGACTACACAAAATCCAATAAAATGGATTCACACATTCCAATAAAGTGATTGCACACACTTTAAAAGCATAAAATGCTTGTCCTTTGTACTTATCCACTCGTTGACTCGCGATCCAAGACCGGTCAAAGTTACTACTCATCTCGAAAATTTTTAAAATCACACACGAGACCTGGGTTTTCATACTAAGTCCAATGCCGCTAGTTTTGTGTAAATCTGAGATCGTTTGGTCACCCAAACGTCTTTCGGAGTGAATGAAATCCGCGATCGGTCAAAATTTGATCTCGACCTCAAAACACGCAGAATCTCACTATGGACTCCATTTTACGTGTAAATTCCAAAATTATAGGTTTTGAGTGGAAACGAAACCGTTTTCTTGGTCAAATTTTGATTTGGCGCACAAATTTAGGGTTTATCAGGTGAAAATCTAGAGTACCGAACACTTTTGTGCTATGACTTAAATTTCAATTTTTTGTCTCAAGCATTCACTTTTAAAGTGAATTTAGCACATATAACCACATGGCGTCAATTTTGCACGCATGGCTTTCATTTTGGTTCGGTAGGGCAAATTCTCATCCTATCTGACGAGTTTTGGTAAATTTCTCAAAATCTCATTTTGACATATGAAAATCATTAGTTAACCTAAATTTGGCTTCTTAGCAAAATTTCAGCAATTTCGCACGGGTAGATTTTGATTTGGCTCGGTAGGAGCTCATTTCTCGCCCCCCGACGAGTAGTCATCGAACACTCCCAAGAAAATGATGTGATTTTGCCCAAATTCAAGTTTTATTAACTTTCAACGGTGATTTTGCACGTGCAATTTCATTGGACTCGAAATCACACGCGTAAATTTCAAGATGGCTCGTAAGGGTCCCTTTTTAACCCTTCGGAGCCCATGCCCAAAATTCTTTTAAGGCATTTTGACTCGAAAAAATTTCTGAGTGATTTTTCTCTATGTGAAAATGAAAATAAATCATATATTAGATAATGAAAAGTACAATATACAGTACATCGAATGTCGGTATTACATTTCCTAACCTCTAAAAACAAGTCTCGTCCTGGAGGCTAAAAGAAACTATACAGAGAAAAGTTAGGGGTGCTGTCTCTTCATGGCCACCTCTAGCTCCCAAGTCTCTTTCTCGACTTGGTCGCTCCTCCACAAAACTCTAACGAGAGGAACCTCTTTGCTCTATAAATTTCTGACCTGTCGATCCAGAATAGCCATGGGCTAAATAGGTAAGCTTAAGTTCTCTCGAAACTCAACTGGTAAAGCCTCTAAAATGTGTGAAGGATCTGGCTGATATCTCTTAAACACTGAGACATGAAATACATCGTAAATACGTGATAGGTCTTGTCACGCCACGGACCGGGATCGTGAACAGCCGCCCGTTGTCCTGAATGCCGGCTATATTTTTATAGAAAATCAGACAGAATCTTCCTATATTTCGGAGGTCTCCCAAGTACAATTAATTCTATATAAATCACAACTATCCTGTAAAATAAACAAATGGCCATCCCAGCCTCTCCAAGATCAACCAATCCCACATCCAATATCCAGAATAACGTAAGGCTATAAAAATTTCCAGCAACCTATCCTCAGACCTCTACTGCCATGCCCCCGTCAAAGGTATGGACAGTTGCCAGTCGCCCCTCCTGTGATTTAGAGGTGGCACCGAGCGATCCTAAAGTACACTTCTAAGACATAACACATTCCCAAATACATACACAATGAATAACAATTGCCTCAATGCAAGTGTTATGCAATGATATAAGAGTTCCACAATTTAAACATCCATATTATACAGTCATCCCAGAATTATATAATAGTCATTTATAGACCACAAAATACATATACATCATCAACAAAATTTTAACTCACGAAATTATAGCGAAAATATATAATGACTTCTCAAATCCAAACCAGATCTCCCAATGATACTGAGCGTCTTAAAGCAACGCTCCTTGTCAAATACTATCTCTGAAACAAGAAGGGAAATGAGGGGTAAGTACTCAGGGAAGAATACTCGGTGAGTGAGTGGGTCAATGCAATCGTCCAATATGAAGTGTGAAACTGGAGTGTCAAAACATAAGTATACAATTCATATTTCAAATCATCATACTTTTCCTTTTTACAATATATCATTAGCACGCATTATCAAGTCAAATATGCATCCAAAGCACTGTCATTAAAATTATAGAGCTGTCAGCCGAAAGTGTCCTGACAGAGGTCTACCTCGACCTATGACAGGCACACCGGGGGTGTTATATGCAAATTTATTTAAAGTGCTCTCTACTCCGGCGTTGGAGATGGACCTCATCCAAGTGCTAGACTTGGAGAGAGTATCAAAATCCTCCCCCTTTTGGATTCAACCTAACTAGTACCCTGTCGTTAATCAAATCACGACAACTCGTGGGATACCCCATGCCTAGGCATATCCAGATGCCACCAAAGCGCCTCTCACGGTGTCCTTCATAGCTACGGAACAATACATACCAAAGCCCCTAAGGCTAAAATCAATATCGTATCAAGAATGTGCTGTAATCAGGTTCACAAACCAAATGCATTATATAGAGTAAAATGACACATTATACATTTCAACCATATGGATGCATAATTTCATAATTCAACTCAATTTTTGGATACTCCAACGGTTCACAAAAAGTCAGTTCCAAAACCAATCAAAACATTTCAAGTACACGACAAATCATACTCATTTATCAAAATTGTTATAAAATCAGGGTTTACATATTAAATAAAGGTATTGAAATAAATCTCACTCATAGATTTTGGGAGGATAGCGCACTCCCCAATAAAACCACAACACATAGAATCAAAACTCCCCTCAATCGAATCACCAAACAAGTAGGAAGGCAAACCGTCCACAGATTTCACACCTCTTACATACCAAAAGTCTGCACATACATAGGTTCAATTAAGGACATATTTTTGTGCTCAAACCAAAGCTAAAACAAGTCCGAACTTCCTTCACATAAGACCATTTCTCTAGTTCACTCAAAATGGCTTGAAACATTCCATTTTCAAGGTATTGAAGTCTATTTTCATAATATAGATGTATTTTAATTTCCTATATACAGGACAATTTATAATGAAAAGACTACATCATTCCTTAAACTCAAATCCCAAATTCTAACTGTTTTTAAGTATTCGTCAAATCAAACTCTAAGAGAAACTATTCGAATCAAGTCCGTACAATTCTATTATCCAGAATATCTCAATTTGTATAAAATCCTATATTTGACCCAATTAATTTCATATAATGTCAAACAATGTATTTCAATTTATTCTAACATTCATCCTAACATATGAAATACATTTTTACTCTAATTTACCCTAAATTTGTCCAAGTAAATCGAGTGAGTTAGAAATCCTCACGTAGGGTCCCTCGGGTTGTAGATTTAGCTTTCGTTCGCCCGTCAAATCAGTTTAAAATCTGTAATATTTCCAAATTTGAACGATATTAGCAACTAACTCAAATTTCTAAACACCAAACCCTAGAACCTTAACCAATCACAGTCGTTACCTGCAGTGAAGATGCAGGTGAGCACTCGAAGGAGAAAGCCGGTCGCGGGCTCGCGGGTTGGTGGGCTCATGGGTCAGCAGGCTAGTGGGCTTGCAGGCCGGCGCGCTCAAGAGCTAGGGGCTCGCACTCGCGAGCTGGAGCTTTCGTTGGCTGGAGTGCGCACTCGCGAGAGACTGCAGTCGTGCGCTGAGGCACGCTCGCGCGAAGGAGCTCGAGCTAGGGGGTGCGCTCGCGCAGGGTAGCTCATGCAGGGGCACGCTGGGGCTCGTGTAGGGGCACGTTTGCGCTCGTGTAGGGAGGGTCGTACAGGTGCACTCGCGCGAGGGAGATCGTGCAGTGTTCTCGTGCTGTGGCTTCTGCGGGCAGTCACGCACTGGCGGGCTCGCGGTGGTGGCGTGTGACAGAAGCACACGGCGGAAGAGATCGAGAGGGAGATCGCGAGAGAGATCACGAATAGCGAAGGGAGAGAGAGAGAATGAGAGAGAAACCAAGAGATGGAAATAGAGAGAGAGAGGTGGCGATGGCCGTTGGGTGGTGGTGGGTCATGGTGGAGAGGCGCGAAACAGCCGTGGAGGAGGGCGGCAGCCGCGAGAAGGTGAAGAGTCAGGGAGAGAGAGATGAGATGAGAGAGAGTAGGAGATTAGGGCTTTAGCCCTAATCTGATTTGAGGAGAGGGGAGTGTCGCGTTTCGGCCGAAACGCAACACTTCCTTCTCTCCCTCTCTCTTCCCCCTCATTTTTTTTGATGAATAAATAATTAATTTAATTTAAGAAATGAATAATTAGGTGTATATATATTTGTATATATATTTTTATACTCACTTGCCCTACAATCGCAGGAACGACATTTAGAATATACCAAAAATAAATTTAGAAACCCCAAAATCAAAAATCAATTTAAATTAATAAACTTTCTCTCTATATAAATAAACATAGGAATATTTTATTTATATATATATATATATATATATATATATTTCAAAATGGTATAATATTACGGACACCGCAATGTCGGTGTTACTGGTTTGCTGGCAGCTCCAATTTATACACCACACTTCTAACCCTCTCAATGATACGGAAGGGCCCAATATACTTAGGGCTTAACTTCCCCCGCTGCCCAAATCGAATGACTCCCTTCAAGGAGATATCCTCAAGAATACCATGTCTCCTACAGTGAACTCTAGAGGTCGCCGCATACGATCTGCATAGCATTTCTGTCTATCCTGGGTGACTTTCATCCGTGTACGGATAATCCTTACTTTCTCCTTCGTCTCCTTTACCAGTTCAACATTTGTGAGTCGTCGCTCACCAACCTCATCCCAGCACAACGCGGTACGACACTTCCTCCCATTTAATGCCTCATAAGGTGGCATGCCAATACTCACCTGATAGCTATTATTATAGGCGAATTCCACTAACAGAAGATGCCGATCCCAACTCTCCCGGAAATCCATAACACATGCCTTAAACATGTCCTCTAAAGTCTAAATGGTCCTCTCTGACTGACCATCTATCCGGGGGTGATACACTGTGCTGAAATTTAGTCTAGTACCCATGGCCTCCTACAAACTAGGCCAAAAATGGGAAGTAAATCTGGGGTCTCGATTTGATACTATCGATACTGGAACCCCATGAATTCTCACAATCGTATCAATATAGAGGCGTGCCAATGCTTCAAGTGAGTAATCACTCTTGATCGGGATAAAGTGTGTGGACTTAGTAAGTCAGTCGACTATCACCCAAATGGTATCATGTTGTGTCGAAATCTGTGGCAACCCCACTACGAAATCCATCGTGATATGCTCTCACTTCTACTCAGGAATGGGAAGGGGTTGTAAAGTGCCAGCTGGACGTTGGTGCTTGGCCTTTACCTGCTTACATACAAGGCAACGAGCAATAAACTCCGATATCTACCGTTTCATACCCGACCACCAATAATTGTCTCTAATGGTGCGGTACATTATAGTACTACTAGGATGTAAAGCATAGGTAGATGAATGAGCCTCCTCAAGAATAACCCTGCGGAGATCACTATCTGCTAGTACACATACCTGATCTCAGAAAACCAACAGTCCATCTCTACGGACTCTGAAGTCATCAATATCATCAATGTTGGCTTTCTCATAAATATCTCGGAGCTTTTCATCACTTTGCTGAAGCTCCCTGATACGGTCGAGCAAACTAGGCCGAACCTCAAATCAGGCTAGTATAGCTCCCTGATCATCACTAGTCAACCTGACTCCCAAAGCTCGGAGTCCCAATAAATACGAGAGATAAGTACTCTTAGTAGTCTGAGAAGAAGAAGACGACTTCCGGCTCAAGGCATCAGCCACTACATTTGTCTTGCCCGGATGATAGTCAATGATGAGGTTATAATCTTTTAGTAGCTCTAACCATCTTCGCTGCCTCAAATTTAACTCCCTCTGAGTGAACAGATACTTCAGACTCTTGTGATCTGTAAACACCCTACATATGACCCCATATAAATAGTGGCACCATATCTTTAGTGCAAAGACTATGGCCGCCAACTCCAAATCATGCATAGGATAGTTCACCTCATACTTCTTTAGCTGTCGCGAAGCATAGGCGATAACTCTACCATCCTGCATCAATATGCAGCCCAATCCCTACCGCTGGCATCACTGTACACCACATACTCTTGACACTCGTGGGAAGGGCTAGAATTGAGCAGACGTCAACCGCTGTTTGAGCCCCCTGAAAACTCACCTCACAACGATCATCCCAAATAAATTTGACATCCTTCCACGTCAATCTAGATAACGGAGCAACAATTCGGAAAAATCCCTCCACAAATCTGCGGTAATACCTTGCTAGACCAATAAAATTTATGATCTCTGTCACTATCTGTAGCTACTCCCATCTCCATATAGCCTTAACTTTCTACGAATCAACAAAGATACCCCCTGCAGAAACTATGTGGCCAAGAAAACTAATCTACCGTAGCCAAAATTAACACTTGGTGAATTTGGCATACAACTGTCTATTGCGAAGGATCTGCAAAATAACCCAAAGGTGCTAAGCATGTTCATCATCACTGCACGAATAGACTAGAATGTCATCAATGAATACGATAACGAATCAATCTAGATAATCATGGAAAACCCGATTCATCAAATCCATAAAGGCGGCTGGTACATTGGTCAGCCCAAACGGCATAACCAAGAACTCAAAGTGTCCATATCGGGTACGGAAAGCAATCTTTGACACATCCCCAGCTCTAATCCGCAATTGGTGGTAACTCAATCGGAGATCTATTTTTGAGAAAACTCTAGCACCTTGCAGTGGATCAAACAAATCATCGATATGAGGCAGTGGATACCGGTTCTTGATAGTGACTTTGTTCAACTGCTGATAATCCACACAAGGTCGGAGGGTACCATTTTTCTTTTTTACAAACAGTATTGGGGCACCCCAAGATGAAGTGCTAGAACGGATAAACCCTTTATCCAACAATTCCTGTAACTGAATTTTAAGCTCTTTTAGCTCGGCTGGTGTTATTCTGTATGGCGGGATAGAGATAGGAGTGGATCTCGGAGCCAAATCAATCTCAAAATCGAACTCCCGAATTGGTGATAATCTGGATAGCTTATCAGGGAATACGTCAGGAAACTCCTGTGCCACCGGAATCTCATCAAGTCTCGGTCCTTCTATGGTGGTATCAATCACATGAGCCAGGTATGCCATGCATCCTCAACGTATCATTCGTCTAGCTTCTATCATTGATACTACACAGCAAGGTAGTACCCGTCTCTTACCCACAAATGTCAGCGGTAGCCCTTCAGACCTCCGAAACTCTACTTCCTTAGTGAAACAATCCATGGAAGCCCTATAAGTACTAAACAAATCCATCCCTAGGATGGCATCAAAATTTGTCATGTCGAGAAGAATCAAGTCTGCTTCTAACACTGTCCCCTCGATCATGGCATCGCTCGTCTATATATAGAATCTCTAATTAGCTGCTCACTAAGAGGAGTGATAACCAATAGCTCCTCTTCTAAAGGCGATAATGGCCTACCCGACTGTTGAGCAAAGGGAGCTCTCATGTAAGAAAAGTTCGACCAGGTGTCTATAAGAACACGGACATCGGCTCCAAATATTTTCATAGTACCTGGATGTGAGAGATTTAAAATAATCAATCGAAAGTACTCAAAAGATGGATATATATATATATATATATATATATATATATATATATATATCAAAATAGTTAAGCCTTTAGGGCTTTAACTAGTCATGTCCACACATGTCATTATGAGATACATGATTTCAAAAAGGGAAATCAAAATAGCTAAGCCTCTAGAGCTTTAGCTAGAAGTGGATGTACATAACTATCATGGTACTCATGATCTCAAAAAGAAATAAAGAGTACATAAACTCCTAAACAGAAGGATCTACTGGAGGATTACCCATGATTACATCTGGGTTTGCCTGAGCGTCCTCCTGAGTCATAGCTTACACCCGGGCCTGTGCTCTCGGCTACTGCCGCGAAAGTCCTGGTACAGTGTTGCTCCCAGCTACAGTCCGTGGAGTAGTGTGTACTGAAGGTGCAGGTGCTCCCTACTATCCTACCCGTGGACCACTCTGATGACTCGAAGTCACGTGATCTATGAGTCCTAAATTAGGACACGAACTCCTGATGTGTCCTGGCTTCCCACAGTGGAAGCAAGTAATAGATACCCTGCAGGCTCCCAGAGGGTGGTGCCTGCCATATCTGCGGCAAAGAAAGGGCCGCTAAGCAGTAGTCTGGCTCATGGCACTAGGGGCTAGTGCTACAAACCCCTGTGGACGTGGTCCCTGTCCAAAGTATGCTGGGGTAAAGCGAGAGGGGCCTCTGTAAAAGCCTAAAGTCCTACCCCTCTTCGAGCTTTGACTTGACTGTGCCCCAATCCTCTTCTTTCTCTGCTCTCTACTCTCCCTTCGCCTACCCTTGGTGCGGACAATCTTTCCGCACGTTAGGCTGAGTCAACTATTTCCGCCAGGGAGAAACTAGGAGTGATTGTCTTGTACCTTCTAATATTCAAGTTGAGGTCATCCTCAAACTTGAATCTCATTTGCTTCGGTGTAACTAAGTCGGGGACAAAGGCAGCTAATCATCTCAATTCTGCCTCATACTCTGCCATTGACCTAGTCCCCTACTGTAAATGAAGGAACTCCGTCCTCTTGTGGTCTTGCTGAAACTCGGAGAAGTATCTGCGATCAAACTCCCTCAGAAAGTCATCCCACCGTAGTGGCTCGGTAGCATCGTCACTAATAACCTCCTACCAAGTGAGGGCATCTCCGTCTAGTAGCCTCTCTGCTACCCGTAGCCTATACTCGTCACCCAACCCCAAGTCTATCAAGATCCGGCAGGTCCGATTAATCCAATGTTTTGCTGCTGTAGCATCACCAAATCACGCAAAGTCCGTGCATTCCAACTGTCAAGCTTCTTTAACTAGCTGAGTTAACTCATGGATGCATCTACATGTGGAGGAAGTAGTGTCACTCGGACCAGAGACTGAAGAAGGGCCTGCCACCAGTGGAGGATCCGGTGCTGCAACTGTATGTGCTACTGGAGGAATAGGCACTGCCGTAGGAGTTGGCACTACCGTCGGTGGTGGTGGGGGTGACATCTGAACCCCGTAGGAGGTGTACCACTCATATACCTGTGTAAATGCCTCAAGTGATGGTGTGGAACCTCGGCTGTAGTAGCCGGCTGAGTAGGCGCTACAAGGGGTGCCCGTAAAGAGGATGCAGCCTCAGGCACTCCAAGGGTCTCAGGTTCCCTCAGAGGGTCAGGCACCTGAGGAATCTAGGGTGGCATAAGTCTAGCTCCACGTCCTACTGATCTACCGCGTCTAGGTGGCATAATTCTGCAAAGGGAAATTTTCATTAGATATAATTCTAGAGCTTGGCATAATTTAAGTATTGGGGTTAGTTACGTAGTAACTAACCTCCGAAATTGAATGAAGTCAATGGTCTAAGAATCAATAGAAACTGACATACTAGGTTAAATACGAATTGTATCTTACCCCCCAAAAATGAATTGAACCCATAAACCTAAGACCATATGATATCCGAGAATATATATGACTGTATGAAACTCTCATACATTGAGGACTTTAAACATGTTCATGCTTGGGAAACGATTTACATAGATATAAAGCTCTTAACCTAGCTCTGATACCATTCGAACTGTCATGCCCCGATCCTCGATCCAAGGCGTGAGCAGCCACCACGCTATCCCGGATGCTGACATAAATTCCCAACCATCAACAAACAACCG
Source organism: Dillenia suffruticosa (assembly GCA_033439265.1). NCBI lineage: Eukaryota > Viridiplantae > Streptophyta > Magnoliopsida > Dilleniales > Dilleniaceae > Dillenia > Dillenia suffruticosa. The sequence continues at coordinate 20,255,312 of JAVTVX010000015.1, read as the reverse complement.
GACAGAATCTCTCCATAAATCGGAGGTCCATCCTATATCAAAATCCCGTCAATCAATAACATATCAATGTATAAAGGCCAACCTAGCAAATCATCAACACAACCAACCAATTCACATCCCTGTCAACATCCAAAATAATGTAAGACTAATCCAGTCTTATCCACTAACCTTTACTGCCATGCCCCCATCAAAGGCATAAACAGTCGCTAGTCACCCTTCCTGTGATTTAGAGGTGACACTGAGTAAACCTAATAGACAATCCTAGACATGACATGTTTCCCAAAGTGATTGAATACAATAGTACAATCATGCCTCAATACAATACAATGAAATGAGAGTTACAATAATATGTATAATTCTTTACATACAGTTATCGCTTTTATATACATGTACAATGGTCTATTTACAATCCCAAATATATATATATATATATATATATATATCATCCTATATCTTTAAATATAATCCTGCGGAAGAATGGTTAACACCATACCCAAGTCCGATGTCTCCAACAAAACCTCGTGCGCTGCTATGTCGTAACGCGTCCCACTATAGCTATCTCTGTGGAACAGAAAGTGAGGGATGAGTATTATAGAGAATACTCAATGAGTGAGAGGGTATATATAAGTGTGTCCAATATGTTGGTAAAAAATGGAGTATCAAAATGATTCAATAAATCCACAAGTCCGCATAATGTATGAAAATAGTGCATAATGAACAATTCATTATAAATCATTGTTTTTCATACATTTCAAATACATATGCATCCATATCAACCGAATCACACAAATATAGAGTATGCTAAAATCAGTTCCTGGCAAAGGTCGACCACGACCAATGATAGGTGCATCGGGGGTTTTTATATGCAAACTTAGAAAATGCTCTCAACCTCGACGTTGGCGATGGACCTTATCAGGTGCTAGACCAGGGCATTACCTAGTATTGATTTCATAGCTACGACATACCCAATTCATAGGCGTATCTCATAAATCTTATCATCATGGCATGCATAAAGGCCTTCGGCCGATAATATAATATCATCATAATGTACGTGCCATGCCAACATTTATCAAACCACATCAAACACTTCTCATAATTGATTTCATAAAATCATATGCATATCAATGCAATGGCACGTTTTTCATTTCGTAAATCATTTGGATGCATATTTCACAATAAAATCATGTTGTGGACACTCCAATGATTCACAAAACATTTCACAAATCCATTCCAAAAATCATAGCGCACGATCAGAAGTCATGCTTGCATTAAAAAGCATTTTAAAACATGTTGTTATGCATTGAACACATAATATAATAAATCATACTCATAATATGCGGGAGGGTATGCCACTCCCGGCACGAATCTCGACGCACACATAAAAAATGCTCCCCTCAATATCACCAACAAAGATTTAAAAACACAATATAGATATGTGTCACTTAAGAGATCATATGATACATATATAATAATGTAAATGTGATGCAACCCTTGTTATAGACAAATCTAGGGTTTTTAAGTTCTATTCTTGAGTCATTTTAGGGAATTGACTATAAGTTCCTCAACCGGGGTTGAAATTGGAAAATTTCTATTTCTATGGTTGACTCACACAAAAACACAGACTTTTCGTGTTGAACTTATCTCCAAAATCTCGGTGGAAGATTTCTTAAAGTCCACATTTTCAAACCAATCTAAATCTCACTCTCCATTCTGTCATGTTTTAGTAAATTTCCCCTATCTCACAATCTATTCATGCTAAGACTCTAATTTGTGACTATGTAGTACTCAAGACACAAGGCTACATCCTCTTAGTTGGGCACTTTCTCAGATTCCTAGTGCATCCCTGAAATAGCAACATTTTGCCCACATTACATTTTAGAAGTCTGTTCTGACTAATTTTTAGCACAACCATCACAACGGTTAACACATAAGTCCAAATTACCTGAAATTGTTACACTACCTAGATGACACATAACCTTACATTTTTCATGTTTTGGGTTTCTTCCAATTATGCCTAGAAGGGGTCAGAAATTGACCACCAAAATCTCTATTCAGTTTTGGCCGAGAAATATAATCGTTTCTGCACAGTTTTGGGAGATTTTGTATAACTCTTGATTCCCTTGGCCGAATTGGCTGTGATTTTCACAATCGATGGATAAGAGGGAGATCTACAACCTTTGCAAACAAGGGCTGGAAGAGGGTCGTGAAATGCTACTATTTTTAGTGTTGGAAAATGGATGACCCTCTGATGAGTTTTAGTAGAATGGCTGTAACATTTGACACAGGGATCGGATTGAGGTGATCCCTATCTCGTTGGAAAGCTAAGACATGGGTCTATAATTCTTTCAACTAGTCCAAGATCTGAATCTATCTGGAAGGGGCTTGAAAAAGTAGGTTAATGTTGTTGCCAAAATCAAGGTAAAAATGCAGGACTGAACAGGGAATTAGTGCAGAACACTTAACTTTGAAAAAATCATATAAAATCCATTTCTACTCAGAATGCAACAGTTCTTATCTCATTTTAAAGCTCTGAATGTCTAGTTTCATGTGTAAAAATGTCACTTGACTTGCCTATGCACAGAAAATGCTATAGCCTAAAAATTACAACCTGTTCAGACTTCTGAAAACCCAGAAATTCTGTCATGACTTCAAATTCATCTACCCTAGTTTTCTGAGCAAACTTTCTCCTTTTTGCCTAAATTTTGGATATGTTATACTAGAGGGCGGTGGGTGTTTATCTTATGATGTGCAGGTTGTTTTGAGCCTTAGAAGTGCAGATCTCCTTCTCCCTTGAAGCTCTTGGCCCCTTCAAACTTCACCAAGCAATCCTTCTCCGTTTGATCTAATTTTTGGATATGTTATACCTTGGCATGAGCGATGATGATCCATGAAAAAAAATTGGGGTGTTGTTTGGAAAAAAAATCACTTACCTCTTTCCTAGAAGCTCACGACCATGGAGGAAGACTAGAGAGCATTTGTATTCTTGCCTTTTTGCTTGGACATTGAAGTGTTTGGAAGGAGAAGGAAAGGTTAAGTGTTTTTAGCTTTGTCAAGATTTTTCCCCAATGAATCCTAATGATCCAATATTTGTGAGGTAAATTCCTAGCCCTAGGATTATTTGGCCACACAAGCAAAACCCATTTTTAAGTCAATTTCTAATCTTAGTTAAGTTTAATTAACTCAACTCTAGCTGGATTTAATCATTGTTAATTAACTAAGGTTAGTTTCTTCCAATCATGTAGTGCCACTTGTGAAGACCACACAAAATTCAATAAAGTGGATTCACATATTCCAATAAAGTGATTGCACACACTTCAAGAGCATTAAATGCTTGTCCTTTGTGCTTATCCACTCGTTGACTCACGATCCAAGACCGGTCAAAATTACTATTCATCTCAAAAAATTTTGAAATCACACACAAGACCCAGGTTTTCGTACTGAGTCCAATGTCGCTGGTTTTGTATAAATCTAAGTTCATTTGGTCACCCAAACGTCTTTCGGAGTGAACAAAATTCGCGATCGGTCAAAATCTGACCTCAACCTCAAAACGCGCGGAATCTCACTATAGTCTCCGTTTTACGTGTAAATCTCATTTTGACATGTGAAAATCATTAGTTAACATAAATTTGGTTTCTTAGCAAAATTTTAGCAATTTCGCATGGGTAGATTTTGATTTGGCTGGTAGGAGCTCATTTCTCGCCCCCCGATAAGTAGTCATCGAACACTCCCGAGCAAACGATATGGTTTTACTCAAATTCAAGTTTTATTAAATTTCTAGGGTGATTTTACATGTGTAATTTCATTGGACTCGAAATCGCACGCATAAATTTCAAAATAGCCCGGAAGGCTCCCTTTTTAGCCCCCCAAAGCCCATGCCCAAAATTCTTCTAAGACATTTTGACTCGGAAAAATTTTTGGGTGATTTTTTTCTATGTGAAAATGAAAATAAATCATATATGAGATAATGAGGAGTACAATATACTGTATACCAAGTGTCGGTGTTACAATGTAGATTCCCATAGGATTAGTGGAGACCACACAAAGTTTGTTTTATAATTTTCTTTGGGATATGAGAAATATTTTATAAACACTATAAAAAAACACGGTTTTAGTGACAAATATTATTCGTCGCAAAATTCCAACGAACTTAGCGACAAAATTTATATTTGTTGCAAATTTTCAACAAATTCTACAACAAAAAAAATTTGTCGCTAAAATAGCGACAAATAAAAATTTGTCGCTAAAATAACGACAAATAAAAATTTGTCGCAAAATTCGTGAGAGAGTAATGACGAACAATAATTTTGTCTCTAATTAGCGACAAAAAAAACATTCGTCACTAAATCTGTAACAAAAAAGAAAGTTCATCACTAATTTTGTGACAAAAGATAATTTGGTCGCTAAATTTACGATAAAAAAAGAATTCGATACTAAATCAGCAACAGTAAATTTTGTCGCTAATTTGCAACAATAAAATTTCCTCGTCGCTAAATTGGCAACAAATATTAGAATTCGTTGCTAATAGTGCGATGAAAAAAAATGATCGGCATATTTGTTACTAAATAGCAACAAATACACTTTCCGTTGTAAAATTTTTAAATGTTGTCGCTAAATTTGTTACTGATTAGCCACAAACGGGATATTTGTTGCTAAATTCGTCGGTAATTTGTATCATTCTATTTTTTCTATTGTGAATTAATTCTTACTTCACTTATTTGTGTTACTTTTTCAAGTTGTCCCAATTTTTTAATATTTTTAAAGTAATGAAATCGATTTTCGATACATAATAAATGAATATTATCTTGTCATAATCACTTTTCAAAATAATAATACTTATATTTTTCTCACTTTATATAAAAAATTGTAATTAAATACTATTGTTTGCGGTAGCAAATTTTATTGATATAAATAAAAGAATTTAATAATGACTGACATTGAAGGTATTATATATTTATGAAGATGTAAAGAATGGTTAGTATAATTAATAAGATAAAAATATTTTTGTCTATAATTTTGTTATTTAATATTATTAATTTAATAATTAATAACTTGCATCTCATTTAGCAGTTTAATAGAAAAATTTATAGTATTTTACTTAAATTCGTGGAAAAATTTAAATGTTCATCGCAAATATTGTTGCAGATTTGCAACAAATAAACTTTTTCGTTGCCAAATTACCGACAAATCAAAATTTATCGTCGCCAATTTTGTGACCAAAAAAAAAATTTGTCACATATTAGCGATGAATATTTTCTCTGTCGCTGATCTTAGCAACAAATTTTTTTTGTCGCTAAAGTAGCGACAAACTTTTTTATTGGTCGCTAAAATCAGCGACGAAATATTGTTCGTCGCTAAAATTTGCGACCAATAATCCTGTTCGTCGCTAATATTTGCAACGAGAAACGAGTTTGTCGTAAAAATTAACTACAGAAAAACGAGCAGGATGGAATCGGCGACGAAAAATGCGTTCGTCACTGAACTTCAGCGACAAACAACGAGTTCGTTGCTAATTTCAGCGACGAATAAAGAGTTCGTCGTTGAATTCAGTTGCAAAAATCGAGTTTGTCGCTAACTTCAGTGACGAATAAAGATTTCGTCGCTGATTTTAACAACGAACAACATGTTTGTCATTGATTTTAGCGACGATCCGGCGGTGCTACCTCCTGATCTAGGCAGGGGAGCGTCTCCCCTAGCTGCCGCCGGACCAATTTTTTTTTTATATAATATATTTTTTATTAAAAATTTTATATTATATATATAATTTTATATATTATTTATTATAATATATTATATATTATAATTTTAATAATATTATAACATTATATATTATAAATTTAATATCTAATTTTAACATATATAATTTAATATATTATATTTTAAACATTATAACATATATGTAAAATTATAATGTTAATGTTCTATATTATGTTAATGTATAATATATATATTATATAATGTTAATGTTAATGTATAATAAATAGTTAATGTTATATAATATATATAATTAATGTTCTATATATTATTATATGTAATGTTATATATATTTAACAATATATATTATGTATAATATTCTATTATATATATTAAATAGTGGTAATTAAAAAAATTATATAATGCAGAATTTTATGTTGCATTAAATATTTTTTCTAGCATTAACATTATAATTATATATTTTATTTTATTTTATTTTAATTAATGTCAAATATTTTATTATATATTTTAACATTAGATTAATTATAAATAACATTAAAGATTTTGTGTTGCAAATGTGTTTGCTCTGATTGGACCTGTTGTTCAAGTAAAGGGGAGAAAACTAGATATTGAAGCAGTTGAGGTATATATTTTTCCATTGCTTAATTCTTTTCTTTTCATTTTTTTATCACTTGTTCCTAATATGCATGTATATATATTGTATTTTCATAAATTGCAATAGTTATAAATTATTTGTACATTCTTTTGCGACTAAATGTAAAAAAAATTATATTTACTTTTATTATTTTGAGTAAATAGTATGTGTTAATAATTTCTATTAACGATTTTATATTTGTTAAATTATCTTAATATATGTTAATAATTTTTAAATGTTTTGTAATTAGATGTTAATTATTTATTATTAACATTTTTTTTCAATATCATCTACATTTAATTAATACTTTTATTTATTAATATTTTATAAATTTTATTTTTGTAAGCAGTTAGTACAAAAAAATAGCATTTTAACCACAAATTTAGCGACGAAAATTTTAAAAAAAAAATTGACGGATTTAGCGATGAAAAATTTTTCGTCGCTAATAACACGTAGCAAAAATTTAGCGACAAAAATTAGAAATCCGTTGCTAAATTTATTGCAGAAAATCTGAAATCCGTCGCTAAATTTAGCGACAAATAATTTTTCGTCGCTAAAATTCGTCATAAAATTTAGCGACGAAAATCTAAAATTCGTCGCTAAATTTAGCGACAGATAATTTTGATCGCTAAAATTAGTCGCTAATTTAGGAAAAAAAAAGTTCGTCGAAAAATTATCCGTCCCTAATTTAGCGACGAATAAAAAAATCCATCGCTGAATTAGCGACGGATTTGGAATCTGTCGCCGATTCCAAATGCCCTGCCCACGAGCCAGCAATAGCCTGAAGCCACGTGCCCACCCACCCCCACCCGCCCGAGCCAGCACCCCCGCCCGCAGCACCCCCGCTCCAGCTCTCCTCATTTAATTGCTGGAAAATGCCACTTTGCCTCCTGTCTCCACCGGCGTTCAAACTCTTGCACACCTACACCTGCAGGTATACGCATAAACCTGTAAATCACCAAGCCAAATAAATTATGTGATATAATTTTTTTTTTTTACTTATTATCTTTCCTTCACATTTTTCTAATAATAATAAAATAATATATAATAACAATTTAAAATAATAAATATAATAACTTTTTTTATTTAAACCACCAACCTAAAATAATATTAATTAAAAATAAAAATATGATAATTTTTAATAAAATAAAAAATAATAAAATACTAATTTAAAATAAATTAATAAATTAATTAAAAAATATATTAATATTATATTTTGTTTTCTTCTGTTTTTCTTTTATTTTATTATTTTATTATTTTTTTCATTTTTATTTTATTTTTTTACTCCATAGTTAAAAATGGATTATGGGATCTCAACAATATAAAATTATAATTATCAATAAATTAAAATATATTAATAATTTAAAAAATCTATATATTTAATCACAAAATATTTTTATTCGTTTGAATATATAAGAAATTTCAATATAATTTTTATATATAAGAAATTTTAATAATGAGAATATAAAGAAAAATAAAACAAAAATAGAGACGAGAGTAAGAGGAAGGAAAAAAACAAAGTGAGAATAGAAAATAAATGAGGAGGAAGAAACAAAAAAAAAATATTATTACACAACACTAAGTGGTGGTGTAGTGGTGACATGTCTTCTGTTTAAATGTGAGGTTCAAGGTTCGAATCCTTTCAAAAGCATTTAACATTTTTTTTAGCATTAAAACAATGAAGGGCATGCGCGCACGCCTGGCGCGCACCCCTGCTACACCCGGCATAACCGGATTAATATTTAATTAAAAATTTTGTATTATTGAATAAAATAATATAAATAAAATAAAAGTTATCAATACAATAATAAAAAATATTAAATAAAACAAAAAAGAAAAAAAATAATAAATTAATTAAAAAATATATATAATTTAAATAAAATAAAATATATGGTTTTTTTTAAGAATTAAATAATACTATTCTTTTAAAAAAATGAAATATAATATAATAAAATAAAATGTGAATTAAAATATTATAACATAATAATAATATGATTTGTTAATATAAATTAATAAAATAAAAATAAAATAAAATAAAATTCTAATTAAAAAAGATTAAATTCAGTGACGGATTTGGAATCCGTCATTGAAACAGTGACGGATTTCGAAATCCGTCGTTGACGTTGCTAAATTAATTTTTTAATTTAAATATTATATTAATATTATATTTTATTTAATTATATATAAAAAATTTAGGGACGAATTGAGATTTTCGTCGTTAAATTTAGCGACGGAAAACAAATCCGTCGTTAAATTAATTTTTAACTTAAATATAACATATTAATAAAATAAAAAGAAAAATAGAAAAAATAAAATTTTATTTAAAAAAGATTAAATTTTGTGACAGATTTTAAATCCGTGGCAAAATTTAGCCATGAAATATTATTTGTCGCTAATTAGCGACGAAATTTGTAACGAAAACTTTTTTGTCACCAATTTGCAACGAAAACTTTTTTGTCACCAATTAACTGATAAGTTTATTTGTGGGGTGGAACAATTCTTGAATTTCACTACTAATAGGTTGAGTTTATGAATGAAAATAAGTTAAGGTGTCCATATAGAAAGTGTGGTAATGGTAAATTTCATGTATGTGATAAATTTAGGGAATATCTTTGTAGATTTAGTTTTACTCTAAATTACTACAATTGAAGTTGTAATGGTGAACTGTTTATATCTAATGAAGAGTATGTTCGAAATATGTATTTTTCAATTAGAGGGGATCACAATTATTATAATCAGTTAAATCCATATCAGCAGATGGTATTTGATGCAACGGGTCAAAATTTTATACCCCAACAAACTATGCAAGTTCTAGTTTTGTACTAACAAATGAATATGTACATACAAGTTATGCGTCACCATTGGAGGGGGTAGAAGTAACATGTGTAGATGAGAATGTGCAAAACGAAAATTATTTGTCTAACCAATTTCAAGAAATGTTGAGAGCTACAGATGAACCTTTATGGGCTGGTTGTGACACCCACACTAAGTTGTCATTAACGACTAGAATGTTGAATGTCAAGGCAGAGTATAATTTGTCTGAGAATTGGTTCAATAATATTGTTCAAGTAATGGGAGAAGTATTGCTTCGTGATCATATAATGTCGAATGACTTTTATAGTATGAAAAAGTTGGTGAATGACTTGGGTCTTCCGGTGGAAAGAATTAATATATGCAGAGATGGTTACATGTTATTTTGGAGAGCTGATGAAAATGTAGAATTTTGTAAATTCTGTAACCAAAGTAGGTACAAGAGTACTAAGAGATCAGGTCGTAATCAATGACCTAAACCATTCAAGCAAATGTTTTATTTGCCCTTGACTCCTAGATTGCAAAGACTTTATGCATCGAAAGCTACTGCTGAATATATGACTTGGCATGCAAATCATCAAACAGAAGAAGGGTTAATTTTGATATGACATAATTTGCAGAGGAATGGAATAATTTTGATATGACATATCCTGAATTTGCAAGAGAGACTCAAAACATTAGGTTAGGTTTTTGTGCTGATGGGTTTTCTCCATTTGAAAAATCAAGAAAAACTTATTCAGTTAGTCAGTGATCTTAACTCCATATAATATTTCTCCGGGTATGTGTATGAAGACACCCTATATGTTTTCGACATTGGTGATACTTGGTCCGTAAAATCCGAAGAAATTGATAGATATTTATATGCAACCATTGATTGCGGAGTTAAAACAATTATGGGATGACGGTATTCTTACATATGATGTTAACACTAATCAGATAATTGTAATGAAGGCTACTCTTCTTTGAACGATAAATAACTTTCAAGCCATGCGCGCAGAACTCGGGCGAAGAGACAATGAATTTGAAGAGTTTTGCGCACAACAGAAGCTTATAATACAGCATTTTCAGTTAGTCTCCGCTTCCAGTTTGATTCCCCCTTTTCAATCTCGTCCAAATGATGGTGATGATGATTATGACATATTTGGTGATGATGATGGTGCTGGTGACGGTGACGGTGATGGTGATGATGTTTCTTGAGATTATTTTTTATTTTTTCACTCTTACATTTAAATATGGTTGTTATTATTTGATTGATACTATTAGATGGTTAATTGTTTTGATGAGTAAAGACTAGATATATTTCATATTATTGGCTGTTGGATGGTACCCTGGATGATTTGTTGATGATGATGTTGGATGTTTAGTTCATAAACTTGTTGGCTGGGTAAAGAGGAATATGATATATAAGGAAAATTGGTGCAAAAAAAAAACAAACCAAATTTTTTGTCGTAAATTTTTCAGATTTGTCGCAAAATTCATCGCATATTCTGATATTCGTCGCAAAATTTATAGCTAAATTTTTCATACTTCATCGCAATATTCATCGCCAAATTTGTCGCAGATTAGCGACAAATTGTATGACAAATAAATATTTGTCGCACTTATGTGACGATAACAATTTGTCATAAATTTCTGATGAAATTATTTTGCATCGCAAAATTTGTTACAAAAATTAGCGACAAAAATTTTTTGTTGAAGATTTGCAACAAAAAAATTCATCGTCAATTTTGCGACAAATAATTATTTGTCGCTAATTTGTGACAGATAATATTGGTCGCAAAATTGCAACAAACAAATTTTTTATGCTAATTTTTGCGACAAATAGATTTGCAACAGATATTTTTCGTCACAAAATGTTTCAAAAATTTGCAACAAAAATATTTTGGTTGCTAATTTTTGTGACGAAATATTATTGGTCGCTAATTTTGTGACAAATATGATATTTTTTATCGCAAATATTTGCGACGAGTTATTAGCAACAGACTAGTTTTTGTCGAAAAATTCATCGCAAACTTATTTAGTGATGAAATTTTCTCTAATTTTTGTCGCAAAATTTGTTGCAAAAATACTGTTTGTTTGTAGTGAAAACTTAGAGATTTTCTCATAAAAATGACAAATCCCATAAAAATGAAAAATTCAATAAATGAGAAAATTTTCAAGAACCTGAATCTATTTGACTAAACACTTAACTTTTTTTTTAATTCTGATTTCTCTAAAATTTTCTAATGTTCTAATTTTATTATTATTTTTTTGGGGGGAAAAAAAACTCTTCCTCTATATTTCTTGCTATTCTATAACTGCAACTCTTGCATTACATTATTCCTTTTTTAACACGATTTGGTCCTCCAAATGAAACTATTTCTTTCTATTGAAATTTAATACCCTAAACCCAATAAACCTAAAACCCGAATATACTCAACCTCTTAAACCAAACATCAGTTTTTGTTGTCTACTCAAACAAATTCTACTTTTATTCTAGATTGGTCTATCTTTTACAATGGGCATGCATACTCTCCTTAGAGAGTAGGAGATATATGGAACGGTATGGCATTCCTCTAAAGCCAGTAGGGTCAGAGGCACCTATGGTAGTCAACGAGACTCAAATTATGTCTCAACAAATTCTTGAGCATGAAATTAACCAAAAGTGGACCACCTAATCTTTCTAAATGAGAACCTAATATTGACCCTCAAGTACTACTTCGAAAGAAGTGATGATGTTGAGTTATAGCTGTTAATATGGGTGAACTTCATTCTATCTCAGGACAAAATAATATGATATGGTTTCCTTTTCCTTTTCCTTGTAGCCTCCACCAATTGCTAATAAGCACATGTTCTACTTTTAGATAACCTATGTGAATGAGAACCAAAAAAGGAAGGAAAGTCATTTTGTGTTTGAAAAACATAAAAAACTTCACACATTTTGAAAGGAAGAGAAAACATAGAAAGGCTTTGAGAAGATTGATCATTACCAGCAAAAAATATTTGGATTGTGAACAATTGAAGGTGATCCAATTTTGTGACATGTTCTACATCTAGAATATCCAATTTTAAGATCATGGAATTTTTGCGTGTGAAAAATATGTTTGTGGGTTTGTTTAAACCTTCATTAGTATCAGAGTATATATGAATTGTTTCTACCTCTTTTTAAGTATTAAAAATTAAAAAATGTCATGAAAATATTTATAGTTTCTTAATGGCAACTTCCAATAAGTTTAATGAAATGGTCTCAATTTTATATAGTAATATAGTTATAACATGAAAATTAAATCCGTAAAATTTGATATGTATCTAAGAGTACATTATGAGATATTTCGAGTCTTAACCAAAATATTATGTACTTGTATATTTTAAAATATTATATTTCGTGATTTGAAATTTATATAATTAGAATTCTTTCGAAAAATACTTTTTAACCATATAAAGAATATAAAAAATAGTTAACAATTGAGAGAGATATGACAATTTGAAATTTTAGTCGAATTGGAGAAAATTGAAGAAGATGAACAGTGCCCTAGAACAATTCTCATTCTAGGCAATGGTGCGTGTAGCCCAAACTCTAGACTAGAAATGTTGGATATAAAAACCAAGACCACTACTGAGTTAGAAATATCGTAATTGGGGGATAGCCAAAATTTGGTGGACTTCAGGGCACGTGAGCAAGGATTTTCTTTTTTATTTTATTTTATTTTTATTTTTGCATAGCCCACCCATGGTGGTGCATGGAGATGCATGCAATGCTATTGCCAGTTAGAATTTTCACTGAAATAAATATTTTATTTATTTGGATTTTTCTATGAATGTTAATGTATTTTTTGAAGTTGAAAAATATTTTTTTATTGATTTTTAAATCAATAAATTGTTAGCAAATTATAGAAAAATCCTCTTTCAGTTTGAAAAATTCTAAAAAATTTTGTATGATTCTAAAATTATTTTCTTAATTTTGGCTATTTAAGTGTAAATTGTTTACACTTTTTTAATTTTATGCTCTTTTTTTATATATGAAAATTTTATTTTTTTTCCAACATAAAATTAAGTGAAAATTTAGCATATTATTTGAAATATCTATTTTTGAATTTTTTATATAATATTATCAATAACTGTGTGTCCGACAAAATATAGTTCTTATTTTCAGGGAAATGGTGATAATCGGATGCATTCTCGGAAATCTTCCAAACCTCTGGGGGAAAGAAAAGATTTGAGAAGTTTAGAATATTTGATGAAGTTGGATCAAATGTTGATTTATAAAATAGACCCACCCATTTCACAATTTGTCATATCATTTGGAGATTATGGAAGAAAAATGTTTGGAACTTAATGAACTAGGTCATATTTTTTGGGGGGAAGATGTATACATACTGAGAAATTCTCTACATTCTTATTGGGGTAACGTGGTTGATGAGTTGCTTGACGAGAACAGACATATGATTTTTGATGATGTGAGACCAAAATTAATAGATTTTTGATGATGTGAGTTCAATATTAATAGAAATGTGGAAACTCAAAAACATAGAGATCCAAATAAAGAAAAGTTTATCCCAAAATATAAATAGATTCTCATATGCCGTAAAGAGATTTACTTCTAGGAATAGACTATCTAAGAAATTAAGATTTGTCTTGAATGAGATAATTCAGTTTGTATATTTTCTTTTGCGTGCTGTGGTTATCTCTTAGAACCATGATTGTATACCAGTGAAACTTTTAAGTTTTTTAATATAAGGTTTCTATTAAAAATATGATTGAACATACTTATTGTTTTTTCACATGATCATGTATGCAAAAGAAAACTAGGGTCTCTTGAATAAAAATTTTGAACTATTAGAATTTAAGTAATTCACATCCAAAAAAATTGAAATGTGATTTAATTATTTTGTGTATTTAAATAAAAATTTTAAATTAGTAGAATTTTAGTAATTTTCATCCAGAATTATAATATTATTTAAATATTTTGTGTATTTAAATGAGAGTTTTTTTGTTAAAAAAATTTGAGTAATTCTCGCCTAAAATCTATTAAATTTTGTAACTTTAAATTAAATTTATGATAGTAATATATTAGAATCATAGATGATGATTGAAAATTTAGTAAATTTTTGATTTTATACCTAATGTTGATCGGTCATAAATGTTAATTTTGAAATACAAAATTGTATATAATATATAAGTATAAATACTTGTGTCTACCCTCTTAAAAATTCAAACCATGATATCGAACTCCATTATTACGGGATTGAATAGAGGTGACAAATTGAATGGCGACGATTATGAGAAATAACAACGCCATAAAATATGGTATATGTTAAAAGAACAAGATGTCTTGGAAGGTATCAAGTATATCAAGTAGAACCTTGGTGTAGCCAAACCAACCGCATAGAGAAGAGAACAAGATACTTACTAGGTATGAAAAATGATAGATTCCACTGCTCGAGCAATCTTGATTAGTTCTATGATTGATTATATGATTCTCGAATATGATCAATATTCGATTGCTTATGTCATTTGGGTGTACCACAGAAAGAAATATGGACGTAGCAGTATCACTTATCTTAGACAAATAACCATAAATTTTGATACCGAATAAAATTGAGGTGTCCAAAGTATCAAACATCATATAAGGGTCATGTCCAGCATAATAAGAGAATTGATAATCAGCTAGTCATGTCCTCTCCGATGAGCAGAAAGTTCAAATCTTTATTTGATCATTTCCTAACAAGTAGGAGTACTTCAGAGTCAATTTGACTCACATTGGAGGGTAAAGACTTTTTCGAACGTTGCTCACCGCATTGAGCTTGAAAATGGCAGTTTGGTACTACAAGATCCACAGTTGATACTTTTGTTGTAGAGTTTAGTTCCAAGAGAGTTTTGGACTCTAAGCGTAAGAGAAACTGAAACAAAAGCAAGTAAGCAAGGGAGACTAGAGATGGATCACAAAAGAAAAACTCTGGATATCAGAACAGACAAGAGGCATTCTTGGATTTTCGTTAAATGCCTTCTGGTAGGAGATGGATCTATGCAAAGAATAATACAAGAGTGGAGGTTAGAGGAATTGATACTTGTAAATTGAAATAACAAAATGTCTGAACTCTCATTCTGCATGATATTCTTTACATCCCAAAAATGTGATGGAATTTAATATCTATTCTTTTTCTTTTTGAAACTTAACTATGTTATTGAACTTTCAAAAGCTTTTTATTTGAATGATATGTATATTAGTTTCAGATAATTTATAAATGGTTTTATACTTTTGCAATGTAATAGGTAAATATTTAACTATTATATTGAATATTGTCTTACTAGCAAAATGATGAAAAAACCATTTGAAAAGGTCATACGGGCTGAATTTTTATTGTTGTTAGTCCATTCGAAAATTTGTGATCCAATGAATTAAAAGGCTAAATATGAAATTTTGTATTTCATTACGTTTATAGATAAAATCATGTGATTTGATATATATCTATTTGCTTTGTCATAAGTCTGAAATACTTGAATGTTTCAAACATTATATAAATGATATAGAGAATCAATGAATATGATAATAAAAATCTTGAGAACGGATAGATGGGGTGAATATCTATTAGATCAATTTAAAGGTTTGAGTAATAAAAGAGGTATAATCTGATATTTGATCATTTTTTATACATCTTAATAGAATGGTGTTATAATAAAAAAGAATAGAATATTATTGGATATAACAAGATCTATGATAGCGCAAACTAACTTATCAATTTTCTTTTGAGGAGATGCCTTGTTGACCACAACCTATATTTTGAATAAAATGACTTCAAAATCAATACCAATGACACTATATGAAATTTAGATCAGTAGAAAGTCGTGTCTGAATGATCTTAAACTTTGGCAATCGACAGCATATATTCAAAGTTTTGTTCAATAAATTTGAAAAATTGGGTCTCATGGAAGTAAAAGTATCTTTATAAGATACTCCGACCAATTTGTTGGTTAAGTATTCATTTGGTAAACAAGATGATAGTACTGTAGTAGAAATTGAATCACAAAATGTCACATTTCTGAAGAATGATTTTTCTAGTAGATGTGATGTGAAGGATATAGAGCTCTTTTTTTGTTTGAATTAGTTAATTTACAGGATGGCCCTGTGCAAAGAGGATCATTGGAATCATGAGAAAATGATATTGATCCCAATAAGAGGGTTTCGAAATCTAGCAATCCAACTGAATTTCCAACTCCAAAAAAATGTAAGAAAAAATGTGTCCAAATGTTATTTTAAAATCGAAAAGCATGCATTTATTGTTTTTCTAGAAGATGAAGAAGAGCCTAAAATATAGATAAAACTCTATCTAATCCTGCCAAAGATGAATAAAAATGGCAACGAAAGAAAAATTAGAGTCAATGAGGTCTAATGGTTGAACTTCTACTCAGGCACAAAGTTATTAAGAATAAATGAGTTCTCAAAATGAAGTATGCAGATGGAACTAATGAGAGGTATAAGATTCAACTGATAGTAAAAGATTACACTCATTAAAAAGATGTTGATTTTGAGAAAACATTTTTCTAATAGTGAGATTTATCTTCATTTGCCTAATATTAGCAATAGTAGTCAATTTGAATTTATAATTATATTATATAGACGTGAAAATTGTCTTTCTCAATAGAGAACTTAAGGAAAAAGTTTATATGGCACAACCAGAAGGTCTTGTCATTAAAGGCAAGGAAGACAAAATATAAAAAGTGAACAAAACAACTTATGGCCTTAAACAATATTTGAGACAATGGTATTTGAGAATTTACAAAGTAGCAATCTCTTATGATTTTGTCATGATATATAAAGATCATTATGTTTATGTTGAAAAGTCCGATGATAAATTCGTAATTCTATACCTATATGTCGAGAACATATAATTAGTCATAAATGATAAGGAGTATGTCTTTCAAAATCTTGAAATGATTGTCTTCTAATTTTAAGATAAAGGATATTAGTAAGACAGATTGGGAATTAAATCTATAAAGATCGTTCCAAAGATTACTCATGTTTTTTCAAGAGTTCTATATTAAAAAGGATTTTAGAATGATTTAGAATAGAAAGTTGCAAACTTATTGATACTCTTGTGACTAAAAACGATAATTTAAGCGATAAAATGTCCCCGATAACTCTAAAAGAATAGATGAAATATCCAGAATACATTATTTTAGCACAATTGAGACTTTGAAGTATGCTATGATGTGTACTCGCCTCAACAATTGACATGATGTGGATTTGGTCAGTAGATATCTATTCAATTTAGGGAAAAATGATTGAATTGTTGTGAAAAAGATATTGGGTTACATTGAAGGAACTGTACATTTTTTTCTTTATTATCAAGGGAAGGATCTAGTATTGAAAGTATACATGAATATTGATTGGGGAGGTGATTTAGTTGAGAGAAAATCTACATTTGGTTATATTTTCTTACTCAATGATAACGCTATCTCATGGAGAAGTAAAAAATAAACATGTGTTTCACTTTCTATGATAGAAACAGAATTTGTTATCAATGTTTTTGCTGTTCAAGAAGGAGTATGATTTAATAGATTTTTACAGTATTTGGGAATAATAAACAACTTAGTAGGAGATGTGATGATTTATTATAACAATCAATCATCTATTGCTTACATTAGAGACTCCAAATATGATAGCAAAACCAAATATATAGATACAATTCAATTTTGTCAAAAATTAAAAAAATGGAAGTGATATTGAAATATATACTTATATTTTTGATAATAGCTGATTCTTTTATGAAACCAATACTTAGAAATATGTTAGACCTCTTGGTTTGAATAACTCATAACAGTATTTGTGACTATTATTGTAATTGTAATCATATACAGGATATATATATGATGTATACTCATATTTATTGACATTTGAATTTTGTTTTTATATCCAAAATTTTTGTGTCTATACTTAAAGGTATGTCGAACAAGTTTTGAAAATTAACTCTCTCACATGAGTAATCACCTCTATATATATGTGACATGTAGAGATGAACCAATATTAATTTGTGGTGGATTAACATACAAGCCGACTTAATAGAATACTAAGATAAGAATATCGGTTATGTATACTATATGTATGACAATCAAAATAGATTCCCTACAATCCATTGAACTTATCTAATAGTGACCTATAAGTTTTCCTTGATGTTGTGAGATTTTGAAGACTTGCAAGAAGAAAAACTCAGATCAAGTGTTGTATATATTTGGACTAAAACTTGTATGACACATTATTTTTAGAAAAGTAGACATATGCTTCCAAATGGGAAGAAAGAGTATCATATCACATGTTTCAAATCACATGGACTTATGTGGCCATTTGAATAATAAGATGGTGTATCCCTCTTCATCTCACTGTGCAAGACTTGGAAGTTCATATTCAATCTCGATTTATACCCTTGGAACTTTCGATTGCCTCTTCAAATTTTATTTTAATGTTGCTACTTTAATATATCACTAAGAGACCATGGTTGATTCAGTTTGGCGATGCATGTCTAAGCAAGCAGTTATGATAAAATTAAAAGTTAGGATTATGAAAGAAAAAACTGTTTTTGATCGACATATTACTTTGTATTCACAAACCGGTTAATTATATTTATGACTTAGTATTTAGAGATATAATTATGAATATATGATTGGATTTGAGTTAAGTATATTCTTACATTGTTTTGAGAGATAAGAGATACGTTAATTGTATCTAGCAAAAAATGTCTGGAATATAACGAAATATAATGTCCACATCATCGCATCGAAAGTGAGCTGCTATATATCCTTAACCAATGTATAACACTAAAACTCTCAGTATTCTCGCGAGTCACACGATTCACTTGTTTGTTTGAAATTGATGATATTCGTTTGAAATAATCAAGTTACGTGCAACTCTAGCCTTCATGTACAAGTAGAAAATATTGAAAAATGGATCCAGCTCCACCCATAAGGGTGGATCCGACCCAAAATCCAAAAACTCATTATTGTTTGATTTTTGAATTTTAAAATAGAGAGAAATAAGGGTATGATTTTTAGGAAACCTTCCCAACCTCTGACTTTAACTCCCTCTCCTTTTTTGAATTTTAACCAAATTCTCATTTTTTAAATAACCTATGTAAATGAGAACCAAAAAAAGGAAGGAAAGTCATTTTGTGCTTGAAAAATATAGAAAACTTTACACATTTTGAAAGGAAGAGAGAAAAAAAAAGGGTTTGAGAAGATTGATCATTAGCAGCAAAAGACATTTGGATTGTGAACAATAGAAAGTGATCCAATTTTGTGATATCTTCTAAATCTAGCATACCCAATCGGCGAAAGAGATAAGTGATTTTAATCTGTTTTAAGATTATAAAATTTTTTGCGTGTGAAAAATATGTTTAAGATTAACTTTGCCTATCAATTAACTATTGCTTAATGCGGACCGGGTATCTTAGTTGCATTTTTTGATAATTCCTCTCTATTATTATATCGGTAAATCTTCACAAATTATATTGCAATTTTTTAGGAAAGGACTTTGGACCTTGCGTAGAGAGAGATATTCTACAGAATATTTGGATGTGTGTTGCCTTAAATGAATTTAGTTGCATATTTTGGTATACTTTTGATAAGGACTTTGAATGCCCTCTTGTTCTAAACATAAGCAACCAAATTTCATTTTAGAAAAAGTTGGCATCCCACAAGACCTTAACCTATTTCTCCTCCCGATACTTCACATCCAAGCCGGAATTTTGGAGATGCCTTTTCTACATTCAAGTCAAAATTCTGGAGATGCCTTTCCTTCCGATACTCTCTTCATTCTAGGAAAGATTCCCAAGTGAACCATCTAGCAATTGCTCAATAGCACTAGAGAAATAACATCTTTCTACATTGAATTTTCTTGGTCCCATCTGCCATTGGATTTAGGATAATTGTGGTTCTGACCCTACTTTCAGACAAGTAAATGCTTTTCAGCAATGACAACGTCTACCTACATCGTTGATCTCGACCTAGGAGCTAATCCAAAATCAGCTACTTTGATTCTTAGTATTGCTTGTCTAGTAAATTTATTTTCCAACTATTTTTGTATCTTTTTCCAACCATGCTTTCCAACCAACAACCATTCAGAGCTCTCTAGAAGAAGTACTTCACTACTTGTGTGGGGAGGAGTCCCTTTTTATTTGAAGGGAATAATTTTTTCTCAATCTTTGATGCCTCAACCATTTCAATTCACTAATTTAAAGCAACTTTTTGTTTATGACTTCTAGTCCTTTAGGAAAAATGTTCTTCGCATGGAGAGAAACATTTCCGCCCCTTGAGTTTCCATATGCAAAATCTTTCTTGTCTCCCTCAAGAAAGAGATTGTAAGATAAACATAATAAACTTGACTCATTTCATCAATTTAAGCTTAAAGATTTCACAAGCATAAACTTGAGCTTTTGATGTCAAATAATACAAGATATTGTAAGAGCGAAGATCATTTCTCATTTTCATGGTAGTGTTTGTGGGAGGGATGATTGGGTAAAAGAGATCATAAACTTATTCTATGGAAACTTCTTTTTTTCATGTAAGTATGATTTTTCCTTCTCTTTTGATGAGACAAATTAGTGATACTGGCTGCAATTTCCTCCGGTGTTCAAAGATTTTCAAGGTTGTGGATGATTCTATAGTAATATTCGTTTAAGAGTGGTTTTGCTATATTTTATGAATGTAAGTCATCAATTTCTGCATTTTTAGTGCTAAATCTGGTCTTTATAAGAGTTACTGAGGTTCTTCATCCTCTTCCTTCCAATGATGTCCTATGGATTCCACAAAATTGCGGCTCTATTGTTCACATTGAGTTCTAATTTGTAACTCCAAATTACTATTATGTTCATGATTTTGTACTCTTCATAGAAAACTGTAATTATTTTTTTTTGTCTTTGGACTCGATCCATCACCCGATATTTGGAATTTCGCTTCGACTAATCCGCATCGACGTAACTAAGATTCCTCTTAGGGGGTAGGGATCTCCCAATGTAGTCGACTCCATGCCCAAATCGCGACTCGAACTCGAGATCTTAGTTAAGAGATATAACGACCTACCCACTGTACCAACTATCTGTTGGTTAGCAAGCTGTAATTATGAGAACACACTATTTTGTTGTTCATGGTTATGTTACTCATTTTGGAGTCTCTGCAAGATTTACTCTATCATCTGCCTATACTTTTCATCTACTTTTTCTAGCTGTAAACTTGGTCTTCCATTGATGGAGATTTAGTCACCAGCTCACACCATAGGATCCCATGGTGGTAAGGCTACAAGAAAGCACCCACATGACTACCTGCTTCTTTTAGTTCTTGAGGGAATATTGATAATTTTAAATGTTATAGAACCTTTTCATCGCTTTGTCGGGGAGGGGGATAATGACAGAAAGTATCCATTGGAAGGAAACACTGTGCCTACATGACCTGGACTTTGTCAAATTTTGACTCAATAAATGATATAGATTATTAATATTACACTTTTAGTTTACTCTAAGGTTTTTCCATCAACCTTTGCATCATGACAAAATATGTAACATAAAAAAAATTGGTGTTATAAAATTTTTATTGAATTTTCAATAGTCTTTGAAAAACAAAAGGGTTTTAATTGTTTTTAATTTTTTTAATGAAAAGTCTTATAAAGTTTTGTTGGAAGAAAAATAAGTTTTGGTAAAAATTTAGAATAATTAAAACTTACTTGGAGTCAATTGAATAATGACAAGTCAACTTGTCTCGTGACAAGACAACTTAGGGTTAAAATTGAATTTTGGTTAAATGTAAGACTCACCAAGGTGACTTAATTAAGTGTCAAAGCAACTTAATGAGATTAGACCTTAGAATTCTTAACCCTGCACATGGGCAAGTCACCTTGCCTAATGACAGGTCGACTTCTACTTCCATATTTTGTATCTATAAGGCTACTTGTGGCCAGTATGAGTCAACTTGCTTAGTTTAAGTCATAGAAAAATATGTCTGCACATTAAGTAAGATGACTTACTAAGAAGTGAGTCCATTTGTAGGTTACAAAATAAGAAATTTGAATCGACTTGAGCCAATTTTTGAGTCGATTTATAACCCCAATAAACAAGATCAAACCTACTTGTTAGACAACAAGTTGGCTTGGCCTCTGAAGACCTTAGGCACAGAAGTAGACTTGTACTATTTGCAAGTCGACTCATGAGTGTGAAAGGATGCAAAATGACAAAAAGCGGCAACCAAATTTGAACAAAACTTGAAAGTAATGAGGGACAAAAGGGGAATTTCACATCACATATTAGAAAGGTTTAGAGTAAGCCTTCACTTCCCTAAATCGATCTCTGCTCTCTCTTCCTCTCTCGAACTCATTCTCTCCTCTCACTCGACACTATCTCGCCCATCTCTCTCAATCTCTCTCTTGAAATCAACTCCAATTCTTACCAAACCCACTCCTTAAACCTTCCAAACCCTCAAACCAATACGTGAATGAAGGTGATTTTAGAAGAAATCTAGGGTTTGCTCAAAAATTAGAAAAAATCTAGCGTTTTGAAACCCAATGTTTAAGATTTAATACAATCACAAAATTAAAAAAAAAATAAAATTCTTCCTTCTAAACATGGATTAGTTTCATTACTCATGAATTTGATTTTTATGCTTGAAATATGAGATATTTGTAGAGAGAGAAAGTTAGAGTTTCGGACAAATTTGATTTCGGATGAAATTTATAAATTCTCTAAAGGTAATCTTACTCTTTCCACCCAGATTTATGTTTTCTAGCGTGAATTTGGATTGTGAGATTTGACTTAGGGATTTAAATTTAGGGTTTATATTATAAATATTGAGATTTTGGATAATTGTAAATGGATATAGTATATAGATATAAATGGCATATGGTTGATGAAATAAGAATATAGATTCATGGATTTTGTAAATTAGGATTTGTATTATATTTGAGAAGACTCATAAACCCAATGTTCAAGATTTAATACAATCACTCTCTCCCACACTCCCTCTCTCTCTATCTCTCTCTCTCTCTCTCTCTGTCTCTCTCTCTCTCTCTCTATCTATCTATCTTCCATGAAATCAATTATGGCACTTCCAAAAATGCAGGTAAACCTTCAAATTTGAGTGTCTTCAAGAAGATTCAACATCTCCATCTTTCGCCATGGTTGCTGAAGGGTTTGCAGGTTGAGGAAAGGTTTAGGGTTCCAAACCATGAATTAGAATTAGGTAAGCCTCTAATATTACCCATCTCATTCAATACATTCATTCATCAGGAATTTGTCCGTGACCTAAAATGCACAAACGGATTACACTCTCTGCATTTAGCCCCAAAATTTGTTTGCTTGATTCCTGCCTTTTCTTCCTCTGTTTCCTGTTCGTAGTCTTGAAGAAATTTTCATAGATTAGAAGCATGGTGCTTGGGGCTAAAATCCTTGATTTTCCTGCATCCTGGATTGTTTGTGTATGCTGCGATCTTTTAGTCATACCTTCTTCTGCACATAAGCAAATCAAGTGGGGTTTTCTTCTTAGAAAACTAGACTTCCAATCCTTTAAAATTATTTATTATAATAGAAATTTCCATAAGAATTGAATTTTTAATGATTTTTCAAAGAGACCAGTTCTGCAAAATATACTCTGTTTTTGTCATATTCTGGGCGTGACGTTTGCTGTAGATTTGAGCTATATTCAAGGTAAATTTAGGCTTAAGTCTAAACATGAAAGTTGTAGATCTATATCTTATCTTTAATTTGAGACTTGAGTCACTTAAATCCAATGTGTGTAATGAAAGTTATGGTAATTTTTCAGTAACTGCGCAAATATAAGTTATGAGTTTAGGACTATAATATTCATAGATTTAGATATTTTTATATGATTTGAATGGGCTTGGGACATAAACATAAAATTTGTAGTTTTATGTCTAGCCTTTACGTAAAAATTGGAATTTCTATAATCTGAGAAGTGTAGATCAAGATACGGTCATTTTTCTATAACATGTTGTGTTGGAAATTATTGAGAAATTAGGAATTTATGATATATCGAGAAGAACGAATTTGTTCTAGTGTTGGTATATGATTTAATGATTAATTTGTTACCAATGTTTTAGGTTAAGGCATTCGGAATTAAAGGAGAGATTGGATTTTGTTTGATTTGGAAATTGGGAGTGAATATCCTCCCAAAAGGTGAGTGGACGGCTATGTCTCATATAAATGAGCAAATTGTTTTAAATTATGATTTATAAACTGATTTTGAATTAAATTTGAAATGTTATTCGAAATGTTTTGTTAAATTGGTGTGTCCTAAAATGTGATTTAACAATTCCATGACTCGAGTATGTTTATTAAATTATTTACACTATAGCATGTTTGGATACTATGAGAATTGTGAGATGTCTGCTTTATCTTGAAATTTGAGTATGATTTTATTTATTAAATGGATGTTTGGTAATAAGGTACTGAAAAATGACTATAGTATATGTCTTACCTTGGACCGGGCCATCGGGGCGGCGTAGCTAAAACTGTTTAATTTAGCTTGATGGTAGGCAAGTTGGAGAGCCTCCTCCGACTGCCGTGATAACGTGGACGCACCCCACAAAGCTTCGGACCAATGCCAAGGGGATGGGATTTTGAGAAAATTGTGACGAATCTCTTGGTAGATCTTACCAACGGCCATTGGTAGAATAATGTTTTTGATATATCTCAAAATTGTGATTAATAAATGTAAATTATTTGAATTGCATTACGAGTCATGGTTGTTTGGAAATGAACTTGTTTCATGTAAATGGTTTTAATTTCTACAAATGCATTTCATGTGTGATTGTTTGGCACATCCATTTTCACATCTCATTTATATGTTGCATGTCATTACCACTATAAAACAAATGCACTATCCAAACGAATGAAAATCATTTGCTAAACATATTAAAACTATCTACAAAACTTTCTCCAACGGATATGCTTTCAGTCGGCTATACACCAATTGAGATAGATCTATCTCGACAGATTTGATGACCGTTGGAGCATGTAATTGTTTATAATACAATTAGAAAAGTGTCCATAAATTATTATTTTTTATGGTCAGTTTCAAAAGTATTAGTAAAAATTATTACCTTTTATCGTCGGTTATCATATATGTTAGGAAATGTTACTATCTTTTATTATCAGTTACCACAACCATTAAAAAATGTTACACTTATTTATCATCGGTTATCACATATATTAGGAAATAATATTATCTTTTATCGTCGATTACCATTCAGTTATCATAGTTAGTATAAGTTACCATTTGTATTATCGGTTACCATATAAGTTACTGTAGGTTACTATAAGGTTACTGCAGATTACTACATCGTTACTGTCGGTTACCATGGTTATTGTCGATTACCACATGGTTACTAATCGTCATGATTACTATTTTGTACCGTTGGTTACACAAGTGTCAAAAAATATTACTCTCTCTCTTTTATCATCATATTAGGTTAGGAATATTATTTTTTTTATTCTCTGTTATTACAAATGTTAAAAAAAATTATTATTTCGGTTACCACTAAATTAGTGCTCGTTACCATTGTTATCATATGATTATCACATAATATCAATAGTGACGATTTTTTTAAAAAAATGATGGTAAATTAAAAGACTGAAAAATAAAAAAATTATAAAAATAATATAAATATAATAAAAATTGTAATTGATACAAATTAGAATGATTGATACATGTAAGACAAAAAAAATAGAGAAAAGATTACATATCTCACAACTACATGTCTTCTGAGATATTCCAAATCACAAATGTTCGTTACAGTTTCTAAAGTCATCTTTATCCACAATCACAGTTTTTGAAAATATTTTTATCCACAATCTTTCGTGTCAATCTATTTATTAAAAAACAATAGTAAAATAGTGAAATCATTATAAATAATAAATAATAAATGTAAATGAAAATATTACTAAAGAAGTGAGTGGAGAGAAAACTAGAGAAGTGAGCAGAGAGCGTTTTCTTTCTCTAAATCCAAAACATGTTAATAGTATTGATATTTATATTTTTTCACAACTGTTCAAAATAAAAAATTAAAAATGGTATTTTAATATTAAATCTCAAATTAAAATAAAAATAATATATTTATTTTTAAAACCTAAATAATATATTGGATGATTGAGTTTATTCGACTGAACTTATTCTTTTTTCGAATAGTTGTGATTTTTCGTACAATACTCATCCGTCATTTGTCAAAATTTTCAAATACCCAACGTGATTAACTTTTGATAAAATTTTATAAAGTATGAGTGAGAGGTTTAAATGGGTTAGGGGAGAAGAGATTTTAAAGGAAAGATAGAGAAATTTTGATTGTGGAACTTTCGCCCACGTATGATTTATAATATACAATTTTTACAAACAAATTTTTAAAATTCCGCCTTCGCGATTTTTCTTCTGCCTCTTTTTTCATTATCACGTTTTCTTTTTTCATTACCGTTTTTCTTAATTCCTCACATGTGTTTTGAAAAAATCATTAATAATTTTTACTATTTATTAACAAACTACTTATTAGCTAGTTATTATATTTGATAAATATTATGTCTATTTGATTAATCAAAAATAATATATATTTTATATTCGATGATAATAAATTTATTAATATTATTAATTTAAATAATGCAATTATATGAAATTAATAATTTATATAATATAGTGTTAAAGTTTTGAAAATTTATTGAGTATAATTTGAAAATATAACAATATAATATAATTATATGAAATGGTATAATTAATTATATTGGTATAATTAATGAAAAATACTAAATATTGCATCTATTGTATCGGTAGAAATTGAGTTTTAAATTCGATCACAATTTATAATTACAAAATATAATCCGCAATGAATAAAAATTTAATCTTTCATACACACTCCATATAATTTCCATACATACAATTTCCACATATCACACACATACACACATACCACTAACTCCAACCATATCTCAACCACTAATATTTCACATGTAACATTATTTAAAATTAGTATACTGCATTTCAATTTGAATATATTGGTTTTTTGCCTTTCTAAATAATTTATAAAATTTATCTTCATCTGCATTAAATGCATGAGAAGTTGATTTATCTACGATCATGCAAATTTGTAAATAATTGTATAAACCTGTGAATGAATTATATATGCCAAACAATTCATGGTTAAAAAATTATCATATAATTGGATATATTAAATCCATATAAATTTTCATTACTCTCTCCATGAATATACCTATCCCCACCGGTGTATAGTGCATCTTTATCTTTTGTGAATTTAATTTTATCTTGCTTTACCTTTCTTTTATTATTATATCATGAATTTTATTTTGTAATTTTTGTATGTGATTTTCTTTATATTTTCCTTTCTATTAATATTGTTACTACATTGTTACTGCATTTATACCAATTGTACCATTTGTTATAAAAATATCATTTGTTACCAGTTATTACTATTTATTACCACTTGTTACCATATATTATACAATAATATACTATCACTTGTTACTGGTTATTATTATTTGTTATCACTTATTATCATGCATTATACCATGATATACTAAATAAAATAGAGGAAAAAATATTAAAATATAGAATGATTGGATAATGTTACTATTTATTACCACTTATTACCATGCATTATGCCATGATACACTATCACTTGTTACCGATTATTATTATTTGTTACCATTTGTTATCATGCATTATAACATGATACACTAAATAAAAAGAGGAAAAAAATATAAAAATATAGAATGATTGGATAATGTGTAAACAAAATTACATTTCCTTCGCTAAAATAAAAAATTTAGGATTTTAATCCATAAAAAAATATTTTAAAGTTTTCAGTTAAGACAAGTCAAAAGTTGTAAGAGAATAATATCATATACACAATTAGACAATAAACTCCACTAACAGCATTAATTAACAATAATATTCAAAGAATAATATCAAGCTGTGCAACACTACCAACTAACAACATCCTTCTCTTCTCTTGTACATTAGTTGTACAACGCAATCACTGCTTGCTCAATTATTATTGTTGACACTTAGACGCCAAGACAAAATTAATATTGTTAGGGGTTGAGATAAAATTTATATTGCACTAACAACATTAATAACATTATTCTGTACAACATTATTCTTGATAGATATATTGCATAGATATATTAATCTAATTAAATGATTATTAAAATAACCAATATTAAAAAAATACACTTGTTGTCATGCCACATGTTTAGGTTTATTACCTATTGATTCATTCATCTGCTAATACAAAGTAATTTAAATTAATCCAAACTTTTTATTTCAATTTTATGAAAGGCAGTACATTTTTAATGGTAAGGTGGTTTGATTAATTTTGTCAAAACCATGATATCATTTTGTAATCATATTATAATGAGACAATAAATTTTATATTTATATTATGGTAAACTGATTTGATTTCGATAACATAAATATAAATAAATTTAACGATTATGCTAATATATTTCTTCTATTTTGGTGCGCTCCACCAATATATTCCTCCCATTTTGGCACGCACGGTCACCCCAGAAGTTGAATTGCTGGTTGTTCCGAAAAAAGTTTCAAATTAGGTGCTTGGGGCAGAAAGTTAAGTTTTGAATATGAGAGTATGTACAAGTCATCTATTTTTTAGTCACACAACTCTAGAAAAAGCAAGTAGTAGAACCAAACAAACAATTTCAATTTTTTTCACAAATAAAAATGAAAAAAAAATACAAGAAAAAATTTTCAAAAAAGAATTGCAAAACAAAAATTCATGTTTTATGCAAAATGTAAAAATTCATGTTTTATGCAAAATGCAAAAATTCATGCAAAATAATGAATTTTTTTGCACCAAAATAAGAAATCTAAAAACTCTTGTATAATCAAGAGTTGTCTAGAGAGAAAAAAAAGTAAAAAAAAATACAAAAAATACAAAAATGTAAAAAATATAAAAAATGCATAAAAAAACGCGGTTGAAACTGTGGGCACGGCGGTTGCAACCAGCCATTTGATGCAAAAATTCATGTTTCATGCAAAATGCAAAAATTCATACAAAGTAATGAATTTTTGGGCATCAAAATGAAATTTAAAAATACTTGTACAATGTCTAGAGAAGAAAAAAATACAAAAAAAAATTGTAAAAAAAAAACTGCAAAAAATGCAGTTGAAACCGCGCGCACCGTGGTTTCAACTGCGAAAAGCTCATGCAAAGAGCAAAATGATGTAATGAATTTTTGGATACCAAAATAAAATCTAAAAACCCTTGTACAATGTCTAGAGAAGAAAAAAAAAATGCAAACAAAAAATTACAAACAAAAATGCAAAAAAAAAAAATCAAAAAACGCAGTTGCAACCGGGCATCCGACGGTTTCAATTGTGCAATGCTCATGCAGAGAGCAAAATCAAAATAATGCAAAAAATGCATTAGGATGGATTCGATCTCAACATCTCACACCACTATTCCACAACTGTTCAGATACCACGCATATTCTTTTTTTGTTCCTTCTACCTTTGACACTTTTTTCTTTTTTTTTCTTTTCTTTTTTTTATCTTTATTAATATTATATATTTTGGTAAATATTTGTAATTACATATATAAATTTTTTAAATTATTAATATATTATAATTTAAATTAATATTAATAATCATGATTTGTAAAATGGAAAATATTCATGAAAAATGGGCTTTCATGCAAAATGCAAAGAAAAAAATTTGCAAAAAAACCATGTGGAGAAGCAAAAAAAAAATGAAATAGCAACGTGCCCCCGTGGTTTCAACTGCGAGAGGGGCATTCATGCAAATGGAAAATATTCAAGGAAAATGCAAAAAAAAAAAAAAAAAAAAAAAAAAAATTGTAGGCAACCAAATTCAAACTCAGAAGCGAAACATGGATTTTGCAACCATAAACCATTATGCCACAACCGTCCCTACATTGTATCTAATCACTACATAGACTATATAGTATAAATTTGTCTTACTTACTTACTATTACTTACAATCACTATCACTTACCATTATTTACTATCACTATCACTTACTATTACTTACCATCACTTATCATCACTTATCATCACTTATCATCACTTACCATCACTATCACTTATCATTACTTACCATCACTTACCATCACTTACCATAACTTACCATCTACTTACCACTACTTACCATCTATTTACCACAACTATATATCACAAATTTACCACTATTTAAACTTACTTGTCTGCTTATCACCTACTTACCTACCTTTATCATTTACTTATTAAATTACTATTATCATAAATTTACCACAACTTACCAGTTAAACTATTTTTAAATATGATACAAAAATAATAACAATTTTAACTTTTTTATATAGACGTTACAATATATAGATTAGTATAAATAGAATTTATACAAACGGTTTATTCTAACAGTGAAAGTTGAACATAGTTTTAAAAAATAGTAGAATTTGTGTGTTACCATGCATCTAAAATTTATGGACCTATGGAGATGTATCATTAAATAGACGATAAAAAAGATTTATTTTGAAATTGTTTTTAAACCGTACCAAAAAAACTATTACATTTACTAACTATAATTTTTAACCATCATAATTGAATATTGCTTTACAGACGGTTATGCTATTTTTACCAATAATTGCTAAATTTTTCTTCACAGATATTTTAGTCGGTGGGAAAAGGCCTATATTTTCCGACAGTTTCGGCACAGGCATCTCTATAAACCATAAAAACCGTAACTAAAAGTCACCGACTCTAAAAATTATCATCAACATAATATTTTAATTTTGTAGTGTGCACTTCACTCACTGGTATTTTAAATACTCACCCCTCCCTTTTATATTTT
This sequence comes from Dillenia suffruticosa, assembly GCA_033439265.1. Taxonomy (NCBI): domain Eukaryota; kingdom Viridiplantae; phylum Streptophyta; class Magnoliopsida; order Dilleniales; family Dilleniaceae; genus Dillenia; species Dillenia suffruticosa. The sequence continues at coordinate 20,224,315 of JAVTVX010000015.1, read as the reverse complement.
TTAGAGAAAATTTAGACGGGAGACTTCATTTGGAATGATTGGAGACGTGTTTTTACTAATTTTTAATAGGTATTGATGGTGTAGATTCTATTTTTGGGATTAATGTAGCAAAATCCATGGAAGGAGAATTTTATACTTTTATTTGGTTTGAATTCGATTGATACTTGATTTATTTTCTTTTTGTTGGCAAGTATTGATAGAATCTACTTTTAGATCATTTGGAACTTTGTAAATGATATTAAATTTACTTTTACGAACTTATTTTTGTTTATGTGAGACATTTGTATCTTTTTTATAAATTTTGAAAATATTTTTTTTGAAAATTTATTTGTTGACTGTATTGATTTAAAGCATGTATTAGAATTAGAATGGTCGGGTTGGTCTCGTGCATGCTATTGAGATTGAATAGATCGGGTAGTCCTTTGTATGATTTTAAATAGTTTTGAAAACATATTTGAACAGGTGGAATACTTTGCGTTGTCTCGGTATATGGGGAGATTCTGCCCGTATGTCGAGATAATACCGCGGTTGTTGCGTGCTCGACTCCAGATCGGGCCTTAACAATGATTGTATTTAAATAAGAAAAATAATTTTATTTTAATTTTCTAAATGATTTTTAAAACATGGATTTATATGTTTTAGTGTGTATAAAATATCCTAAAAATTGAATTTTGAATTGTTACATATTCTATATGTTTCGAATGAACAAATGTGTCATGTGAATTTGATTTACAAGTTTTGTGAAACGGTGCATATGATTTGATTAAGGTGAAAGTCTAAACCCTATTAAATAACTAGTTATTTCCCTCCACGGAGCGACCCAACGGGGTGATGTAGTGGGGTTGATAAACCATGAGATGTAGTCGAGTATGTGCGGTACATTCATGGCTGGATTAGTGTATCACCAACAAGGGCCCACACACAACGTCAAGGATAAGGGTATTTTTTAAACGTAAAATTATTAAATCTCTTGGTGGTTCCATTCTAACTATAGATTTTTGTTAGAAATAACGATTTTGGTTTGCCCCCTATTTGAAAAATATGAAATATCTGGAGACATGAGACTGAATTATTACAAATGTGTGTTATGATGATTTTGAAAGTAACGGTTGGAGTTTTTTTTTTCTTTTATTAGATGAATTTGAAAAGATATAATAGTTTGAAATATATACATTTGACTTATACACCACACAAATATATTTTTGTATAATTTGTATATCACTCACTGGGTATGGTATATACCCACCCCTCCTACTTTCATTTTCACAGAGGAAGTCTATTTGTGTCACGTCTCAAATCAGGATCGTGAGCAGCTGCCCGTTGTCCTGAATGCCGACTGTATTTTCATAGAAAATCGGACAGAACCTCCCCGCATATCGGAGGTTTCCTATATAGCAATCAACCTACTACCTGTACAATAGGGCTAACCCGGCCTCACAATACATAAATCTAATCTCAACATCAAACCAACACATCCATACCGCACAATCCAGAACAACGCAAAACTAACAAAACGAATTTTCATAGTTCTAATCACAGACCTCTACTGCCATGCCTCGTCAAAGGCATGAACAGCCGCCAGTCGCCCCTCCTATGATTTAGAGGTGGTATCGAGTGGTCCTAAAATACACTTCTAGGACATGACACATTCCCAAATAACATACACAACGAACAGAAATTGTCTCAATGCAAGTGTTATGCAATGATAGGAGAGTTCCACAATTTAAATATCCATATTTATACAGTCATCCCAGAACTATACAATGGTCATCTATAGACCTCAAAATATATATATATCATCAATACAATTTTTAACTCATGAAATTGTAGCCAAAATATACAATGACTCTTCAAGTTCAGACCAGATCTCCCAATGATACTAAGCGTCCTAAAAGCAACACTCCTTGCCAAATACTATCTCTGAAACAAGAAGGAAAATGAGAGGTGAGTACTCAGGGAAAGAATACTCAGTGAGTGAGTAGGTCAATGCAATCGTCTAATAAAAATTGTGAAACTGGAGTGTCAAAGCATAAGTATACAAATCATACTTCAAATTATCATACTTTTCATTTCAACAATATGTCATTTGCACGCATTATCAAGTCAAATATGCATCCAAAACACTGTCATTAAAAATCATAGAGCTGTCAGCTGAAAGTATCCTGGCAGAGATCTATCTTGACCTATGACAGGTGTACCGGGAGTGTTATATGCAAATTTATTTTACAGTGCTCTCTACCTCGGCATTGGCGGCGGATCTCGTCCAGGTGCTAAACTTGGAGAGAGTATCCAAATCCTCCCCCTTTTCAGGTTCAACATGGCTAGTACCGTGTCGTTAATAAAATCATGACAACTCGTGGGATACCCCAGGTCTAGGCATATCCGGACGCCACCTAAACGACTCTCATGGTGTTCTTCGTAACTACGGAACAATACATACCAAGGCCCTCAAGGCCAAAATCAATCTCGTATCAAGAATGCACCGAAATCAGGTTCACAAACCAAATACAATATACAGAGTAAAATGGCACATTATACATTTCAACCACATAGATGCATAATTTCATAATTCAACCCAATTTTTTGGACACTCCAATGATTCACAAAAAGTCAGTTCCAAAACCAATCAAAACATTTCAAACACACGACAAATCATATTCATTTATCAAAAAGTTATAAAACAAGGTTTACATATTAAACAAAGATATTGAAATAAATCTCACTCATAGTATGGGGGAGGATAGCGCACTCCCCAATAATACCACGAAGCGAAAAAAAGTGTTCTCCTAACTCAAGGCACCCAATACCTATGAATGTATATATATATATAAATCAATGAGTTTCAAACCTACGCAATTATAGGAAATAGACTATCACTTCTAATACACGTATGCAAATCATGTAGTTCGAATCCTTTAGAACTCTACCCTAATTCCTCATATTTTGTTCATGCATACACATGTCTACAAGACTCAAGTGTTGGTACTCGACCAATCTCGCACAGGGCTCACACCAATCCAATCTCTCGCTCGCACCCAAGGGCCAATAGGGCCACAGCCCAGCGCTCCTCTATGTAGCGTGCAGTGTCCATGTGCAGGGTCAATGTGCAGGGCGCGCAGCGCCGGTGTGCAGGGAGCGCAGCGCCGGTGTGTAAGGTGCGCAGCGTCCATGTGCAGGGCCTATGTGCAGGACGCGCAGCGCCCATGTGCAGTGCACGCACCCAGGTCGCGCAGCGCCTGCACACCAACATTTCTCCTCATTTCTCAATTTAACACTAACATTCATTCAAATAAATCAAATGGGTAAGAAAATTTTCTCACCTAGGGTTTTCTCGGAGCGCAGACATTCGTCTGAATGTCTTCTCGATCGCTCCAAAATCTACAATGCTCCGCAGAGACTCGCGAGTTGCTATCGAGGGCTGCGAGCTACGTGGCGCAGTGGGCTTCGTGGCCGCAGTGGGCTCGTGGGCTGCGCGGGCTATCGGGCTCGTAGGCTGTCGCGGGTTGACGGGCTCGCGGGCTGGACTGCAGTCGCGCGCTCGTGGATGCGCGCTAGTGGGCTGGAGCTAGCTCGTGTGCAGGTGCGCTCTCGAGCAAGCGCGCTCACGTAGGGAAACGCGCACTGTGGCGCGCTAGCGCTTGTGCAGGGAGGATCGCGCTGCGGCGTGCTCGCGGGAGGGAGAAGCTGCAACTGCTAGGGTGTGCTTGTGGTGGTGGCGGATTGCGGTGGAGGGTGGCGGATTCGCAGTGGAGGGAGATCGAGAGGGAGGGAGATTGCGAGAGATAGAGAGAGAGTGAGTAACGGAGAGAGAGAGAAACAGTGAGAGAGAGACCGTGAGTGAAGTAAAGAGAGAGAGAAGGAGATGGTGGTGGTGGTGGTGGTGGTTACTCGAGGTGGAGAGAGATAGCGGGGCGAGCGGCCAATCACGGCGGAGGAAGAACAGCTTCGGGAAGTGAAGAGTCTGGGAGAGAGAGAAAGAGGAAGAGAGAGAGAGAGAGAGAGAGAGAGTGAGAAGTAATTTAGGGTTTCCAACCCAAATTGGGAAAGGGGGGAGGTACTGCGTTTCACTCCAAAGTGCAGCATCTCCTCTCTCTCTTTTTTTTTGTATTTATATATATATATATGTTTTTACACCCATATTTCACTAAAATTTAAATTTTTTGTAAAAATGAGGTTTATTTCAATTCGCAGATTTGGCAAATTAAAATATACTAAAAATTTAATTTGAATACTCCAAAATCAAAATTCAATTTAAATAAATAAATTTCTCTCTATATAATTAAATTACAGACACTGCAGTATCGGTGTTATAATTTAGGGTTTGTGGACGCATAATACTGGACTCGTAGAAACTTATGTTGTCAGATTTTTTCTGATAATAGTTTTATTTTTAATTGAGGTATTAGTGGATCCAAATGGGCGCATACTGTATATTTATTTTGAAAAGTTATTTTCTATTATATTTATATGAATTTAAAATTTGAAAATAGTTTGTTTATTTAAAATGAGACCCTCTTTTTTATTTCCTTGAAATTTTTTCTTGAGAATTGTTTTGGTGGAATTTGATATGAATCCCTTGAGTAGAAACTTATTTATATACTTTATAGATTTGATTTGAAACGGGCGGGTTGGCCAGATGCATGCATGTTTTTGAGTATGGATGGACCGAGCTAGTTTTTTTATTATGCGAATGAATACATACCGGTTTATTTTTATGGTTAGATTATTTTAAAAAATGAGTGGATATTGAAATATCTTACAGTATCTCGGAACACAAAGTGGAGTTCACATTTGTTTCAGGGTAATATGATGATTGTCACATGCTCGATCTGAGGGTCAAAGCGTGACATAATAGGTTACTTTTCTGTCTTAATGGATGTACTTGTACATGCAATCAGTTTGTGTTTGGTGGTCTCAATTGGAATTGATATACACTACCAAAAAAAATGAAGACCTTTACCCCCAAAATCCGGTGGCAAACGGTTGGGGATCTTCTCCGGTGGCTGGTATTTCCACCGGCTTTGCTCACGCTAGTAAAGGGTTATGCCAATGGCCAGGTGACCACTGACATTGGTCCTGAGCTATGCTGCGGCCATGAGACCGCTGTGATATTTAAATATGCAACGTTGGGGCTTCTCTTTGCTGTTATAATAACTGGGATCGTTACCGTTAAATGCATTAAATGTGTCAAATTTCCAGATATTCTCTCTTTCAATATTCTCTCCTACAACATCAAATAATCTGCACATCAACCACCGATCCAATCATGATCACTGTCCGTCATCCTCGGCCTAACTTCTTCAAGAGGTGTATTCTTGGTGGAAAAGAGGATGGGCACCTCATGCTCATCTCCAAATGAGTGGAGAAAGGAGCATCACCAAGTCTCCCACAAGTAATAACTCAGCGAGAGATTAGTGCAGGCTGAAACTGTGGATGTCCTTCCACACCCAAGTATTGAAGCAACGGAAACTGGGAGGAGGCAATAGTTTGGGCATAAATTCTTTGTATCTGCGATGTGTAAAATATATTGGATGCCTTGTTTTATGAGTGACATACCCCCTTTCATCTTCCTGTCATATGAATTGGTCTTTGAACTTGCACATATTAATTGATAATACCTAATTTTTTCTTGGTTTGGTTTTGTACATTGTCTTTTGAGTGTGTGAGTGTTGCTGTGCATTAGTCATAAGTGATCTCCCTAACGGGGAAATCACAAGATATTTCGAATGGAAGAATGAACTACAAGGAATAGAGGACAGATCTTATCAATAAAGTAATTCAACCATGGGTTGTTTTGTGGCTTAAGCATAGTGAGAGAAAGCATGTATAAATACAAAATATATCTATGCAAATTTGGGGGGAAAATAAAAAGTAAAGAGAGTAGAGGTAACTTGTTACGCCATTATGATCTTGGACAACCTAGTCTTTAACTTGGCTTACTAAATCATTCACTACTATTGTTCTTATAAGGATATTTAAATAGTAAAAAAACTCATACTCAAATGTTTTTTTTTAAATCGAGATCTAATATTCAAATTTTCGTGAATACGATTTTTGTGGCTCACATGTAACCACAAAAAAAATAATATTCACAACTATCTTTCTTTTGACATAATTATTGAAATATCATTTTTGAGTGCGCTTTGACAATCCGTTAACCACATGAAATAGCTTACAAAAAAAAGCATAGCACAAAATCATGCAAAGCAAATCTTGTGTTATATCAAAACCTTTGTACAGCACCAAAGGATTAGATGTCGTGTATTGTGTAGAGCAAGGTATATCTCCTACCATTTGCTATTAGGGTGCTACAAAATTATAGTCTTGCCAACATAAAATCACATTCCTATTATTAAAGTTGAAAGAATGTGATGTAATTTTGGGCAACAATGATTTAAATTGGGCTGTTTTTGATCAATTTCACTTTTATTATTCAAGAAGAAAATAGTGTTGAAATTGGAAAATTAATTGGGCGGACCAGACTAACTACATTGATGAGAGTGGGTCACATCCAGTGAGACATTCGAAAGTCTTGAAGCGTTGGTTGGTGAACAGTTGATAGTTGAGAACCATAGCTCAACCCTTCGTTACAATTTATGGCTACGTCCTCCTTTGTCTTTTGTGGCTTCCTTGGTTGACAAAAAGGATGCCCTCTATTTATATGCCTCTTCCGAAGATCTAATCTTTTCCAAATAAAGCGTCTCTCTCTCTCTCTCTCTCATGGAAACACTACCCAGTAAAGTTTGGTTTAGCCTAGGGAGACACAGAAAGAGAAGCCAATACCAAAGGCTGAAAACAATGTGTACTAGAAGGAGCTGCAAGAATCAAAGGTTAGGAAGGAGTAACAAAAAGGTTTGGAGCATTCGAGTGGTCCCAAAATTGCGTTTGAAGATCACAGCGCCGATCACACTCATGCGAAGCCTTAGAGCTGCTTATGTTGAAATGATGAATAGCTTTGCACGAAAAGTTGCCCTACTAAATGATAATGTTTTCCCCCGCAAGATGATCCAAGAGGGTACTCCACATTCATGTGTTATTAGGTGATTTGCAGGTTACGCAGTCAAATTTCTCCTCTTTTACGAAGCCAAAATACTAATAGTTTCCGAGTGCTGTTCAATTTCTGAAAGAGCCTTTTTATATTAATGTAATGTGATTAATGCAAAACTCTTGTTCTTTTCACGAACTTTCAAAGTCTCTTTTATCGGTTGGGGTTACAAGGGTGTGCGGAAGGTGGTCAGAGGCGGAACTAAGGGATGACACGAAGTAATTGCCCCCCCAAACTTTTCGAAAAATCCATTTACGCCTCTAATTTATTAATATTATCCCATAAATAAAAATAATATTAATTTTGTCCCTACCTCTCATAAACAGTTGTAAAAAATTTATCACTCTCGTATTTTTCATCTTTTTTTATTAATATAATTCTGATAACATAATATTTATACAATATTCATAATTATAATAATACAATACAATATTCATCATATATTGAGAAAATATTGACTACATTGTTATATATAATAATTTACCACAATATTATACATGTTATAACACCTATAGATGTTGTTTCACTGCCTAATAAACATGATTTAAGCATTAACATAGTGCATGGACAAGGATATGTGGGCAAGGAATATATATTTTTTTGTGTGCCATAACACCCGGTATTTGAGATTTCGTTTCGACTAATCTGGATCGATCATTGTGGGGCCCACATACTATGGAGGGAGGTCTCTCAATAAATGTCTCTCTGTTCCCATAAGAAGTTGAACTCTCGTATGGTTAAGGGGCAATATAGCCCTTGCCATCTCTGCCAACATTTGTTGGTATGTGGCAAGGATATGATAGAGCTAACAACATGCAAAGCAAGTTAAATGATCTTAAAACACTTATTTTAAGAGAGAATGCATCTTACACATTGTGTTAATTGTTTCGCATGTCAACTAAAATTGACTTTTTTAATTTAGTCCATAGCATATATAGTGGTTGTTGGTAATTCATGAAAGCTTTGTGATTTACTTTGTGAAAGACGCAAAAATGAATTCGTGAAGCATTGCAAGTTAATGTGATATGCGGCGGGTATTTTGAATCGAGAAATTACTTTGAAAAGGCCAGCAAACGCGGACATAGGTTGGAGTTCTGGCTATCCTGCATTGCTCAATCTTATTAAGTTACTCTCTTCGGTTATTGAGGTGAATAAAATAGTTATCGAAGATGGTTTAACTTCATAACAGCAAGGTGAAGCTAAAAGATTGGTGGATAATATTGAAATTTTGATTTTTGATTTGATGAAAAAAATTTAGAAATGACAAATGATTTGTTAATAGCATTATAAAGAAAAAGAAAATGATATTGTGAATGTCATGAAGTTGGTACAAATTTGAAAGCAATAGTTACAAACTACAAGAGATGATGGATGAATTCTCTGATTGTTGAAGTTTCATTCTTTTGTGTAAAATATAAAATTTATGCTCATGATATGAATGCTTTACATGTTTAGCCACAAATGCTAAAGTCTAGATATAAAAGCTATAGATTACTATGGTAAAAACCTATTTTACATTGTCATAGATCATCCGCTTCAAGAGCATAATAGTCGTTTAGACGAGAGAACTCCTGTGCTATTAATTTTTGTTGCATCCTCAAGTTCTCGTTATAATTTTGTTGCTTTTGACAATGAGGGATTGGTGGGCTTTGTTAAATTATATCCTCATGACTTTTTTTTAGTACAATTAATGGTTTCACATAGTCAAGTTGAAACTTATATAATTGATATACATACTAATGAGAGATTTTGGGGACTCAAAAGAATTGGAGAGTTTTCTGAGAAGATATCATATTTCATAAGATTGATTTTTCTTCAATTAATTTGGCATTGTTATTGTCTATTGCAACTGCTACTGTTAAAAGAGATTTTTCTATTATGAATATTGTAGAAGATGACTGCTCGATTGAATAAAGAATGAATAACTGAATTATTGTTTGGTGCTATTGAGACTGATATATTCTCTACAATTGAGAATTGAAGACTTGAAGGGGACAATTGAATAAATTATCTTTAACAATAAAAAATAGATGTATTATTTTTTAATAATGTCGTAACATACTTTGTTTTTAATATTTTATATTTTAGATAATTACATTTTTAATTTATATATATATATATATATATATATATATATCCATATATTTATAAACTCACGTACATACTTTTGTCCCCTTAAATTCTGATTTCACCTCTGAAGGTAGTACGGGACCATCCAAAAGAATTTTGGCCAAGTCCAACAAAATTAAAATACAAAAACTACAATTGGAAACATCTTTCTCTTGAGAATATCCATGTCGTAGTGATAAGGCACAGCAACATTTAAAAAAAAAAAAAAAAAAAAAAAGAAACAAAAAACAAAACAAAATAAAATAAAATAAAATAAAACAAAACAGCGTTGCCAACAAAATTTATGAATAAGACAAATTTGTCATATCAGAGCAACGAAAATGGAGGCCGAATACAATCTTGCCACTAATTACGACGATTGTACATTGCCCATGTTCGTTCGTCTAAGACCTTATCCTCCCGATCCTTGCCATGGTCACTAACATATTTATATTGTACTAACAGAACATTAGCCATGCCTAAATTGCATCAATTGAATTTTTGAGAGAATATTAACGGCTTGTTAGAAAAATATTATCCTTCAACTATTCACTTTCACTTCTCTATGAATACAGATAAATTGCGCTTCCAGAACACAGTTCACTTTCCCTTGCACAGACCTAGCAAACAAGAGATGCTAGAAAAGAATTTTAACATTATCTCATCAGTATTTACACCACACAACCACAACAATAATCAAATTTCACCACCTTTACATGCTCCAATGTTTGTTCACTACTGCTGGAGACCAAAAAGAATGAAGCCTATAGAATCTGAAAATGACAAAATAAGGAACATATGGACCAAAAACTACACATGATTTTTCTTTGTACTGTACAACAAACAGCTATGAATCAAAGAATACACTAAAGAAAGCCTATCGACCACCACACCAAAGCATACAAAATATTAAGCTATGGACAAAGCAGACAACTTCGCTCAAAAGAATGAAATGAATTATATAAAACATAAGCAAAAATTGAGAGATGAAGCATTGATTCATGATATACATCTTGCTGTGAAACTTGAATTTGTTGCTCCTGCGCGTAAAGCCTTCAACAATGCCACAAACTTAAACAGACTCTCCTCTGAGAACCATTTCAACTTCCATGTGAGTGATCTACGATTCGACTGTTTCTTGACCTCATTAACCTCGTTGCCTTTTGGGTCAAGGCACAACTCTGAAGCCACATGTTGAAGTGACAGTGTAACGCAAGGAGACTCCGTCGAATCAATGATCTGAGGAAATCACAACAGCGCATTCAGCTTCATGGAATCTATTAACCAACTGAAATCCAAGGACCAAGTTGCATCAGAGAGCACTGGAAAACAAATTATGAGCCACTTCACACTGCATTTCGCAGTCCACAACAGTACAAATGGAGCATAATTTAGACAAATCTGAACATCATCTGCAAGGTACAATCTTCTCCAGGAAGGCCTAAGCAGACAGCAGTGGAACACATTAACTCTATTTCTGTGTGCCAACAAAAAATGTCTCGCAAGGTATGGCATCACAAAAGGAACAGACATCTAGGCAGAGATTAGGTACTACGGACCAAAAATGTAGCCCAAAAAATGCCTTGTGTTTGAATCCATCCTGGACTATCATTATACATAAAATATTCATCCCATCCTACTTGTCCTAGAACATTCCATGTCATATTGATCTCCAATTTCCAAAGCAGCTAACATTTAATTCGTGCAATCAATAAAAACCATCTTTTTGTTAAGGCTAAAGAGCCATCCAATTCTTTCAAATAGCACAATGAGTAGTGTATGAGTTTCTTGCATGTAGATAACTATACACTGTCCCTGTGCATAAAATTTCTCACATCATGGAAATGGAGATTATTACATGTCCTTTGTTCATATGAAAAAATAAAGAAGCAAAATTGAGCAGATCAGGATGGAATAAAAGCTGATGATGATATTATCTGTAATTGAGAAACAAATAGCACTCTGGAAGTATGTAAACAGAGAAGCAAATTCAATCATCAGGAAGAAGAAAGCAATAAAAAATTTGAAGAATTATTACCATCTCGGACACATCAATAATGGAGCAACATAAATCAAGAGAGAAATATGGAGAGGAACATGCATCCATTGAAATAGAACTGAACTGCACCAAGTCTTCAATGCAAAGAATCAGATGCCCTCCAGCCAAAAAGAGTGATCTTGAAAGCCATTGGTCCTCTGTGGAGAATTAAAAGCAAATTATATGCATTTTTAAACATGACAAATACTGTCCTACCTCCAATTCGACTAGATTAACTTTGAACAACAGTGAAATGGCTATGTTTTAGTATTAGAATGGTTAAGATCCCATCCAGGTTACCATAATCTTCATCTGAAAAAATGATCTAAGCATTTATAGGTGTTCATGTTCAAGGATTTGTTTAGTCAAATTAAGGTTCAGGGTTGAGGAAAAACCCATTTATTTGATTAATTTAAACCAGTGCCCAATGACATGATGATATGCCTCACTGTGCTGGGGAAAGGAATAAAATTCCCTTTATTCCCGCAGCACTGATTCAGATCCTTCACAGCCATGATTTTCTAAACAAAAGAGAGGAATCTCACTGAAAACAGCCACTACAAAATCTACACTTGCTTTTTCATTTTGCCTTCTAAGTACAGTTCGAGTGACATTATCTCTGTCGTTCAAATGCCTGGAGTCCATCTTAAAGGTTGTATAAAATTTGCAACAAGTGTTCTGAATTTTTTATATTCTCCTTGTAAGATAAAAATAAATAAATAAATAAAATTGTACAATTTAAACTGTTTGACAATTTTTGGGTATGTGGAGTTCCCAGAGATCAAGCATTTCCTTCTCCTTTAACATATAACCTCACAATCATTTCACTTACATTCCACTGGTAGAAATGATAAGATATCATGTGTTCCCAAAACTGCCTCCACAGAAAGGAGAAAGGGAAAAAACATATCAACACGGAAACCACGTAACACAAACGAAAAGACTAAACTGGATTATATGTTCATACAAATAACAACAGAGAACTCTCTTCAAATGTGCTTGACCTTTCCATATATGTTCATTTTTTTTTATTAGGAGGGGAACTTATTAAATGAATTAAAAAGGGGAGGTGGGGGAAATTGCACCGAAGGGGTTCCTCCCACAAAGATACAACAAAGAATCAAAGTGGACAACCACTTCCATGGATTCAAACGTCACAGAAGATGAGAAAAATATATATATATAGAAGAAAAGAAAAGAAAAGAAAAACTCTTCAGAAAGCTGCCACACCCATCTGCCCCTAAAAATCTTCTGATTCTATTGTATGGCTAGACCTGTATTTGAAGGGAAAGTTCTGAAAAACCACGGTTAGAACTATACTATTGTATGGTACTAAGTGGTGGGTTATTAAACAACAATAAGAACAAAAGATAACTGTAGCAAAAATGAGGATATTTAGATGGATGTGTGGCAAAACTAAAAAAAATAGAATTAGAAATGCAGAGATTCGTAACAAGTTGGAAATTAATTCAATTGTGGATAAGATGCGAGAATGTTGCCTAAGGTGGTTCAGGCATGTGCAAAGACCCAAAGATGCACCGGTTAGAAAAATCGAGAATTTAAATATAAGAGATCTAGTAAAACGTAAAGATAAACCGCTGAAAAATTATATACAAATTATCCATAAAAGTATGATAGTTAAGAATTTAGACGAAAAAATGATCTTGGATAGGAATGAGTGGCATAGAAGAATCGGCACAAATTAAACCAACATATTATATATATATATATATATATATTTTTAATCATTTCCAAATTTGTCTTTTAAATGGCCAACCCCAAATATTCGGATTAAAACTCAGCTTCTTCTTGTTGTTGTTGTTGTTGGAACCTTTCTAAAATCAGTAATTATCTTAATTTTTGAAATCCTTCGTATTATAAATGATTTTAGGTATTTATTTTTAGTACAAATTCTATTTTATTATAAATCCTAATTTCCCCTATTTAAAGGGAGTATGATCAATAAAAAGACAAGTCTAAATTACCATAAATGAAGTGTGATAGGAAACCTGTTATAGAAGAAGTTCCGAATCATCAAACCTAGGGTCTAAGAGAGTGAAAACTCTAGCAAGGAAAAGAGGAATTCCTGCAAAATATCCATTGACTAGATCCTGTACTAAGGTTCATATCAATTTGATATCAAAGCCAATCATAATAGAAAACTCTGCACAATGATTTAGCATGATGGAAAGATTCATAAGGGAATTCCAACAGCGAATTGAGCAACTAATAAAGCAGCCACCGGCAAGGATGGAGGAACTCAAGCAGTCCAACAAGAAGTTGCTGTAACAAAGCAGACAGCACTGATCTCGCTTACAGAAAGGTTTCAACAAGAGCTGCAGCGGCACAACAAGATCCAAGAGGTAAGGAGCAGCAGCCACACCCTTGCAGACCAAGGGGAGGACAGGAATAGTTTGCTTGAAGGAAGGACTGCCATCCCCAGAAAGTACCATGACTTCAATAGCTATGAATATAATTAGTTTGGGCAGGATCTTTAGCTTTCCATTCATGACAGCAAGGCTGCCGATGAAGGAAGAATTGACTCATACATTCACAACAGCAAAATTGGTGTCTTAATAGAAGTGAACGGTGAAAAAGATTTTGTCTCTCGTGGAGATATCTTTAGGGAACTGACTGATAATCTGGCCATACAACTGACTGTCTATCGATAAGTGTAGTATCTTGTTAAGGAAGCATGTCCTAATGCTACTAAATTTACAAGAAAAGGAAATTCTGGAAAGTCCAAAGAAGAGGATGAGGAAGGAGACTTATTGGGAGTTCTTGAAGACTCGAGAAGACCTATCCTGAACTCAAGCTTGAGAACAAACTCTGTCCAAAAGAAGAGTAGTAATATGCAATTGGATATCATTTGAAATAATTATTTTAGAAAATACATATCATTTGAAAGAGATCTTTTGAAATAATATTTAGAAACTAGTAAAAATGAAATATTTTAGAAAAAAGAGTAGTTTTCTTATTTTAATTGATTGCAATCTTTTTAAAATTAGTAATCATCTTAGTTTTTGAAATCCTTCATATTAGAAATGATTTTAGATATATATTTTTTGGTAATAATTCTATTTTATTATAAATCTTAATTATTTATATTTAAAGGGAGTATGATCAATAAAGAGAGAAGTTTAAATTCTCATAAAAGAAATGTGGTGTGGTATGAAACTTGTTAGGAAACAAGTTCCAAGCCGTCCAACCTAGGATATAAGAGAGGGAAAACTCTAACAAGGACGAGAGAAATTCCTACAGAGTATCCATTGATTAGATCATGTACTAGGGTTCAAATCAAACCCCCATATGAATCTTCTTTGTGTATTCTCAATCCTTTTCACCACCGACATAGAGGTAGGAAAAAGAAACAAATCATATCGGGAGATTGGAAAGAACAGTCTTGATGAGGGTAAGCCTTATTGAGATTTCAAGCTATCAAGCAACTAGGATTGAATGAAAACTTAAAGAACTTTATTTGAAGAAAGAGTGCACAATGAGAGCATTGGTTTTTTTTTCATAGATAGAACATCCCATACAAGCTCCTATTTATAGAGATTATTACTTGAGAAAGAGAGGGAAAAAGACCCCAAAGACTCAAGGAGCCGTTGGGGAACATTGGGGACAGATTTCTGTCCCCAAAATCACTATATAACAGCCATTTTTATGGCTGTTATACAGTGCAACGGCTAGTTCAAAAGAACTAGCCGTTTTGCCCTTTTTAGGGTCCATTTTGGACTTCTTTTAGAGGCTTAACAATGCCCTTTTTGAGGACTAAAAAACCCATAAGGAACGGACCAAATACATCTCATGGATGGGCTTAAACTTGGCTTGAAATTGGGCCTATGCTAACCACACTTAGTTCTCTTTTATTTCAACACTCCCCCTCAAGTTAGGTGTGTATGTATCTATAACACCTAACTTGACCAAGTTTTTTTGTATATGATTGGCGGTCCCAGGCTTGGTGAGGATGTCGGCAATTTGATCATCGCTTTTAGTGAATCTTGGAGTGATGAGCTTCTCCTCAACCTTTTGCCTCACAAAGTGACAATCCACCTCAATGTGCTTTGTCCTTTCATGAAAAACCGGGTTTGAGGCGATGTGAATGGCTGATTGGTTATCACAATGTAGGGAGATTGGAGTAGGGACTATAAACCCTAATTCTTCAATCAAGGCTTTCAATCACACGACTTCACTTGTAGCGGTTGCCATGGCTCTATATTCCGCTTCCGCACTTGATCTTGATACCACATGCTGTTTTTTGCTTTTCCAAGCAACAAGATTCCCTCCAACAAACATGCAATACCCTGAAGTCGATCTCCTATCTTCTGAATCACCAGCCCAATCTGCATCACAGAACCCTATGATTTGAGAAGATTCGTTCTTCTTCATTTGAATTCCCATTCCTGGAGTTCCCTTTAAGTAGAGAAGAATTCTTTCAATGGCCCTCCAATGCTTCTTCTTGGGTTGATGCATGTGCTGGCTAACTTGCCCAACGGCATAAGAGATGTCCGGTCTAGTGATGGTTAGGTAGATCAATCTTCCAACAAGTCTTTGATATCGTTGCTCATCTTCATAAATTTCCTCATCATCTTTGTGACTTAAGGATGTGCTTACTGGACTACAAGCTGGTTTGGCACCTAGTTTTCCCGTCTCCTGCAAAAGGTCAAGAGCATACTTTCTTTGTGATAGAACAAGCCCATTGGAACAATAGGCAAGTTCTATCCCTAGGAAGTATTTTAGTTTCCCTAGATCTTTGATGTCAAACTTAGTTTGAAGAAAAGTTCTAACTTTGTTAATGAGATTCATATCATTTTCTGTTATAATTATATCATCTACATAAACAAGAATGATAATGGTATTTTCTCCTAGGTTCTTGACAAATAAGGATGAATCACTAACGCATTTCTTAAAACCATGTTCAAGGAGAGTAGTGCTAAGTTTTCCATACCATGCTCTAGGTGATTGCTTGAGGCCATATATTGCCTTCTTTAGTTTGCAAACTTTGTTGTCACGATGGGAGAAACCAGGGGGCACTTCCATGTACACCTCTTCTTCCAAATCTCCTTGTAAAAAGGCGTTTGCAACATCCATTTGAAATAATGGCCATGAGTGATTTATAGCAAGAGAGAGAAGGACACGGATGGTGTTCATCTTGGCCACGGGTGCAAACGTTTCCTTGTAGTCTATGCCATATGATTGAGTGAAGCCCTTGGCCACCAATCTTGCCTTGAATCTATCTATGCTTCCATCACTCTTGTGTTTGATCTTGAATATCCATTTGCATCCCACAGCTCTTTTTCCCTTAGGTAGAGAGGTCACTTCCCAAGTGCTATTTTTAGCCAAAGCATCCAACTCATTCTTCATTGCTTGAACCCAATGAGGTTGATCCTTTGCCTCCTCAAATGTTCTAGGCTCTTGGTGAAGGTCTATGTTCTTGATGAATCTTTGGTGACTGCAAGACATGTTAGATATTTAGTATTGAGAAATTGGATGAGTAGTCACCTTGGAGTTAAAATAGACCCTTCTATTGATCCATTCCGAGGGAGGAAGTCTAAGTCTTGTAGATCTTCGAAGAGGAGGAGGGGGTTCATCCATAGACTGCTCCTCATGCTCTTCGGCCGTATCAAGTGCTCCCCCTGAGTCTGAGTGTCCTTCCTCTTGATCTTCTTCTATTTCATGATCTGAATGAGAGGGAGATGGGTTCCCTTGAGTTGGATCATTTTGGTGAGTTTCTTCATTGCTTTCGGCAGGAACTTCATTGATTTTTGGCAGAATCACATTCCATTGTTCTTGCTGGTAGTTTTCTTTGGTTTGATCTTCTCTTCTTTGACCTGCAAAATAAGGCTCATTTTCTACAAATATCACATCCTTGGATGTGTATAGTTTCTTGGTTAGAAGATCATAACATTTATAGCCTTTTTCAAAAGAGGAATATCCTAGAAAGATGCATTTTCTTCCCTTGGCATCTAGTTTGCTCCTAAGATGACTAGGAATGTGGACATAGCAAACACAACCAAAAACTCTTAAATGATCAATGCTAGGTCTCTTTCCAAGGAGTAGTTCTAGGGGTGACTTTCCTCCTAGGATTTGGGATGGCATGAAGTTTATAAGGTGAGCAGCGGTCCTAATGGCCTCATTCCAATATTCCTTAGGTAAATTTGAGTGAAACATCATAGATCTAGCTGTCTCCAAGAGATGCCTATTCTTTCTCTCAGCTATTCCATTTTGTTGAGGAGTGTACACACAAGACTTTTGATGAATGATCCATTTTTCCTCTATAAATTTTTCAAACTCAAGGCTAGTGAACTCCCCTCCATGATCTGACCTAAACATCTTTAGGTTAGCATTAAATTGCTTTGTTATGTATCTATAGTAGCTCTTGAATGCCTCAAATACTTCAGATTTGTTAACTAAGAGATAAACCCAAGTGTATCTAGTTTTGTGATCTATGAATGTCACAAAGTATCTAAAACCATTATGGGAGACTAAAGGAGAGGTCCAAACATCCGAATGAACTAATTCAAAAACCTCTTTATATATTGTTTCAGAAATGAGATAATACACTTTGGTTTGTTTTCCAAGTACACAAGCTTTGCAATGCCTATCTTCTAATTCACTATTCGGAAATAGGCGTTTCAAAGCCAGGTTTCCTGGATGCCCTAGATGTTCATGCCATAAAGAGGAGGATATGTTTCGGACAGCAAAAGCTTGGTTCTCTTGATCCAAGTAATAGAGGTTGTTCCTCCTAGTTCCCTTGCCAATCAAATTGTTCGTTTTGCGATCCTGAAATATTACTTGGTTAGGATCAAAAATAGCTTTGCAATTTTGCTCTTTGGTTATTTTGCTAATAGAAAGTAAGTTTGAATTGAACTTTGGAACATATAAAGCTTTAGTCTTTCTCCCAAATAGTTCAATTTCTCCTAAGTGATCAACTTTTAACTTATGACCATTAGCTACTTTAACTAATTTATGATTGGTCAAGGGAATAAACTTGTTGATTTTGTTTTTATCTTTTACCATATGATCGTCACATCCGGAATCTATGAGCCAAGAATTGGAAATAGATGAAGATAAGGAATTACCAGAATGGTGACTAATCTGCCCAACAAGGCGTTTGAATTCCTTATGCATCTCCTCCATCTTGGATTCGAGTGCTGCCACTTGAGACACTTGTTGAGCATTTGAAGATGATTCCGGATTTTTCCTAGCATATTTTGGCCTCAAATGTGGGTGTAGGAACCAGCATTTTTCTTTCTTATGGCCAGACTTCTTGCAATGTGGGCAAATGTCTCTTTTTGCAAAGTTTTGAGTGTTGTTGGCCGGATGCTCTTCGTGGACAGCTTGGAATGCTTGAGAGTCGGATTTAAGCTTGGTAGATTCTTCAAGCCTTAAGCTAGTCTCGGTTCTTTGCACCATGAATTGGACTTCTTGAAATGAAGGAAAGACCTTCATTCGAAGAATCTCTTGACGAATTGGAGCATATTCATCTCCAAGACCCATGAGTAGACCAAAGGTCATATCTTCATCGTTCCTTTGAAAAATGGTCTTGAGATTTATAGTAAGAGGCCTCAAGAGATTGAGTTTATTCCATAGATCCCTATATTCCCCAAAGTGTTCGGGTATGGATTTACCTCCTTTTTGAATTTTGAAGATCTTCTTTTTCAGCTCAAAGATTCTTCCGGTGTTGGATTCTTGACCATATAACGATTGCATTTGCTCCCATAATGCTCTTGCGTTTGGAATACATGTGACCATAGCCTTGTGAGTTTTGTCAAGAGACATTTGAAGGAGTACCACCACTTGATCGTCTCTCTTCTTCCATACTTTGAATAATGGATTGGCTTCATCAAGAGGTTCTTCAAAGATATGATTTTCAAGGTTGAAGAAGTTTAGGGACCTCTTGATGGTATCTTGCCAAGCATTGTAGTTTGTGGAATCTAGAAGTAAGGAGGTGAACATTGAAGTGCTAATTTGTGATGGAGGGTCATTAAGACCGGAAGAGGAAGGTATCGTTGCCTGCTCTGATACCATATTGAGATTTCAAGCTATCAAGCAACTAGGATTGAATGAAACTTTTTTAGAACTTTATTTGAAGAAAGAGTGCACAATGAGAGCATTGGTTTTTTTTTCATAGATAGAACATCCCATACAAGCTCCTATTTATAGAGATTATTACTTGAGAAAGAGAGGGAAAAAGACCCCAAAGACTCAAGGAGCCGTTGGGGAACATTGGGGACAGATTTCTGTCCCCAAAATCACTGTATAACAGCCATTTTTATGGCTGTTATACAGTGCAACGGCTAGTTCAAAAGAACTAGCCGTTTTGCCCTTTTTAGGGCCCATTTTGGGCTTCTTTTAGAGGCTTAACAATGCCCTTTTTGAGGCCTTTTTGAGGACTAAAAAACCCATAAGGAACGGGCCAAATACATCTCATGGATGGGCTTAAACTTGGCTTGAAATGGGGCCTATGCTAACCACACTTAGTTCTCTTTTATTTCAACAAGCCTTTTCCATATATGTCATTGTTTTTAACTTTATCTCTACCATTTGACAAACACTTCCAAATACATCTTGAAGACTCCTTAGGTAGAGTGAGATCAGATATTAAAAAAGAGGAAAATAGAAAGCGACGGGATCAAGGGATGGATAGACAAATTTTCAACACTTAGGAGAACAAAATATGGGTAAAACAAGAAAGGATGGATACAAAATGGTAATCCTTAGAACCTTTTGTACAATCACCAAGTTTTCAAAATTATTGAGACCCCAAACCTATCAGTCCTAACAAACAAGGAAACCAAATCAAATCAAATCTTATATAAATAAGGAAACTAAAACTAGCCATATCTTAATCAAAATCAAAAATGTATTAGCATCAAAATTTTCTCAAAAGCCTAATCAACTAAAATTACTAAATATATATTTCATAATCCCTTTTTTTTTGCGTGATGGGGGGATAAAGAATGTATTTGATGTGTTAGAGAGATCTCACATCTCATACAAAATCAATTATGAGACTTGCAAACATGATAGTCCACACATTTCACCTCCAAAGTGGAAAAGGCAATGGTGGTATTGCAACCAAAAGCAATTCAAAGTAGAAGAAAAGCATTTTTATTCAGACCCAAATGTTCAAATTAGTGAAAGCAACAAATTACTTTGGTCATTTGAGCAAATGCTTATTTCAACAAAAGGCAGCATTCAAAGAAAATAATAGCACCAAAATTGATTGCCATCATGTCTTTGTGCATTCTGAATGTCCTAATGCATCCATGTTAGTGTACAGTTGCATGTTATATGGATACATTCAAATAGTTGCATGCATGTCCATGTCCCAGTCCATGTCTTGGTAAGGAGTTCTCAATTTAACAATGCCTCAGAGTATTTATTGCTTTCAGACGTTATTTGTGATAGCATGTGCTTTCAATACTTGAGTTGATTGACTTTAAAGAACATTCCATTTTAGTGTAAAGACCAAGTATTAATTACAATTACCCTTATTGGAATGGATTGAATCGCAGTCATAGCTGCAGGCTCAAGCATATCAGGCAAAAGAGGCACTGTTTAGTGAAAACGTCATCACAACTGAATTATCTCAAAGGGCTTCACATTGAAAACATGTCTCAAGCATTATAGCACCATTGATTTGTAACATTTCTGCACCCTAGGGAAAATGACAACACACCATATTGCCTGATAATGTCTGTGACAACCATTATGCACCAATATGATTCTGGGTGTCTGATTTCAATACCCTTGAGTTGACTTGGGAATTGGTACTACTTGTACTCATCTTTGAGATAATTGAAGAAGTATTGTGCATCACAAAAGATGCCCATTGCCGATTTGTATAATTTATCATACAAGTTGGGCAAAAAGTGGTGAAGTTCACCATTCAAGTAGACATGGTACTTCACTTCCTTTAAGGCTTGAAAATACAATGGAGATGGTAGAACATATAAAGTTCTTGTTTCTTTATTGCAAAAGCTGTTATAAGCAGAATAAGATGAAGAATCCACATCAAAAGGATGGAAACTCCACGAAGTAACCAAAAAAAAACAAAAGGAAAAGAAAAAGGAAAAACCGAACAAGTAACATATAAAGCAACAAATTAAAATACAAGACATCAAGCTTCGCATGTATATCAAACAAGCGTTTACATGTTCACATTTTAATGGGTCAACAAAAATTCTAGACACACGAGTCTAAAAACTACTACTAACACTTGTTATGTGCTTTAATCCTGTAACGTATTTTACACCTAACAGGGCAACAACCAAATTAATTAAGTAGGTCCAGAGCTCAACAATCAATGATATAGCACAAATTGAATCCGAAAACAAATATGTAACGAACAACAAAATATCAATAAGAAAGAAATTTGGAAATAAGTAGGAAGATGTGTGAAATTGTGAAATCTCAGGTACATGTGTTCCTTT
The DNA here is from genome assembly GCA_033439265.1 of Dillenia suffruticosa. Lineage (NCBI taxonomy): Eukaryota > Viridiplantae > Streptophyta > Magnoliopsida > Dilleniales > Dilleniaceae > Dillenia > Dillenia suffruticosa. Next base: position 20,202,681 of record JAVTVX010000015.1, on the reverse strand, counting down.
ATATAACCTTCCATGCGGTTTACACCATAGATAACAATATAAAGTTAATGATAATGATCATGCAATGCTCTGGATTGAGTATGCAATGCCAATAACAACTTAGTTACTGGAACAGGTCCTCATTTTGTTTTCGTATTTAGGACTCTCCTCCACATTCTTTTGCTCTGGTAAATCATCTTTCCTTTTCATTCTTCATCTCTTGAGGCAGTTGAGCCTAGGTATGGTAATAAATCAAATATAAATTTGAGATCAAAGTTTATAAACTAAGCTATCATATTTCAAGAATAGCTCATTTTCATAATTCTTCTATTCAATCTGATCCAGAGTTGCACAAAATTTGAAGTTGCACTTTTGGGTCATCTGTAACATATCAAAGGGCTAAATCAGAATAAGGCAGGCCTACCTCCATTATTGATGCACGAGAAAAGCACCATAGAGTACTGAAATATGCTCAATTTCGCACCTCCACAAATATTTTTCTCAAATGATTCAAGCTGAACCGGCTCCAAACTGCCACATAGATTACCAAAAACCCAACTCCATTACAACACATTAAAAGAGTTGGAAAAAGGCCCGATGTAATATTTATCTAGTTTGAAGAAAAAATAGTGTAATGACAATTTATAGCTCACTTCTGGATAAAGTATGAATCACATGTCACAAATGAATCAAAGATCTTCAAGCCATATAGGAAGTCCCTTGATTTCTCCATACTTCTTGTTATGAAAACAAATGCAGTGTCCCCCCCAATGCACACCCTAATGCAAGAGAATGAGAAAAGATCAAATTTTGGACACAAAACCACAACAAATACCATAAAAGCAAGTGTCACAACTAGAATTCGCTAACCTTAAAACCTGAAGTCCTATACCAACCAAAACCTCACTGATTTCATCAACCTTGTGGGAACTCACTGTTCTCAACATAAGTCCTGCAGCAAACCAGCAGCACATTGGATCAAGATAGTACATATATAGAACATGAGACACTACCAATGCGAAAAATTCAACACAGATCCTTAAAAATGTGTCTCCTGAAAAAATTCATACCATAACAAACCTGACCTATCCCCTCCAGTGCTCCATCAATGACTAGCACATAAAACTTGTCTTCACTGCTAAGCAAGACAGCTGCTTCCCTGTAAAGAGGACAACAATTTAAGAGTAGAGATGATAATGCAGAAATAACCGTAAAAACCAACTTTTTTACAATTAAAACCTTAAAAAATCATGAAAAATAGATGAACCGGGATGCTTGAATAGAATGCAGCCAAAAATATCTCTGACATTTTGATCTTTTAAACCCGAAAATTGTCCAGAAATAGAGAGCTAATATGGTGTCATTTTTTAAATTTCCATTCTTGGAATAGAAACTGTAATTCTGGGAGCTAGAAATGAAACAATGGACTGATTAAATAATACACGAGAAAGAACCACAAATAAAGGAGAGAAATAAATATCAAGGCCTGCACAAATTCTACTAAGTTATTGGTTCCTACGCATGCATACATTTTTACTTCTAACTCCCTGCAGCTCATCTTAAAGAGGATTTCATTTTTATCATGGGCCAAACCACATCAAGCTAAAATCTATACAAAGGCTGGGAAAAGGCCACAACCATCAATATGATAAACAAAATGGTCAGAAAGCTAATCTGCAACTACGTCAAATTAAGTACATAATTGGAACTTCAAAATTATCATGTCGGACCTGTAAAAGAGAAACAAAAAAAAAACACTAAAACTAAAGCAAAAAATAATGATAATAATAATAAATAAAGAACTAAAAGAACAAGACCAACGCATTATGCAAAAAAAAAAAAATATATATATATATATATATATATATATATGGACATGGGAATAAAGTCAAAGAAAATGTTGTGACAACGACCCGCAGATTTCTTCACATCATGAAGTAAGAAAAAGTAAAGAAATTACCTTTCTTTATAACCACACTCCTCTTTAAGCAAACAGCTGCAAAGTATACAATCCTTACAAGTCTCATGAACTCCGGAATCCGCTAAATTGTAATTGAAGTAATTTTCAATGAAATCTTTAATCTGAGGAGATTGGGACATTTCGAAAGACAGTCTGCTCCCAATATCAAAGAATCTCCGAGAACTTCCATTCAATATTTGTCTTACTCTCTGATCTTCAAGATAATCACCGTAATCATCTACATTGCCTAAAGCATTAGATTGCTCAGTGTTTCCAAGGAGAATAGATTCTTCTACAAGAGAAACAACTCGCTTCTTTGGCTTCGTTCTGAATTTCTTCTTTTCCAACCAATCAGCCTCTAGTTTTATAGAACAAGCAATTTCACCAGCATGAACACCTGAAAGGAACACATTGCAAACTTGATTCGGATTCTCTTCATTGGAAAGAGTTGAGGCATGGGGAGCTTGTCCTTCATTAGAATTTGACATAGATATGCCATTTTCTCTGATCTGGGAAACTTCACGTTGTTTCCCATGGTCACTGTCCTCCAAATCTGGCACGGATGAGCTCCTTCTCAATAGTTCATCATTTGACTTGTCAACTTCCACCAACCATGCCCTACTTTCAAAAACATCCTCTTCACTATTGCTGGAAATACTGTCAGATGATGCCACGGAATAAGAATCAACAGAAAGCTGCAAAATTTCTTCCTCTAAAATATGACGCCGATGCAGGATGTCCACTTGATAATGAGGAGGAGATCCAGGATGGGCAGAGGTTAAACGAGATTCCATAATATTTTCAATTGCAGTCAAAGGCATGACACTAAGGCTTGAATCCACAGCATTGTTTCTATGAATAGTGGAGGCATCAAAACGTGAGTTAGCAGTTTTCACAAACAGACCTTTCATCCCTTCATGTGCATGTGATTTAAGTTTCTGGTAGAAATCGGTTCTTCCTGCATTAGGCACAGAATCCGTATAAGTCTCTCCAGCCAACTTTGGAGTTGCTTCCCCCATTAAATCCAAGTATTGTTGTGCATGGGAACCAGCAGACAAATCAGCATAGGAGTTATCAGATTCTAAGAAGTTCATGCTACTTTCATCTCCTGAAGCTAGAACAGAGTCAGAAACACATCTTGAACTTTCACTTAGGTTCTTCTGCCTTTTCTTGATATTATTTTCTTTAGAAGAATCAAACATACACCGAGTATAGTTACTTCTTTCAGCTTCATTCCCAGATGACTGCACCATCCACTCTTGAAACTCCCGCAGCCAAAGTATAGAACGCTCTTTCTTCAGATACTCAACCCTATTCATCAAACCAACAACTTCAGCTTCATCACCAGAAATGCCATTCTCCGACCTGCTTTGATTTTCATTTTCACATGACATGGACTCCAGGTCAGAACCGATGGATATCCGCTCGTTTTCACTCTCAATACAGGCAAGGCGAGAAACCTTTTTCTGCAACATGACAGGAACACTTCTAAAACAACTTGTGATAATTTTGTTCCAGAAGTTGGGGGAGAGGGTGATTTCATCATACAAACATATAAAGCACTTGCTGTAGAGCATAGAACTTGACATTTGGTTGCAATAATCAGCCTATCTAATCTACCTTTTTGGCATTGACACCACCATATCCTTCAGCCCCAGCTTTTGCAGGAGTATAAAATCCATAGCTTGCAGGTCGTTTCTGCTTGCTTGCCACAACAAGTCGCCTCTTCCAAAATTCTCTTGTACTAATTTGCCTTCCATCTAATTTTAACTATACATCCAAAGAAAAGAAGAATAGATGTAAAGTTGACAAAAGTCTGCAGTCAAAAAACTCTAATCCTCATTTTGACATATTATACTTCTGTACTATGAAAAAAATAGGAGACAAGAACTAGTTGAAAGCTAAACTAGTACATAGGCTTACAACTCACTTTCTTTGGATGAGGAAAATAACTGAATACTTGTTCTCTATACCATCGTGCAGAGCACAAAGGATTTCCTTCTAACCATAAGCTCTCTAGATTCGGAAGGCCTGCCAGGACTTCAAGCTCCGGAAAATTGGAAATAATGTTATAAGAAAGATCAAGCCCTTCAAGGGATTTCAAATTCTCAATTCCATGCACTGTTATTAAAGCATTGTTCCGCAGGACAAGTTTAACAAGTTGGCAAGAGACCTGCATGGTCCAACAAAAACTGTGGCACATTGGTTCAAAGCTGGTCTTAAAAAGGATATTTACAGCATTATATAAATTCATCAGCCTCTCAGAAAACATGCACAGCATGCATGCTACTTGGTACCTGAAATGATACAGGAAGTAAGATGATTACATTAACCAAGTCCTTGTTCAGTATATGTATCACAAAAATAATTTTAAGAATGACCCAAGTATTCGGTAAGATATTGAGAAAGACAAAAATGCTTGCTCTTCAGTATCCTACTCTAGCTTCTCTCTTGCTCAAAATCTCTCCATAATGCTCCCATATACGGCTCCATGGCTCCTGTAGATAACTATATTTCCTGGGGATTTTATTTTCATGGTCCCCCATTCTATTCTTTATGTTAAACCTATCCCGGTCCTTTCATTTCATATCTCTATTTGCATACCACATTTCCAATTGTGGTTTCACTTTGACTTGTGCGGATGAGATTTGGAAGATTAAAGTTCCTTCCAAGATAATAGGCTTTCACAAGAATGCATGTTCATATAGAATATAAATGATCCTTCACCGATTAGGAGACTAAACAACGCCCACTCTCCTATCAATTGTGTCATGTTCCTTAAATAACTAATCTTGAAATCTTTTATTTATTTCTTGTTTAGTCCCTTGGCATTGGATACTTTCTTTTAATCAGAAAAATTGCAGGGAAATTTTTCACTTTAATAATCAGAAAGTGTCCTGGCATTGGGTACTTTCTCCACCAAATGCTATTTAGTACCTAAATGATTTTTCATTTTAATGCTACTCAGTACCTAAATTTTACACTAACACCCACCAAATGATAATTTTTCACTTTAATACAGGAAGAAAGATAATAATCACCTCTGGGATCTGGCAAAGGAGGCAAATGGCAATTATCATTTTGGGGGAGAAATGCCAGGACTTTTAGGATCATTCTCTTCTTATTAGTTTAACTCGGAGAAGATTGTCATTGTGGCTTCTTCATGCTCTATGATGGCGGGTTATTTTGGATGAAATATATTTAGGATGTTCAGAGGAATAGAAGAGCTATCAAAGAGTGTCCAACCTCTACATCTCCACTTCCTCAGGCCCCCCCCCATTGGGCCCATAATTCTCTGCCAACATCCCTCAACATCAAACAAGAAAATATTCATCAGCAAATAAAGTTGACTCCCAAATTCTTCAACTCCAAGCACAGTGGGTGGGGGGGAAGAAGCAGCAGCTGACTGTCTATCAAGCTTCAGCATAGAGCATTCATTAACCATATAATCTTCTCCAATGCAATTTTCCTAAAGTAAGAATGCTTACACAAGAAGCCTCTCCGATAGAGAAGGCAACCAGAAAGGCCCTCACTTCTCTAAATAGCACCTCAAGCAAGCAGTTGCTTGCCCCAGCCACACTCTGCCAAATCAAGCATAGCATATAGCCTGAGTCACTGCCTGCCGAGCGTTTTACTCTATAGCCCCAAAACAATAGAGGATTAAATGATAAACAACTTTCGTACATCTTAAACCAAGACAAATTCCAACCAATATTGCCAAGCGGCTTCATTATCAAATTTTTTGGTTCGCATCCAAGATTTTTAGTTCATTCCTCTTAGCTTGGCCCCAAGATTTTTAGTTTATTCCTCTTGCTTGCATCCACGTCCTTATCTTCTTATATCAAAATTTTCTCTTCTCACAAAATATTGTTAGAATTTGGCATCTCTCCAACAACTATTCACATTTACCTCATACTTCATCCTGTTCATCCTCTTCAATTTATCCTTTATTACCTCAATGCATTAGGCAAGCATCAACTTATTAATGGACGGTGCAGAAATATCAATAGTAATACTAAAGGTTCTTTCCTAATAGCTTTGATTTCATTTTGTTTCCCAACATTTTCCTCAATCTAATATTCCTGTAACTTTTTCATACATGGGTTGACATTGTACCACTAAGTGCTTCGTTGATGTAACATTTCTTGGTTTTGAAATTTAAAAAAAAAAAAAAAAGGAATCTCCCATACCATTTCTTATTTTCTCTGCTATCTCATCTTCATCTTCTAGTCTAGAATTGACAATCTAGAACTTGGCATTTTGTCTTTCTTGTGTTCCTTATGACTTCCTATTCTCCATTTTATCACTGGTTGCAAACTAAAAAACTCTTTGATTTTGCGCCAGTCAGGCACTTCTCCACACTTAAAATTTCCAACACATATGTAGAACAAAATAATCCCACCCAATGTATAGTTTTACAAACTTCCCTATCAACTCACAACCACACAGGAGTTGCTGCAACAAATCCACAATCAAAGTGCACTCAAAGCACAGTCAGAAAAAAAAAAAAAAAAAAAAAAATCAAATCATTGAATCAAATTCACCCTTCACTGTCAACAGTTGATATCCCACTTAAGAAAATGATAAAAAGCAATACATGTTCTTCCAGATGGCTTCCGAAATAAATAAAGACATTTTCCCATGTACAACATAATAATAGCCCTCCAAGGAAGTTCACCTTTTCTCCCATTATTTCTTATTTGATAGTTATAGCTTGTACTATCTTTCAATTCAAAGAGATGGCTACTAAGTCCCCTCCATTGGACTATTGGTACCACATTTCTTCTTAGTACCTTCTTTTTCATGTGTTTCTCAAATATGCATAAAGGTATTTCTAGAATTCCATAGGCTCTGGCAAATCTTAATTCAAGAGGCTACACTTAAAAGTGGGTTTGTTTTGGTCAAAAGATTCAATTGAGGAAAAACAGGTGGTTGGACCCTAGAAAATTTACTGATTCATTGTGATATAGGAAGCTGAGGCAACTCATCTTTTGTACTTAACCACTGGCTGGTCTCTAGTGAACTATGGGCACGGATGTGTACAGGATGCTGTGTTAACTACAGATCCTTTTCTTGTATAAATTCTTATATCCCCAGACCTTTCCTAGATTATTAAGAGGAGGAAAAAGGGGGCTTTTCAGTTGTTCGAGGGAGCCTCCCATCATTGTTGATGTTTTGCTCAACAACCCTTTTTCTCTTTCTTTTCTTTTCTGAACATCTTCAACTCATATCGACTGAGTCTTGTGTGCCAAACTAGTTGGGGCTAGCTACATTGAATCCATTTTCTCCACCCTGCTTTGTTTAAAACCATGCTATTAGTTATATAGTAAAAGTAGGATCCATTTAGTTATATACCATGAATATATTATATATTCAATGAATCAATATATTTATGCAATGCAGGATCCATTTGGTAATCAATGCATCATACCAAATATAATATGCAACAAATAATTTCCTAACTATGAGGCAATGATGAGGCAAGTAGCAAAGTAACACAAAAATATGTAATCCTACCTCGTTGAAAGAGGAAATGTTTCTCAGCTGATTGAACCCAAGATCCAAATGCTTCAGCTTTGCACACTTGCGCAGATTATCAACCTTGGTAAACTTGTTCCGACTTAAATCAAGGGTTTCCACAACAGGGAGAAGTTGTAAAGATTCATCCATGAGAATTAGACCATTGCAAGCACAGGAAACAAACGACAATCGATTCCATTGTGGGCAGTCCTTTATGTCAGCTATTCTACTGGCGAATACATGTCGAAGAGCATCCTGTACATTCACAATCAAACAAACAAATATCAGAATCGATCATATACACATTCACAGACATATACATATACGTTGAAAAATAGAGTTACGGTGGAATTGTAGCAAATGATTTTCTCCAAAGTATGCCTCAATTCAAGCAAACCCCTAGCAGAAGAAGTCGACAAATCACAACCCCTAAGCTCCAAAACCTTCAATCTTCCAAAAGGCCACAAGGAGAGAGGCGTGGGATCTCTAGCGGGAGGGGGCAATACGGAGACGACCTTGAGGGAAGTGAGAAGTCTTAGAATTCTTCGGAGCTGCTCAATTGCACGGTGATCGCCGAGGTCTGAGATGTAAGCGCGAAGATAATCGACCGGAGCTCCGGCGAGAAGCCGTTCGAGTTCGTTGAGAGCTTCAAGCCTTGATTGCACGTAGTGAAGACCAACCGGATTGAGCTTCAATACTAGGGTTCCTTCAATCAATGGGCCTGCTTGTTCCTCCACAAACTTCACCAAGCACTCCAGGTACCTATCTCCCGTCACGATCGCCATTTCTATTTCCAAATAGGGTTTTTTCTTATCTGAGAGAGAGAAGAATTACAGAGAGAAAGGGGGCTTGGGAGGAATTGAGGAGAGAGAAAACGCCATGACAATGGCCTGTGTGGGAATAACGGAGGGAGAAATTAGACGTGTTTAAGTAAAATGAAATAATTGAGTGGGTCTAATCATTGGTGGGACCCTCCTCCTCTCAAAATTGTATTGGAGCGAAGAAAACGATACCATTTTGTATTTCTCTTTCCTTATTAGTGATAAGATCAAGACACGTGTCCCTCACGCTCTTCATTCGGGTCCCCCGCCCAGCCGTTCTTTTTCTTTCCTTTCTCACGTATACACAACAGCTCGTAATGCCAGATCATCACGTATAGAAAATTTATAAAAATAATAATAAAATTAAATTAATTTCATTGATGAGTGATAGAAAGTTTAATATAAATTTTTTTCACGTGTAATATTTTTTATTATATAAAATTGGGTTAATTTTTTTATTATAATTATTTAAAAAGTATAAAATATAAAATCAAAAGGCACAAAAATAAAATCTATACATAATCAAAATTTTATAATTATAAAATTAAAATATTTATATTTTATAACGAATTTAATCGAATTCTTAAATTTTCATAATACTTATAAGAAATGAGTGAATATGATGTTTATTTAAATAGAAATTATAAGAGTTACTATATAATGTATAAAGTTATATATGTATTATCATGAAATTGTAAAATTAATTTTTCCGTCTCTTATTGATGCTTAAATAACTTAGCATAAAAAAACTTTGAATATTATTTTTTTTAATATATTAGTGAAAGTATGTGATGAATTTTTTATGTTATTTATAAAATCAAATTCATTAAAATCTTACCAATGCATTGTAAATTTCTTTTTTAACATGTTATTTTTTACCAAAAATAACATGAATTAGCGTATAAAAAGACACATATATAAGAGTTTTAAAATTTTATCCAATTTTTTTAAATAAATATATTACCAAAATTTTAATGGGGCCTTTTGAAACTAAGATTTTTCGGTTATCATTTTATGATAAGTTCATCGAGCCTATGAAATTGTTATAGTTTTTAGAGTGGTAATGTTTTCATAGGTAATTAGATAACTAATAATTATAGTTGTAAAATATTAATGCATAAAGAGCAAATGAAAAATAAAAGATATTTCTCACAATCTTTTATATGGAATCGATATCCAATAATTAGATACCCATTGTAATTTATAACCAATGGATCTGGTACAGAGTAATCTATTTAATTTCATCTGTAATTTTTTTGAAATATTTTGGATTCGTAATCTGAAAAAAGATATCTAAATGTAAATAGGATAAATTAATAACATCTTTACTATGAAGTTTCTCAAGTTGAAAAATGTTAAACTTCTTCCAACGATTTATTTTTCTTTTTCGAACATCTTACATATTCTTTTCATATGAAATTGTACATATAATTATATGATAATAAAATATAATATTCATAAATATATATATATGAGAGGTGAAATAAATATGAGAAAATATTTTTTGTGCCAAAAAGAATAGATGATTAAATTGGCACAAAAAATTGATTAAATTGCAGTCAAAACGCCAAAAAGAGAGATTTTGTGGGAATTCATATAAATTATATAAAATATTGATTATTAAATTTTTTGATATTATATAAAATTATATAATATTGATATTATAACTCACAATCAAAAAAATATGATAACATTATTATGCAAATTACAAATTAAAAATCATTACAATTTTTAAATAATAATATTAAAAATTTTAATTAATAATATATAAATTACTAATTTAATAATATTAATAACTTACTAATTTAATAATTAATGCCACACATGCGCATCGCTTGCCATGCGCGGTATTGCATGGGCGGGCGCTTGCACTTGCATGTGCACTTGCCCCTTGCGGGCATCCATGGTGGCCCCACGCTTGCTATGCAGTGGCATGTGCGGGCACTGGCGTGTGCATGGTCGAGCAGCAGCGCGAGCGCTTGCCTGCGCCCTTACCCCCGAAGGCATGCGTGGGCGCTCATGCGGGCATTTGAATGCGCGCTTACCCCGATTAGGCATGATTGGTGGCCCCACGCTTGCCTGCACAGTGGCATGCGTGGGCAACCACACAAGCATGGGTGAGCACCCGCGCAGGCGCTTGCTTGCGCACTTGCCCCGCATAGACATAGCCATGCGCTATGGCCCTGTGCTTGTGTTGCAACCGCTCAGCGAGCTAGATGCAATGCACAAGGTCACACATGACAAAGGGCCGCAAATTACATGCAGCACGGATGAAAGTATCTCACTACAAGTCATGTCCATGGCCACTTATGAAGAGACACCAGCGAGGGCACGAGCAAGGAGACCATTGTTTGAAAGGATACCTTGCGAAGGGCCATCAATACTTGAGCAACCTGCACATTAGCTCTACCTATGACAAACAGAGCTATGCCACAGCATGATGAGACGCCAGGCAACATGTGCCAAGAGGCACCAATGCACATAGAGCACATTACCAAGCCATGATTCACCAAGTCCATGAGCTTAAGGTTAAGGAATCATGCACCAATGACTCGGCCAGCAAAGAAACACGATTAGGGATAGTAATGCTCGAGGAAATAGGGCCAACGCTCAAAGAGATCGAGACATGGCTCAATGAGGATGCACCAGCGCATGAGCCACTCACAGCAGTGAACTGAACAGCACCATGCCAGCACACAAGGTACCATGCAGCATCCCTGAGCCACTGCATAGCAGTGTATTGAGCAGCTCCATGCCAGCACACGAGGTACCATGCAGCATCCCTGAGCCATTGCACGAGCCACCAGGAACCGATGCATAAGGCAGCAGCATGCAATGCCTAAACAACAGCATGCAACGTCTAGGCAACTGTAAAGCCAAGAGTCACCAAGGACTATAACTACCTAAATAAGTTGATGCAGTGTGTTTTAAGAGTCTTAATAAGTGTAATAATAGACAAAGTAACCACCTAATCATTGAATGTTTTATTAATGGGTAATTAGCAATTATTAGGACTTATTTTAGGCAAGTGAGTTATATAAAAGAGTTCTTTGGTCTCCCAGCTTCTTCTATAAAAGGGGCAACCTATCACCATTATAATTATCTAGAGAGGATCAAGAAAAATGTCAGTCTCTTAAGTGAGAAATTCAGCCCCTTTATTCAGGGCGCAAGTCCTTTCTATCTAATAGTTTAGAGTGTGTTTTCCTTTGATTTTCTACCTTTACGACTAAGACAATTTGCTAAGGCTGTGAGTAATCTTTTAGTAACTTAGTTTGCTAGATTCTTATTCATAGTTTAGTTTTTTAGTGCCCGTTTGGTGGGGTTTTTTTTAGATTCTCTTCTCCTTATAAGGATTGTCCTATCAAACAATATTTTTAAAAAACTCTTAAAAAAGTTTTTTTAATGAAAAAAAATAAAAATAAAAAGGTGAAGGCTTCTCATAGAAGCTTTTACTTCTCCTTTTAAAAAACACGTTGGCTTTTATGGAGGTTTAAATTTTTTTATCCCTTTTATGCCCTCATTTTGAAGAAAAAATTCCATTATATTCTCCTTTGATTTCCCTCTACCCTAATTACACTTTTTTTGCTTGACTGCTTCTCTCTGCTCTCTCTCTCTCCTTCTCCACAAGCACCTCCATCCTCTATCTCCTCCTCCACCATTAGCGTCTCATTTATTGTTTTGCCTCTTTGTTTTCAATTGCAAGTTTCAAAGGTATGTTGCTTGTTTTGCCCACTTTTTTTCAATTGCTCGTTTTGCCCTCTTTAATTTTGTGGTGTGACCATTGTGGTTTCCAATTTATTGCCCTCTTTAATATTCTGTACTTGCTCTCATACTCTCTCCAAGTGCTATATTCCTCATCCATTTCTCTACTAGGTGAACCTCAAAGGGTTATGACCAAGTATTGAAATGAGTTCTTGGGCAAAGCCTTAGTCTTAGGCATGTTTGGGAGAGAATAGGATAATGGAGATGGTAAGTTCTAAGGGATGCAACTTCGGTCAACCCAGTGTGACTCGAACCAATCCACCCTGAAAACCAACTTTTGTAGTTCCCTCAAATTCTAAAACAGAACTATATATATCCAATGATAAAAAATTTCACATTGTAAGACAAAAAAACTTTAAAATTATTTTTGCCATTAAACTCATATTTTCATGGACTTTTGGGAACCAACCGTGGGTTGGATTAGCTAGTGGCTCAAATTTTGATTCATAATAAAAAAATTTGAATATCACACTTTAATTCCTTTCCAATATCTCTTGTTATTGTTCAAGTATGAAAAGCTACTATGTGAAATTTATCAACTCCTTCCTTGTCTTTTATTTGGTAATTAGAGAATCCATGGAATTTTGGATCAAATGTTGTATAGAAGCAATGTTTTTTCCTTTTTTTTTCAATAACATATTTTGACGTTAGGGAATTTATTGATATGTTTGAGGAAAGCAATTATATTTTATGAATATTAAGCAGCTAGTTGACATCCTTTTTCATAGGTGAATATTAGAAATAGCATGGTCATGCTATAAAATTAAATCCCTATACTAATGATAAAACCCAATTATTGAAAGCTTTGATTATCTGAAAAACAATATGGTATCATACCTAATTTATTGGTTGGTGGTTCAGCCATTAAGCAATTTATAAGCATGTTCACATGCACCTATTATTTACTATTTTCCTTTTCCCTTTCACTTGACGGTGTTAGCTAAACTCATGCAGGGATAAAGAATACACTTGAGTACATGTTTTTGAGTCAATGTTAAGATTGTTTTATATATTGCAGTTATGGTAAATAGAGAAATGCATATACCCCAGAGCAAAAATTTGAAAAACTAAGAGAATAATATTAAGTGAGATTTCAATACTACTAAAATCTTACTTCAAGTTTGCATGGATGAGATCCATAAGAGTGAAAAACTATGACTTTCATTTAGAGCTAAGAAATGAAAGGTTATTGTTAAGAATTTTAATACTCGTACTAATAAACACTATAGTTAAAAGTAATTAAAAAATATGATAGATAGTCTAAAGAATGAATAGACAAAATGGCTGTAATTAAAAGGAAAAGAGACAGGTTTGGGGTGGAATCATTAGAAATTATTTTAAGAAAGTGAGTTATGTAAATGAGTCCTTTAGTCTTCTACCTTCTCCTATAAAATGGGTAACCTATCACCATTGCAATTATCTAGAGAGGATAAAAAAAATGTCTCTTAAGTGAGAAATTCAGCCCCTTATCCAGGACGCAAGTCCTTTCTATTTAGTAGTTTAGAGTATGTTTTCCTTTGATTTTCTACCCACACGACTAAAGCAATTTGCCAACACTGTGAGCAATCTTTTAGTAGCTTAGTTTACTAGATTCTTAGTCATAGTTTAGTTTCTTAGTTTCATTTCATTTCCTTTCTTAATTACTACGAGCCTCCCTTCTTTGTTAGACATAAGTGCCACAGAGCAAGGTATACTCCACCCATTTTCATTAAACTCCATGTCCCTTATAGCCATTTAGGCAATCTTCTCAATAAGAAATCCCAAAAGTTTGAACAATTTCGGTGCTCCAATCAAGTGAGTATCATCGGAATGAAACAGTTTGCCTGCGCGGTGGCATGCCCAGGTGTCCGCGTGGGCAAGTGCGGTGGCATATGGGGGCGCCAGCGTGGCCTGCCGTGCATGCACCCTTGCCCACACAGGGGCATGGGTAGGTCCCCGCACAGGCATGTGTAGGCACCCATGCGGGCACTTGCATGTGCGCTTGCCCCTGCGGGCTACTACGCATGCCGTACATGCCGGGGGCGCGCATTGCCTTGCCTTCTTTTTTTGATGCAAAAAGTGTTAGCAAATTAGCACATAGGTTCAAAACCCAGCCTCAAATTTAGAATTTGGAACCTATTACAATTGTGTCAACCACTATACCATGATACCATTGGTGCATGATTTTTTCTTTTTTTTTCCTCTCTTCCTTCCTCTCTATCTCACTCTCCTTTTTTTTTCCCCTATCTCACTCTCACCTCTTTTTTTTTTCTTATGTCACTCTCATCTTTATCCTTTTCCTTTACGTTAGGGTCATTTTTTTTTCCGTTTTCTATTCTCTTTGAATTATTGAATGATACATAAAATAAAATAAATAAAAACGAATGAATTATGAGTTATTAATATTATATAATTTGAAATAAATATTTGTAATTAAATATATAGATTTTTTTAATTATTAATATATTATAATTTAAATTAATAATGATAATGATAATATAATATGACACTTATATAGCATCCTTCACTAATCTATTCATCGAACACAAGGATTGTATCGTCTAAATTAGTCAAACATAATGTAATTTATAGTAATATATATGTAATATGTATGTATTATATAATAATTTAAAATTGATATTATTATATTATTAAAAAATTGTGTATTTGTATCTCAAAACAATTCTATTTTTTTTGTAAATTTTTTTGCACTTTCTTTTTCAACATAGCACCAATTAATCTAATGGCTATAATAATATTTTTTAAATTAAATGGATATATTATATCACAGGTGACATATACCGTTATTTTCACAAATAAATTTTCAAAACCCATTTTCCCGTCTTTTTTCATTACACAATTTATTTCACTCTAATAAATAATAATATTATCAGACTATATTAACACAATTTATCACTATATTTCACTTTAAGAAATAATAATATTATGAAATTATATTACTACTAATTATCATAAATTTACCACATGTTATCATTATATTACCCCTAGTTATCATAAGTTATCACATCACATGTTATCACAGTTATCATAAACACCTGTTATCATTATATTATTATTAGTTATCACATATTTACCACTAATTATCACTATATTTATTTTCAATGAATAATAATATTATCAGACTATATTACTATTAATTATCATAAATTTATCACAAATTATCATAAACACCTGTTATCACTATATTATCACTAGTTATCACAAACTTACCACTAATTATCACTATATTTTACTCAAATAAATAATAATATTACTAAACTATATTACCACCAATTATCACAGACAATCACAAACACTTATTATCGCTATATTATCGCTAATTATCACAAATTTATTAATAATTATCATTATATTTTATTCCAATGAATAATAATATAATCTAACTATATTACCACTAATTATCACAAATTTACTATAAGTTATCATAAAATTACCATATTATAATAACACATTACATGTTATCACAAATTATCTCATATCACAACTTATCACCATGTATCGCATATGATTTGACATCTTAACTCTTAAATTTTTAAGTTGCTATTAAAGATTATACAAACTGTATAATATTACATATATAGAGACTATTTTCAAATAATCAGTGCGGAGCACCATATTTACTGACGAAAACTAATAATCATTAGAATAATATATAACATTTACAAATGGTATAATAAATGAGTTAGTATAGTTATAGATTTATATAGACGATATGATTAAATAGATCTTAAAGAAGAGTCATATAGAAACTATTTTCAAACTCTCCCTAAAACTACATATTTATTAACTACAAGTGATAACTATCAGAATTGAATATCGTTTTTACAAATGATTGTGCTAACTTTACTGATGGTTAATAAATTTTTTTTGACGTTCTAATTTATACCATTAGAAAAAGTATATATTTCTCTGGGATTTCATTAAAAACGTCTCTACAGTGCATAAGAAACCGTCATTAAATATCACTGACAATAAAAAGTTACCATCAGTAAAATGTTTTAATTTTGTAGTGATAGTAATATATTGTCACATTTATTTCGGGGAATGAAATACAAGCAATGGAATGAATTTCATGATTTTTTTTCTTTTCATAAAAAACTTAGGTATTTTTCCTCAAAAAATGTCAACTAACAGATTCAAATCAATCTTTTTACTTTCCAAATAACACTAAGGACTGACTTTGTCAAATGACAATTTTATTAGCAATACACAAGTTTTTAACCATAATAAAATCAAAATGGATTATCATTTCTTTGAACAAATTTTCAAATATTTCAAATGAATAAAATGTATATCATATACAAAGCAATAAGTGTTTCAAATATAATGAGATGTTCGTTTAATATACAATAAAAATAGAACAAGCAAACTACTTAAATGATAAAAAATAAAATCATATCACATATGTTTTTTTTTTTCAATTTTATATGTATTGGATACAAATTATTATCTATTTCCTAAAATACATATCAATACAATTAATGTATTGAAAAATGAAAAAATTTCAATAATTATTAGATTTGTCAACATGTTAATGAAAACATCCAACCAAAATATGATAAATAAATAAAATATCATAGATCCAAAAATATTAATAGTAAATAACATATTGAAATAAAAATATCAAAGTAGATATGAACAAGATTAAAATTAATGATCAAGAATTTTCACTACAAAAAAAACACCATTTTAACGGTGAAATTTAATGACAAAATAAATTTGTTGTTATTTTGCAATGAAATTAGGGATCAAATAACTTTCATCGCTATTTTGTAATGAAATTAACGACGAAATCTCTCTCGTGACTAAATTAGCAATGAAAAAATTTTTATCTCTAAATTCGTAACTAATTAACCACGAAATATATTTCGTTACTAAATTTGTGACTACTTAGCATGAATGCTATTGGTCACTAAATTCGTGACTAATTAACTACGAAAAAATATTCTGTTTGTTACTAAATTCGTCACTAATTAGTTATAAAAATATTTTCGTGACAGCAACGAATTTTTCAGTCGTAATTAAATCCATTGCTAATTAGCCACACAAAATTATTCTTGCTTAAGTTTGTCGCTAATTAGCAACGGTTCCCGAGAATTTGTGTCTAATTTTGAACTAAATTTTTTCTATACCCTCTTATGAAATATTTTTAATCGTATCTTTCTTTTTGACCATTTTTTATTAACAAAGTTGGGTAAAATATATAGTAAATGTTATAATTCTGTCTAATTAACTATTTTCAATAATAAATAATTCAACCAATTTTTTAAAAAATATTACTATTTTACTTAAATAACCTTAAATTTTTTCTTTTAGAGATTAGGAATTAGGATTGAACAATTCCAATGAAGTGATAATTCTTTCATCATTCACAACTTTAAGAAAAGTTACAAATTTGTTTTAATAATCAAGTCATTAAGAAAATGTGAAAATCAAGTTCCTTTTACTAATGAACCATAGGATAAATATTTTTTCGTCTCTGATTTTGTTATAAACTTCTAAGAATTATTTTTTTCATTGTTAATTTTATCACAAATAGTTAATTCGTTGTTAAATTTATTATAAAAAGTGGATAAAAGTAGATTTTGTCACTATTTAGTGATAGAAAGAATGTTTTCATTAATTTTAACAACGAACTTAATTTTTGTCGTTAGTGACGGAGGTTTTTCATTAATTTTAGTGATAGACGTGTTTGTTTGTTATTAATTTTAGCATGAACTTTTCATTTTTCGCTAATTTTAGTAACGAAAGTGCTGGTCCATTATTAATTTGAGGGATAAATTGTCTATCTGTCCATAATTTTCGTGAAGAACTCCCATGTCTATCGCTAATTTTAGATACCAACACTCTTTGACCCTAATTTCTTCTCTCTCTCTTCTCAATTCCTCACCTTTTCAGCCGACCACTACATCAATCGGCCTCTCTACCCTCCGCCTTGTCGTCGGAGACGGTGATAGTGATTTGACCGACAAAACTGACATTTTGATTTCTCTCTCTCTAGTATTCGATTGTTGTTTCTCTCTCTCCCTCTCTCTTTGAATCTGACAAGTCTCGGTCTTTGAATCTCAAAGCTTGCATCGTCTGTGGGTTTGATGTTCAAGAGATTGAAAGTCTCTCTTTCCTCTCAGTATCACGATTTTTAGGTCCCTTTGACAGGTTTGATCTCCATCCCTCATCTCTCTCTTGAGTGTTTGTGAATTAGGGTTTTCTGTTCACTCTTTTTGTTTCGTATTTGTCTCTCTCTCCCTCTTTGTTTCATCTCCGTCTCTCTCTCCCTCTCTCTGCGTCTCTATATCCCTTTCTATGCAGTTTCCCTCTCCTTTTTGTGTGGATGCTTGATATGTGAATGCATGATCTATTTTTTAGTTACTCCAAATTGTGGAAGTCCTGAAGGGATATTGATAGAGTTGATTAGGGTCAGATTTGTGTCTTTACCTTCATTTGTGGGGGAACGAGTAGCATGATGGTAAAGTTGCTTCTATCTTTTCCGGAGGTATTAGGTTTAATTTTTGGAAGCAGCCTCTTCTTAAAAAAAATGAAGGCAAGAATGTCTGCATAGCTTTTGTCTTTAACATAGATAGAGTGGATTAGGGGTCAGATTCGTGTCTTCAACATAGCTCTTGTCTCCTCATCTTGATTTTGCCATTCATTTCATGGAAGCATTTGTGCATCATGCTTTCATAAATTCCTCTGATATTAGTTGTTATGCAGGCATCAACTCAAACTGAGATTATTCCCCCTTCTTTTTATTTTTTTCTTTTTTGTTTTCTTTTTTGTGCTGGTCAAGGGCTGCTGCACTTTCCTTGCAATTGATAGAATAAAAAAACTATTTAGTTTCTATCTCTGTATGACCCTTGACGTCAAAGCAATATGTTTTTAGAAATTCTAGTTGTACTGTCCATTCCAAAGATTTGTCTCTTGGATTTGTTGGCCATTAAACATGTCACGTACTTTTAATCTTCTTTTTTATTTTTTCCCATATCTCCTTTGTTGCTTTTTTTGGGGGGTGGTCTTCTTTTTTATTTTTTCCCGTATCTCTTTTGTTGGTTTTTTTTTGGGGGGGGTGGGAGTGTCTTATTATGATCTTTAATTTTCTGGCTTAATGCTTTCTCAATTTGTTCTTGTGTCCCTTGTCATGAAATTAGCTGTTCACAATATGTTTTAAATGAACCTGTTCTCTTCTTTTATGACAGAAAGCCTTTACTTGATTCTGTGAAGTCTATTTTGGAGGAGGGAATAAATCTGTATAGACTACACACTAACAAATTTGGAAGGTTGACTCTTGTTTCCCCCTTTTCTTTCTAATATTTATGTTTAGGGATATAGTTTCTAAACCTCGTGTTACATACTTTTGTAATGTTGTTTTCCTTCTGTACATGTTTCTAATTTCAAAGGCTTGCTCCAAAATTTTGAACTATGTGGTAGTTGTATAGTGATGGCCCTTCTACTAGTTTGAGAGTGTTGGTCACAAAGACAACCAAGAAGGGGGTTTGAATTGGTTGTCTAAAATTTGGTTTTTCAAAATTTTATCTAACTCCACTTAAATTTAAATAAACCTATGGTCAATCTATAGAATACATAACAAAAATAAAAGAGAAAGTAAGGAGACAAATCTAGTTTATAATGGTTCGGCATTATACCAACATCCACTCTTCCAGCCAAGCAAGCCGGGTTTTACCAACCTACTAGTTTCCACTATGATTCATAACAACAATATATATCCACTTGTTGATTTCTGATTTTTATACCATGAAGATTGTTTCATCCAACAATGGAGGACAAATCACACAAACTTCAACCAAAAGTTTACAAAGTATGTAAAATGAAAATGTGACAGCAGTAGTATTTTTCTTGATCTTTTGGTACTTTAAAGTCTCAAAATGATAGTCTTTCTTGCCACTCACGTCCTCTGTTCTTACACCATAACAAACTTGCTGATAGCTGCAGCATTTGATAGCAAAGAGACTCAACAAATAGCATTAAAAATTCCAGAGTTACTGCAACAGTTTTCAGCAACAATTTTGGAAAAATAGACTCCAAATTCTCTTGAAATTTTATGTTTACCGAGAATAAATATTTTTCTCCTGAAGTTTCAATATCCCTTTAACATATTCAAGAGTTATTTTGATTATATCCAAAAGATTGCTCCTCCAAAAAATTCGAAACCTACTCCAAAAAATCTACTCCCAGTTCTGAATTTTTCAGAACAACTAGTCAACTTTGCATTCAGAATTACTAGTCAACTTTACCCATTTATTTCTCAACCAAAATCTCAAGGTAAATGTGCTACGAATCATCATATTTGCTGTTCAACTATAGTACTATAATGTAGCATATTCAAATTCAAAAATCCAAAACCAATGGTGAAGTTATCGAATGCCAAATATCCCTTCAGAACCATTTTCTGACAAGTAATTCTGCTGTGAAAAATGGGTAACCAGCTAACTTCCAACTGATTTTTTTCCAATATATCCGCAAGATATTTGAACTGTAAATTCTTGAAATTGAAGTTCTACACACTTTTTTTGAAATATAATTTTCGGTTTTGGAAATATTTTAGCATATAAGAAGATATAGATATCCAAATATATCCAAATGATCACACTTTAACACTTAGAAAAATTTCTAAATGGTGGAATATGAATTGTCTATATGTTGTGGTATTTTTTTTGTATATCTAGAATCAATTATCGGTTAAGTATAGTACCCAAACTACGCTTACCTTGCTGGTTGGGTCTTCAACGATATAAAAAATTCTTACTTCTATGACCAAATAAGTTTTACTTCTATGATTGATTTTATGACTGATTCTATCACTTTTATATTGAATAAAAAAATTCTACACATTAAATAAATTGATTAGAACCACATGAGAGATTTTGTTATCATCAAAACTACGGAGATAATAATTTTCTCAATATTCTTTCCCTTTTAATGATAACAAAACCTTTAAAAAATAAATACACAATAATTATTCAATATAGTACATTCTCAAATAATCATGTAAATCATGCGAACACAATATCAATTGATGTAAGCAAATACATATATTTAGTGTTTATCAATATTCATCCAATTTAAAGTTTGATTGTTTTATTTAAGTTGTAAGTTTCAAAATTCAAAGTGCAGTCCTTAATAGTCTTTTAAATTTCAAAGTGTAGTTAAGTCATTGTGCAGATATTAGTAATCTTCTAAATTTCAAAGTGCAGTCAATGGTTTTGAACTTTATTATTTGTTGCATAATATTTTCAATGTTCTCCCCCTCAATGTGTGTAGGTTCCTTTTGTTTTTAGAGTGTAGTTTCAAATAAAACAAAATAACTTCTGGATGTGCATTATTTGGCATGGCTTCTGTGTGAGCAATTTTTTTTTAATTTATTCTCCCCATTTTTGTTGTATTAAAAAGAATTACAGTTATGAAACATTGAAGTATTGAAGTATTGAAATATTGTAGTATAGAAGGATTAAAGTATTGAAGCATTGAAACACAATTTTATTGAAGACATTCTGATAAAAAAAGAAGACATCGATTGTCTTGAAGTCTGACAAAGATACAACAGTATCGAAATACAAAAGATATGTCTTTGTCAAAACATAGAAGTAAATGACAGAGTATAGGGACAGCCTATGTCATACACTTATCAATTTTCCATACACTTCAAAATTTCAGAACAGAAAATGGGTAAACTTAAGATGCATTCTTGAACAGCAACTTCAGAATTTTAGAAATCTGTGATTGAGTTTCTTTTTGTCTTTTTATACACTTATCAATTTTCTTTTCAATCCTTTGCTTCCAATCATCTTCATCAATTGCCTTAGTTTGCTTTTTCTTCCTTTTTGAAGATTCACCATCGTTAAATGTGGATTTCAGAGGGTTTTCATTTGCTCTTTCTGTAAATGGACAGCCTATTCCTCTATTTCCTTGAAATTTTGCTTTGCAGAAGAAATCATCTTTGTCTCTCCAGACATTATCATTAGAAATAGTTATTCATTTCCACGTAAGATACCATTGATTTTCCCAAAACTGATGGCTCTAGGACAGGATCTTTTAAACATGAAAATCAAATCTTTTGAACTCAAGTAGCCTCAGTATATCTATTTGTTTGTTCAGCAGCAGGGCAACCAGAATTCTACCATCCTTTACGGTCACAGTGGTAGAACTTCCATATCTTGGGCTAAGACATATCAAAACAATCTTGTGCAGAATTTTAACAATAAGATAAAAGTCTTTTTCATACAAGTATCATATTCCAGAGTTAGAATTTGTATGAATCAACTTATAAATATATCTTTTTTTCATGTTTTCAAGTGACCGATTATCTATTCGTTTAACTCCTAAACAATGAGCAATATTATTTTTGGTAATCTCAACTCTAATATCTAATATTCTTGATCTCAAAATATCAGAATTTTCAGTATCTAAATTCTTATAGAAATAAAAAATTACCTTCTTTATACAGTTCCTATTGCGTCACACAATCCAACACCTCCAATTCTCGCAAGAATAGTTCGCATTTCTAAACCTATTTGCTCAAAATAGTTGAAATCTACGAACCTATAGGAACCAACTTAGAACATAATGGGACGTGACGGAGTATAGGGAAGTTGGATTCAAACGGGTTAAAGAATCTGGTTTTTTGAGAAGTTTTAATGGAATTCTTGATTCGAGGGATGAGTTTGACTTTCAATTGATTGAGAATGAGAATCACAAGAGGGTGTTGAATTTGATCTAGGGTTCTGAGGGTCATGATTGAAACGAAATCTTGAAGAATCAGATGTTGAAAAATCAGAGCTTGGAGAATCAAAACTTGAGATGTTGATGTGTGAAGAAGATAGATTCTTTGTTGTTCTTTCTATGATTCTTGAACATTTGCGTGAAGCCATTTTGGATTTGAAAATTGGGTTCTCTCTTAGGGCTTTCGAAGAGAGAGAGGGATTATTTGTTATAGAAACTCTATGTGTGCTGTCAACTTAAGCCTCTATATATTGAATTTTTTTTAATTATTATTTTAAAATGGAAATCACACTCCTATTTCATTTATAATGTTTTCAAATCTTTCTTTGTTTAAAGATTTTGTAAAAATATGGTTAAGTTGATTTTATGTCTCCACATATTCCAAAATTATATCTCCATTTAAAACATGATTTCTAATAAAAGGTACTTAATCTCTATATGTTTTGATTTTGAATGATTTGTGAGATTTTTGGTAAGATAAATGATACTAGTATTGTCACATTTTATAACAATATTTTTATAATTTAACTCATAGTTTCTAAGTTGATGTTTTAACCACAAATTTGAGCACAACAATTTCCTATTGAGACATATTCCGATTTAATCGTTGACAATGCAACTGAATTTTGTTTTTTAGATACCCAACTTATAATTTTGTCACCTAAAAATTGACAAGTACCTAAGATACTTTTTCGATCAATTTTACAATCAGCATAATCAGCATCCGAATATCCAATTAATTCAAAATTTGAATTCTTGGGATACCATATTTCTAAATTTTTGGTATCGGTTATATATTTTAAAATTCTTTTGGTAGCTCTAAGATGAGATTTCTTAGATTTGCTTTGAAATCTAGCACACAAACATACACTAAATAAAATATCAGGTCTAGAAGCGGTCAAATATAACAATGATCCTATCATACTTCTATAGAATTTTTCATTCACATATTTCCCTTTTTCATCTAGATCTAATTTAATAGAAATAGACATGATGGTACTAACATGTTTCGAATTTTTTATACCAAATTTTTTAATTAATTCTTTTACATACTTTTCTTGATTTATAAATATACTATGAGAAAATTGTTTAATTTGAAATCCAAGAAAAAAATTTAATTCACCCATCATTGACATTTCAAATTCACTCTTCATGATATTGCTAAAATTATAACACAAATGCTCATTTGTAGATACAAACACAATATCATCAACATATATTTGAACAACAAGAATATCATCAATATGTTTGATAAATAAAGTAGTATCTACATTTCCTATTTTGAAATTATTTTTCACAAAATATTCACTTAACCTATCATACCATGCTCTTGGTGCTTGTTTTAAACTATATAATACTTTTTACAATTTATAAACATAATTTTCTGATGGTTGACTAACATATATTTCTTCTTTTATGTAGCCATTTAAAAATGTACTCTTAACATTCATTTGATATAATTTAAAATCTTTAAAACATGCAAAATTTAAAAGTAGTTTTATTGTCTCTAATTTAGTAACGAGTGCAAAAGTTTCATCATAGTCAATTTCTTTCTCTTGTGACTATTTTTTTGCAACTAATCTGGTTTTGTTTCTTACAACATTTCATTTTCATCCAATTTATTTCGAAAAACCCATTTAGTTCTAATTATTAATTTATCTTTAGGTTTCGGTTCTAAAGTCCAAATATTGTTTCTTTTAAATTGATTTAATTCTTCTTGCATAGTTTCTATCCAACTTTCATCTTCTATGATTTTTTCTATGATTTTCGGTTCTATGGTAGAGATTAATGAGAATTGATTTTAATATTTCTATAACTTGATTTAGTTTTTATTCCTTCACTTACATCTTCCATTATATTATTAGGTGAATGAGTATGTAAGAATTTTCAACTTCTAACTATTTGCTCTCTTTGTTCATTTTGATCATCTTGTTTTGCATTTTGTTTTTCAATGGGGATTTCAATTTATATAACATGATTATCTTCCATTTCTATTTTTTGAAATTCATTTTTATAAAACTTAATATTTATTGCTTTTTCTATAATTTTGACTCTTTATTGAAAACTTTATAAATCTTGCTATTTAAAGAATAATTTAGAAATATTCATTCAATGGTTTTTTTATCAAATTTACCTCTAATATTCATACTATTTTTTCAGAATAAAGCATGTGTATCTAAATGTATAAAAATATGAAACATTTGATTTTCTTCCTTTAAAAATTTCATAGGGGGTTTTGTTTGTCATAAGTTTTGTGTATGCTCTATTTATTATATAACATGCCGTAAATGTGGTTTCGGTTCAAAAATATTTTCTTACACCACTATCATTTAACATGGTTTTAGTCATTTTTTGAATGGTTCTATTTTTACGTTTGACTATCCCATTTTGTTGTGGTGTGTAAGGTACTGAAAAATTTTGATTTATTCCCTTTTTATCACAATAGTTTATAAATTTTAAATTATTAAATTATTTTTCATAGTCGGTTCTTAAATTAACTATTTTCAAATTTTTTTCATTTTGAATTTTCTTTGCAAAAATTTTAAATGTTTCAAAGGTTTCACTTTTGTGAGGTAAAAATAAAATCCAAATGAATTCAGAAAAATCATCAACAATAACTAGTTCATATTTGTTTCCTCCAATACTTAGATTCCTAACTAGTCCAAATAAATCCATACGCAACATATCTAGTGGTTTAGATATGGAAATGTGATCTTTACTTTTAAAGGATATTTTTACTTGTTTGTTCATAGAGTATGCACTACATGTTATACGTTCTTTCAATGAAAATTCAGAAATTGCTCTAACTATATTTTCTTTGGACAATTTTTCTAATTGTTTGAATTTTATGTGATCTAGTTTTTTATGCCACATAAAAATGTCATTATTAAATGACATTAAACAATTTTCTTTTAAACTATTTAACATTGTAGAGTCTATTATATAAACATTATCTAATCATTTTCTTTCAAGAATTTGTTCATGCCACTCACTATCACACACTATGCATTTATCTCTTTTAAATAACACATTATAACCTAAATCACACAATTGGCTTACACTCAACAAATTATGCATCAATTTATCAACAAAAAGCACATTTTTTAGATAGGTAGAGTTTATACTTACTGTGTCTTTTTCAATTATTTTTCCTTTTTGATTATCTCCGAAAGTCACCACTCCAATGGTTTCTTCTTTCGAGCTTCTTGAACAATGAGGTATCACCGGTCATATGTCTCGAATATCCACTATTAACATACCATTTTCCTTTGATTTTTGACTCTTATTCCTACACATAAAATTGTGATGGAGAGCGATAAAAATATATTTTTGTATGGGTTCAAATCTCATTATAAGTTTCTCACATAATTTTCGACTCAGTATATCACAACTCATGTTCAAAAGGCTTCCGAATCCCATTTTTTTCATTACACATTTCATATTGTCCGTAAGAGTAGAAAATAGCTCTCTTACTTGTTTAGGAGAACACTTTGTCAGCATCAGAGTAGTCATTGTTTTTCTCATTTAAGAAATTTCCTCTTTTACTGTCTTTTCATCTTCTTCATTTATATCAGTCTATTAAAAAAACTATTTTTCAGTATAATTTTATTCAATGAAAATGAAAAAAAAAAGAATATGAGTAAAATAAACTAGTAACTCATCGTAGTAGATTTTAGTTTCTTCTTAGAAAAAATTTTCTTCTTGTTTGACATAGAAAGCAAGTTTGGTTTGATTTGTATGTTTTTTTGGTTTTGATGGAAGCACAAGAAGCAAGTTTGATTCGTGTGTTTTTTTTTTTGTTTTGATGGCTTTGATCGGATACAGAAGTGCGAGAAGCGAGTTTGATTTGTGTTTTTTCAGTTTTAATAGTTTTGATCAGATGGAAGTTCAGTGAGGTGAAGTACCACAGGTTCAGTGAAGTGAAGTGCAGTGAAATGAAGTGCGGACTAGATGATGCTGATTACTATTACTATTGATAATTATTGCAATGACGTTAGCCACCACCCGTAGAGGACAGAGCTCAAAGTTAGGAGCTCAAAGCAAAAATCTAGCCATTCGATTTTAGTATTACAAATATATTATTATATTATTAAACATATAATATTATATTAAATTATATTATATTACATAAAATCCCTTATTAATTAAATAAATATAAATTACAATCTATTAATATCAATCTTACACTATTATATTAAATTATATTATATTATATTATATTACTACTTATTATTAATATATTATTATATTATTAAATATTACTATTTTATTATACTACTATTAAATTATTACTATGTTACTATATTATTAAACATTACTACTATATTATATTACTATTATATATCACTATATTATTATATTATATTATATTATATTATATTATATTATATAACTATAATTTTTTTAATATTTATTTTTGTTTGATATAGTTTTGTTATAAAAAAATAAGACAATTATTTGTAAGCATGAACACCTTAGGACGTAGATGTAACCGTAGATATTGGAGTAAATAGAGTACGAGTCATTAGAGATCAGAGAGTGTGATTAAAAATAAAAAAACAAAACTAACTTTATTAATATTGTGTTTACTTTATTAATAACACCCTGCTGCTTATATTTGTATAAATTTGAGTTACATGTTAAAAAATCACTACAAGACTGTTGACATAATGTTGTCTCAAATCAAATCAAATTATTCATTCTTTCACTTTTTAGTCAAATGAAATCAATTTATTTCCCTTCCATCACTTATAAAATTTATACACTTATAAAATTTATTCAAAAAACTATTTTATAACTTAATTTCATCCTATCAATTATAAAACTTTTAAAATTTCTCACCCAACTCTCAACTCTCACATCCGAATTTTAATTACAACGGTAGCAATTGAGCCTTCAACTCAGATTTTCGAGTCCTCTAATCAACATTTTCTTTCCATCCTGCAGACCAAAAATTTCTTGAGATCATCTAATATGTTCAGAAACTCTTTTTTATCCAACAAATCTATATATTATGATTTGGTTATATTATTTTATAATAACATATATAAAGGAAGTGAGGAAGGAAAAGAGGAAAAAAATTAATATTCTTCAATTTTATTTGATATCATGAGTCATAACAATTGGATATATAGTATTCTCCTCGAAGAATTTTTAAATACTCATGTTATAGAAGATGTTAGGATTATTTTTAAGAACTGAGACCCAGATCATCATCATCAGATAAAAGATTACTGGTTGATGGCTTGCTTGACACAAAATAAAAATCCAAACTTTCACTATTTATTTCTTTTTTATATATGATGGAAGTCAAAAAATCAAGAGAAGCAAATTTGATTTTGGACTCACAGAAGAATTTGATCAAATTTATAAGGATGTATGTGATCCAGAAAAAAGAGTTGCAAATTTGGAAATTTAATATATTTAATATGGATATAACATAAAAGTACCGGAACTATCTTTAGTTTCCTTTGCTTTGGGCTTTTCAGCTCTATATGGTTCAATTGATGCTTAATTTTTGTATATCTTATGTTATATATGTAATGTACATATATGTGTGAGAGTATGAGATGTATTTTGTAATTTATAATTGATTATATTATATGTATGATTATATATATATTTTTTATATTATAAAGTTAATATATTATGATTAAGATTAAATATAATTAATGTTTATGAAGTTTTATGAAGTTTGGTTTATTATGATCTTCGCATGAGTTTTGTAATTTTTTTCTTCAATAAATTTCAATTGGGAATTTTTTTTTTATGTTTAATTGTTGAATTGATTAAAGATTGATTTCGTGAGAGAGAGAGAGAGAGAGAGAGAGGAGATTGAAAGATACAGAGGTGATTAACAAGAGACAAGATTGAAAGTTATGAACAACATTGTAAAATGAGTTGGGAAAATGACTTAATTTTTACCTTTTACTTTAAGCAAAGAAAATTGTCAACGGATGAGAGAGAGGGATGTGAAGATTTGGGAGATTGGGAGATGATTTTAAAGAATTTAGGAGATGATGAGAAATTATTTTGAATTTTTTTGCTGTTAAAAAGAGTAGAGAAATGATAGAATAAAATTTTAGAAGAGAAGGTGAAAAATAAAATATAATTTTTTTGATATGATAAAAAATTTCAAAAATTCCATTTATATTTACATTTATGTAATATACTTATTTCTTTATATATTAAATTAAATTATTAGATGGGTTTGGTAAAAATTGATAAAAAAAAGCTGTCAGAAGAAATCATATCAAATTTATATATCATAGTTATATTTTGTAATGATTCTTTATATTAGATTAAAGTTGTGAGTTATATTAGAAAGCTTGATAGAGATATCTGCCCATGATACAAACAAAAAGAAACAAGATATAGATAGAAAGTTGCAATATTATAAAAATAAATAAATTTTCAAATATTTTTTTTCAGCAAATTTTAGAAAAGGAGGTTATAAGTTTTTTTTCTTCAAAAATCTTTTTCTTTATCTTAATAATCATTTTTTTAATATTCCCTAATCTTTAGTTACATCTAACAATACAATAAAATCTTGTTTATCTCATTTTTTTCTCAACATTTATAAAATATTTTATAATCTTTTTTTCTAATTCTTTTAGGACGACATCATATAAAAATAATCTTTTTACTATTTTATATGTGTTTTTTTCCGCAATTCTCATGCATGTTAATATTAATAGTTATTTTGTCATGGTAATTAACTTATTTTTTTAATCTTATATCGAAAATAATAACATACCAAATATCAATGAAAATTCTATAATAATTATATCTAGAGTCCTTAAACTCGTTAGTTTGTATTTTGATTAGTTTAAACAATTGAAAAGTAGTTTGTGTATTATTGTATGTGTGTCTGAGCTGTATTTTGTAATTTGTAATTAATGATATTATATGTATGATTATATTGTTTTCTTTTTAGTATAAAGTCAATATATTATATATTATGATTAGGATTAAATTATATTAGTGTTTTATGAAGTTTAGCGTTCCATGCATTTTATAATTTTTTTATCAAGAAATTTCAATCCAATATTTTTTTTTATTTTTTTTATGTTGAATTGTTGAATTGAATAAAGGATTGATTGAAAGATTGAAAGAAAGGTTGTCATGTGAGAGAGAGAGAGAGGAGATTGAAAGGGGTGACTGACAAGAGAAGATTGAAATTATGAACAACATTGGAAAATGAGCTCCTTTTACTTTTGCAAAAAGGGATGTGAAGATTTTTGGAGATTGGGAGGTGATTTTAAGATGAGAAGATATTGAAAGATGCATTTTTTATTTTTTTGTTGTTGAAGGATAGAAGAAAATTATAGAAGAGAATATGAAAAATAAAATATAATATTTTTTTGATAAAAGGGCTCAAAATTTTCGAACACTTCATTTATATTTATATTTATATAATGTACAGTGTCATCATGATCATGGAAAATAATATGATTATATATTAAATTAAATTATTAGCTCAATGGATTTGATAAAATTGGTAAAAAAAGCTCGCGGAAGAAATCATATCATAATTTATATTTTGTAATAATTCTTTCTCAAGTTTTTGGATTAAAGTTGTCAATTATATTAGAAAACTCGTGCCCTTTTATCTTAATAATCATTTTTTTTTATTTTTTAGTTACATATAAAATTTTTAACATTACAATAAAATCTTTTTTGTCTAATTTCTTTCTTGACATCTATAAAATATTTCACAATTTTTTTTTGAATTCTTTATATTTTTATAATAACAATTTGACACAAGAGTGATAAATACAAAAGTCTTTATTGTGGCGCAACATTATGCTAGGAAAAGAAAAAAGACTTGTATAGTTTTACTTTCGCGCCAAATCGATTTGTTTGTCGAATAGGTAGCAAAAAAATTTGTATATCCACGGTAGCAAATTAAGCCTATCCTATCCTATGTGACACTAAGCTTAAAGCAACAAACAAAAAATAAATAATTAAAGCAATAATAAATAGTACAAACAAATATTTAAAAAAAGTATATAAAATAAAAAAAAGTAATCACTTGAGAAATTTGTTTTTTATGATACAAAAATAAAATAATAAAAAAATGGATAGAAAGAAAAAAAATAACAAAACAGAAAAAATAAAAAATGATTTTTTGACAAGTCAAATTTGAACTTGCTTTGCCATCATCGGCTAATTGAAGTTTGAAGTTTGGTATAGTGCAAACAAAATAGAAAAAGATAATTTGAACTTGAGAAGCTCTCGTGACAAACTAACAAATCAAACATTTTGGTTGGTCATCAATGCAAGCAGAAAATCACATGAACAAGAAATTTCAACTTTCAAAAAAGAAGGAATGAACTTTTTGATTTTAGTAAGTCGGTTCTGGTGACTGGCGTATACAACCAAGAAGCGAAGAAAAAAATAAAAGAAATTTTAAAGGAAGTGCTGCTACCATGACAGGACTCCTCTTTGCACTGCACTCCACTCACACCCCGCCACGCCGCTCAACCACTGCACCTGCACTGCCTTCCCATGCCTAGCATTGTGCATACACTTCCACTATACTACTACTAGCCACAAGAAAATAATAAATTTGAAATTTCTGCAACTGCCTGCCCGCCTAGTGCCACCCTCCACTGCCCCTACCACTAGACTCCTGCACTCTCTAGCTACTGCACTTCTGCACTCTCCAGCTACACTACTACACTACTGTAGCCTATCTTGCTACCCGAGCTAACACAGAGCTAACAGTGTAGTTATACTACTACTTTACTTAACTAAACATTTCTCTCAAAACTCACTCAGAACTTACTCATCACTTTCCTCTCGCCACTCACTCTCGCCACTCACTCATAAACTAACTCCTGTCCTCTCGCCACTCACTCTTTACTCACAAATAAACTATTGTCCAAACTCCTCTCTCGGCTCCATCTCCGTAAGCTTCTTTCGCGGCTCCTTCCTACCCTCTCCTTCAAACCGCCTCTCCTCTTCTTCAGCGCCTCTCCTAAAGTCACAAACTTGACACAATGGCCTCCTCGTCTAGAAAATGAAAAAGAATTATGATAGAATCAGAAGAAAGCAAAAACTTTCCATCTCTGAAAAAAAACAATTTATTTCAAAAGGTATTTTCTCATCGCAACATTACTTTGGGTCGATTAATTGATTGGAATTTTCTGGATAGTATAAGTTTTTAGTATGGAAGTTATTTAAAAGAAGTGTGACCATCTTGGATTCTTAATCCAGATAAAAATATATATGACAATGCGGTGAGAATTGTTTATAATAATATGAAAAAAATCCATAATGATTGTGTAGTTATTGATGGTAATATTAGTTTGTGTAGTTTTCAAAGTTATTTTGATGGTGAAATAATTGAAGTGACTCCTAAGATGATATGCAGGGAGACTAATCTTCTGTGGGTGGAGTATGAAGAGTGTGCTTCGTATTTAAATACTGAAATAATAATGGATGCTAAAATAGTATTTAATGATGATAATTTAGAATTTTTTAGCACAAATGCTACTGATTTAAATTTTCAAAAATGAATTCTTGACTTTCTAATTATACATGCTATTAAACCACGTGCAGGAA
The DNA here is from genome assembly GCA_033439265.1 of Dillenia suffruticosa. Taxonomy (NCBI): domain Eukaryota; kingdom Viridiplantae; phylum Streptophyta; class Magnoliopsida; order Dilleniales; family Dilleniaceae; genus Dillenia; species Dillenia suffruticosa. Next base: position 20,170,335 of record JAVTVX010000015.1, on the reverse strand, counting down.
ATTATACATCTATTATCCGAGATGATTTTTGGTTAATGGCACGTATAATTGAAAGGAAAAATCCAGATTTACATTTTTTACTTCTTTATTTTATAATATCTTTAAGAGATTCTTCTAATAATTTATCATATTGTAGTATGGTAAGTGATATTTTTAAAAGTCACGAAATAAATCTACAGAAAGAAAATCATTTACAATTAAATATTATTAAAAATAGTATAAATGATAGAACTTTACGTAGAGTTTATTGGGTGTGTGAAGATAGAATTTGGATAAATTTAAAGAGAAGAGGTGTTCCAGAGCCACGGGCGGAAGAAGTTCATGATGATGTAAATCTAAATGATGTAAATGAAAATGAGAATTGGAGGTGGGAAGAATTGTTTGAATATATGAATAATATTAAAATACAGTTGGATAGTATTTGGAGTGAAGTAGGCGAGGTTCGTAGCGAAGTGGGTGAGGTTCGCAGTGAAGTGAAAGAATCACGAAAAGAAATTGGACAAATTCAAAACTAAGGGGGTAAATTAAGGCATAATTTTGATGAATTTAAGCGGCATGATTATCATTTTAAGGAATAGAACCGGGAAGATCATGCGAGAATGATAGGTTGCTTGATAAGTATGGAGACGGAAGTAAGGGTGAATAGTAATTTTATTAAATGTATAAGAGGTCATTTGCAGCTCAGACCATCTTCCTTCGGAACCGCGGAACCTAGACCAGCTGCGAGCTCTGCCTATCCGGCCTACCCATTCGTCATTCGTCCTCCAAGGACTTCATTTGCTTCATTTGCTTCTCTTCCCGGATCGAGATACAATCTTAATCCTTTTGATATTTGTGAAGTGATAAGAGAAATATCATCCTCTACTCCATCTACTTCTGCTGTGACTGCTTCTGCCACTGCAACTGGTGGAACTGCAAGTGGAACTGTATCGTCTTCTCAATAGAGCAGAGCAAAAAAATTTTGACCCAAAGTTCAATTTCCTTAATTCCAAATTTTTTCTTTTTTGTTTTTCGTGTATCATTTTTTATTCCATGTATCATAATATAATATATCATGTATCATGTAGTCATGTATCGGATCCAAATATTAAATGTACACTATTTTTCTTATTTTTTTCATTTTCTAAATTTTTCAAAAATTTATTTATGTTAAATTTTTTAATTTTTATAATATGCAAAAATTGGTTGCTACGCCGCAATCGGGCCACCTGCGGCCGGGCCATACTACAGCTAGGATGCGCGCAGGCCACACAGCATGGCATGTGCTCATGTAGTGCCCGGGAAGGGCCTACGTGCATGCAAGGGGCCGTGCGAGCGCCCACGCATGCCACTGCCCGTTGCATGTGTTGATGCAAGCGCCCACGGGCACCTGCTCATGCCACCGCGTAGGCCATCTATCCATGCAGTGCTCGCATGTGGGGTATGCAAATAGCCAAGGGCCAACCTTCCATGCATGCAACCCCCGCACGGGGTATGCGAGCAGCAAGGGCCCAGCCTTCCATGCATGCAGCGCCCATGCAGGGCATGCGAACAACGAGGGCCCAGCTTCCATACATGCAGCGCGGGCACCCGGCCATGCCAGCCCTGGTGCCCGCGCACACACAGCCATGCCACCCCGTGCGACTAATTACTCCATTTTTTATATTATTAAATTAGATTTATTAATATTATTATTTAAAAATTATAATGATATTAAATTATTAATTCTATAATACATATAATATCAAATCATCCAAAACATTTTATCATTTTATTTCATTATCAATTTTCAATCAACCATATAAAATATTTATATGATTATTTTATCATTTTAATTCATTATCAATTATCAATCAACCAAGGCAAATTTTTTAGAAAGCTCTAACACATTTTATTATGTTATTTCAAAACTGTGAAAAGCTTTCATTTTGTAAAAAAACTTTTATTTGTTTTTTGTTTGATGCGTGCTTACTTAAATACTGTTCTCCTTTTTTTTTTCATATCTCTCTTTTGCTTTTTTGCAAACAACTTAAAACAATTACTCAAGAATCAAACCATCTTAGTATAAGATGATTATGATGATGTGCACAAGATCATTAGAAGATGATGGATCAAATCACTTAGCATTGAAAAATTAAATTTATTGTGTCGAAAGCTATTTAGGATTGTTGGTTATCCTATATCTCTATCCAATATATCTATCCGCTCTAATATAAATTTTATCCACTAACATTAATTTTGCCAGATTTAGTATTAAATTATTCGGTAATAATTAATTGAGTGACTTCTATATGACATCACCTATTCCTATGCACCAAGGATACAGTTGATGAGAAGGATGTTGTCACGTGGCTCAGAAGGATGTTGTCACGGGTGAGAAGGATGTTATGAGTGGGTGCTTTAATCTCTACTCTTAACCCTTGGACGGATGAGAGAAGGATGTTAGTAATTCTACTGTTCATATTATTCTCTTATAACCATCTTACAACCTTTCAAACCAAACAAATCTTAAATTTTTTTTTTACTCGAGAAAATCATACCGGCCATCAACGCATGCCACGCACGTGAGGGAAGGTTATTATTAAATTTTTGATAGCGGTAATTAAATTAATTTTGGCGGAAAAAAAGACCAAATTTTCGTGGTAATTAAATTAATTTTGGAGCGTAAAAAGACCAAATTTTGGCGCAAAAAATATCTTGTCATATTAACTTCATTTATTTCTTTATTTATTTCATTTCTTTCTAGTCTATTGCTTTTCTTTCCTATGTTATGTTATGTTATGTTTATGTTATTGGGTTAAGCATATTTCTCTCCCGTATTTCATTTATTTCTTTCTCTCCCTTACTCTTCTTCATTTATTTGCTTTGCAAATCTCTTCATTTATTCTCTCTTTGCTTTCTCTCTTTCTGTGCTTTTGCAAATCTTTATTTTCATGGACAAGATATGGATGTATTCTAAATCAAGAGAAAGTGATAAATATGTTAGTGGGGTTAATGTATTTCTTGAATTTGCATCTCAAAATATTCAATCCATCGATGGCAAGATATCATGTCCTTGTGTAAAATGTTTTAACACATTGAGATTTCCTACACATACAGTGTTTAATAATTTGTTACGATATTGGTTTCAACGTGGATATGATAAGTGGATATATCATGGAGAGAGCAATAGAGAGAGTGATGAAAAAAGGACAGAATCAACATCTGATGCATTTAATGTATCAAACGTACATGATAATCTTTTTCACCATGATATCTTTGGCATGTTACATGATGCATTTAGTGCATCTAAGGTGGATGAATTTACTTCAGATAAATTCAAGAAATACTTCATAATGCAAAAAAAAACCGGTATATCCAAAATCAAAATATTTTGTGCTTACAATTATTGTGCATTTATATCATTTAAAGTGTTTGTCTGGATGGAGCAACAAATCTTTTTCATCACTGTTAGTATTTTTGGGAGAATTATTACCTGATGATAACATCTTACCAAATAGTTTCCATGAAGTAAAAAAAACTATTTCATCTTTAGGGTTGACATATAAGAAAATACATGTTTGTCCTAATGATTGTATGTTATACTGGAAACATAGAGCCAAAGACGAAGCATGTTATGTGTGTGGTACTTCTAGATAGAAATCAAATATAGATAAACGAGATGAAGGATGTCAAGAAATTAATAAAAAAAAGGCTACTAAAATATTGAGAGGGTTTCCTTTGATTCCTAAATTGCAAAGACTATTTACATGTCGAGAAACAGTTTCTTTGATGAGATGACATCATGATAAGAGAACAAAGGATGGACTTTTAAGACACCCAGCAAATTCTCTTGCATGGAAGGAGTTTGATTCTCTATACCCTAACTTCTCTTCTAATCCAAGAAATATTCGATTAGGGTTAGTAGTAGATGGTTTCAATCCTTTTAAAACCATGAATGTTTCACATAGTTCTTGGCCAGTGATCATGATATTATATAATTTGCCTCCTTAGTTGTGCATGAAATCTACTAACTTCATACTCACATTACTTATTCCAGGTCCTAGAAGTGCTGGGGATAAGATAGATGTGTACATGGAACCATTGGTGGAACAATTGAAAGAATTATGGAATGAAGGAGTAGATGCTTATGATTGTTCAGTTGGTGAAACAATTAAAATGCATGCAACACTTTTATGGACCATTAATGATTTTCCTGCATATGCTAATTTGTTTGGGTGGAGTACTAAAGGTAGATTTGCATTCTCAGTATGTGGATATGATACATGTTCTCAATGGTTATCTCATGGCCGAAAGTATTGTTATATGGGACATCGAAGATGGTTAGAGTCAACTCATCCATTCAAGTATGATAAACATTCTTTTGATGGGACACAAGAATTCAAAGTTGCTCCTAAAGAACGATTGGATCTGATGTATTACGAGAATTAGATGGCATTGATTCAACAAGTGCCAATGACATGCCTGGATGGAAAAAAAGAGCATATTGTTTCATTTACCTTATTGGAAAAGGGTTTTAATTAGACATAACATTGACATGATGCACACAGAAAAAAATTGTTTTGATATAATTGTTGGTATAATTCTGGGCCAAGAAGGAAAGTCTAAGGACAATTATAAGGCCAGACTTGATCTTGAGAAGATGAGAATAAGCAAGGATTTACATATACGTAGATCAAACTCTACAAACATATTGTTGCCTAAAGCATGTTACCAAATGACATTGCAGGAGAAAGATGTATTTCTTAAGGTTCTAAAGGAGTTAAAACTTACTGATGAGCGTTTTACTGATATTTCTAGATGTGTTCAATTGAAGCAGCGGAAGTTAATAGGTCTAAAAAGTTATGACTGTCACATTTTATTGTAAGAGTTTATTCCTATAGCAATTCGTGTATCACTCCCCGAGAATGTTACCTCTGTTATCATCAAAATTTGTAATATTTTTAAATGTCTTTACTCTAGAGTTCTTGACCCACGAGAACTTGAGCAATTAAAGGCATGAGTTCCACAAATTATGTGTGAACTTGAAAAGATTTTCCCTCCCTTATTTTTTACCAGCATGATACACTTGATGGTGTACTAGACAACTGAAGCAAGAATTGGTGGACCAGTCACATATAGGTGGATGTATCCCGTTGAAAGGTTTGTTTTATTTTTTAACTTATTTAGCTCATTTCATTTAACCTATACATTTAAATTTCATACAATATATGTATTTAATTTAATATAATATATGTATATGTATGTAGATACTTATTTCAACTCAAATTCTATGTACGTAATAGAGCACGACCTGAAGGCTCCATAGCAGAAGGATATAGAGCAAATGAGTGTTTGCTATTTTGTTCAAAATATTTAGACGTGGTGAAATAAGGTTTAATCGTGCATTGCTAAATGATGATAATCATATTGTGTTTGGAGAAGATGAGTCCACTTTAACAACAATCGGAAGGCCTTTGGGAGTAAGAATACGTTCATATGTTCAAAGACAAAAAAGAAAAAGAATATGTCGAATTCGTCTCGACGACAAGTCATTGCAACAATGTCATAGATACATAGTATTTAATAGTGACTCAATTGCTTCCTTTAGAGTGTAAGTATATATTTTCATATATATATTTTTTAATATTTAAACTCTAATATCATATATATATTATATATGAAGGGAACATATGCAACATCTTCGAAGAATAAATCGTGGGAAGAAGTTAAACACTTTCCAAATGAACAAACTTCATAGTAAAGAGTTTATTACTTGGTTTAGTCATCATGTAAGTATATCATTTTTTAATATTATTAATTTCTTCTCTTTATTTAAATACTTAATCTTTTAAGATTTCTTTTGTAGGTTACCAATCCAAAATATGCCGGAGAGAGTACAGATGAAATTAAATGGATATCTCGTGGACCAGATCCATTCATTAGAAATTACAGTGGCTATCTAATCAATGGATATCGATTTCATGTAAAAGATCGTGAGAAATGCCTTCAAACTCAGAATTCAGGAGTTATGGTAGTAGTTGATGATATTAGTTATGCAAGTGCGAAGGATAAAAGGCCAATTGAAGGTAAAGTTAATTATTATGGCATCTTAAGAGAAATCATTCAAGTAAACTATAACAGAATGTATACATTTGTATTATTTCGGTGTGATTGGGTCGACCTACAACGAGGATGCAATAAGGACAGATTTAGTTCAACTCTTATCAATTTTTCCTATATCAATCATACTGGTACTGATTTGCTGGATGATCCTTATGTTTTGGCATTTCAAGCAAAGAAGGTGTTTTATGTGGCTGATAAAAGATATAAAGGATGACTTGTTGTAAAATATGTCAAAGTTCGAGATGAATTTGATATGGGTGATGAATTGACAATTCATCATTTCAATTCAGAAACTAGTCCCTCAACTAATTAGATGTGGGTTCGAACTAATGTTGATAAAGATGAAGGAAATATATCAATGGCGACAAATGATGATAATGATGATGTTGATAGAGTAGGATGAGATGCAAATGTATAGGAAATATAATTTTGTTTACATATTATCTAATCATTCTCTATTTTTATATTTTTTTCCTTTAATTTATTCGGTTCACTCAGGTATAATAATTGGTGTAATATTTTATCCTTAATTATGTTTACTAAAACAAATACTAAAAATTACATTGCATATTGCATATGATTATCAAAATTTAAAGGTATAAAGTAGAGTTTTCGAAAATTTACAAGTTTGGTAGTAAGCAGGTAGTAATAATAATATAGTAGAGTATTTTAAAATTTATAATTAGTAGTAATAATATAGTTATATTGTAATAATATAGTAGAGTTTTTGAAAATTTATAAGTTAGTTAATAAGCAGGTAGTAAGTAGGTAATAAGTAGTAATAATGTAGCAGGAGCTTGCATGGGCTGGCACCCGCGTTGGCATTGCCGGGTGCCCGCGCCGGAGTTGTATTTGTGCGGTGGCATGCGTGGGGGGGCGCCTGTGCTGGCATGGCCAGGCGCCCGTCTTGGCCAACACATTCCATGTCTCTATACCTTTTTTATTATATTAAAATTTTTATATATGGATTAATCAAAAATTTCAAATTATGTAGAATAATGATATATTTAATATTATTAATTTAAATAATGTAATGATATAAATTTAGGGTTATTATTTATTGAAATGTAATATTTAGGGTAAAAACAAATGTTACAATGTTGTAACAAAAACAATACAGAAAATGAAATTGTTGATGATGTAATAATAAAAAAATAAAATAAAATTTACAAAAAACGGAAAAAATAGAGGTTCTAAAAATTTATTTGAGCCCTAAATCAAATATATAATAAATCATTCTTCATAAACCTATTTCCCTCCAAAACTTATAAGTTCTTTCCCTCCATCTTTCCCTCCATCTTTCCCTCCAAAATTTATAAGTTAGATAGTAAGTAAGTAGTAAGTAGTAAGTAGTAAGTGGGTAATAAGTAATAATAATGTCGCACCCTTGCATGCATGGGAGCGCATGCACCGACTCTTGCCCTGGCATTGCTGGGCGCCCAGGAAGGAGGTTGCATGGGTGCAGTGGCATGTGTGGGTGGGAGCCGTCCTGGCATGGCTAGGCGCCGGTGTCGACCCACACATTCTATGTCTATACTTTTTTTATTATATAAAAATTTTTACAAATTTATATAATAAATTTTAAATATGAATTATGTAGAATAATGATATATTTAATATTATTAGTTTAAATAAGGTAATGATATAAATTTATGGTTATTATTTATTGTAATGTAATATTTAGAGTAAGAATGTAGTAACAAAAACAAAAATATTGTAACAAAAACAAAGGTACAATAGAAAATGAAATTACTGATGATGTAATAATAAAAAAATAAAATTCAACTTAAAAAAAGGGAAAAAATAGTGGGTTCTAAAAATTTATTTGAGCGCCTAAATTAAATATATAATATATCATTCTCCACAAACCCTCTTTCCCTCCAAAACCTCTCTCTTCCCTCAAAACCATAATCATTTTTCAAATTCTCAAATCTTCCGACTTATCCAAAATCTTATTTCAAACTTTCCTTAACTCAACATGGGAAGAACTAAACGAAGGATGAGCATTGTTGCTGATCATGAAGAATCACAACCATCCGAAGATCAACTTCACTTTGAAGAAGCCCAAGATGCTACGCCAGGTTTGATTTGAAAACATATCATTGAGATAAGTATCAATTTCTAATATTTTTTTAGCAGTTCTCAAGAAAAAATGTAGAGATCCAACACATTGTCAAGATGTTTGGGATTTAGAAAAAGGAAAATGGATGTTAGTTGAAATGAATGAATTAAATTAACCGATAGGAATTGATGGTACGATTTTACTAGATTTCTTGGTTCTATAGTCAGAGTCCACTCGATTTTACTAGACGTGGAAAATTATAGAGGTATCTACTAAATTGTACATTCACATAAATGGAAATTAATCCATCTAATTTTATTTCTTTCATTTTGAATTTTGTACATTCACATAAATTGGAAATTAATCCATCTAATTTTATTTCTTTTATTTTGAATTGTAGTCCAAGATTACTTTCAAAGCACTCAGAGAAGACACCAAAAAATGGGTTATTGAAAATTTGTGTGAGAAATGGAAGAGTTTTAAAAATAGCCTGAAATCAAAGTGGTTCGATGATTTACTTAGAGTAGATGAAAATATCAAAAGAATGGAAGATGAAAGGGTTGATCCAAATCAGTACAAGGATCTTGTTACTTTCTGGCTAAGTGATAAAGGGAAGGCAAAAAATAAATAATTTTTCTTACTCATTCATTTGTACTCTCGTAAAAAATAAACAATTTCTCTTACTATTAATTGAATACATTTAATTCTAGTACTTTGTATTAGGAAATTAGTAAAAGAAATTTAGAATGTCGTGCAAAATTGACGGATCTACATTGCTTAGGATCTAAGTCATTTGCCAAACTCATTGATGAGAAGGTATAAACAACTTATATTTTATTTAACTTATAATTAATTTTACTGTATAATATTTTACATACTTGGAATCACATTTTATTATTACAGACAACACAACGTGGGATAAAATCTTGTAAAGCAAAACTTTATATTACAAGTAGAACCCGATTGGATGGTAGTTTAGTCTATAAGAAAGCATAAGAAGTTGTGGAATGGATGATTATTTTTATGTAGTTCTTGATTTATGGAACATTTATTTATTTTATAGGAAATGATGAAGAGTCAAATGGAGTCTGTCGAGAGAGAAGAAGGCCAAGTAGAAAGTTCAAATTTATCTTGGAAAAGTGATATTATGTCAAAGGTTAAAAGTCTTGATTTGCGGGGTAGAATCAGATGTGTAGGAAAACTTACAAGTGCATTTGTATATTCAATGAGAGCTGACAAAGAGGATATAACTAATATGATGCAACAATTAATGGAACAAAATCATAATCTTACTAATTTGTTAAGTAATGTTCTTCTTCATATTGCTATCACTACAAAATTAGAGCATTGAGGTGATGGTAACATTTATAGGCGGTGACATGTAGCGACCATTTTTTATGGTGTATAGCAACACTTGTGACGAAACCGTTAGGAAATATATATATTTTACGACGGTATAATATTATTCGTTAAGAAAAGTTTAGCAATCATCAGTAAATGTTAGATAACCGTTTGTAAAAAGCGATGTTGAATTTTCACTGTTATTGTTTATGGTCAGTAAATATAATACTTTTCGGGACGGTTTGAAAACAGTCAGTATATGACCATTTTTACTATCTATCTAACCAAACCGTCTGTATAAATTCTACATTCATATTAACTCATATATTATGCAGTCTTTAAAAACTATGTTCAATTCAGACGCTTATTTTTTGTGGTTAGTAAATAAGGTATAGTTTTAGAAACGGTTTGAAAACAATCTCGATATGAGTATTTCTACTCACTAGTTATCGTCTTCATAAGTTTCACACAAATTTAATGATTATTATTTGTGGTTAGTAAATATGATAAGGTTTTAGAAACGGTTTGAAAAATATCTCTAAATAACTCTTCTTTACTATCTAGTTAACCATATCTTGGCTATAAGTTGTATATCTATGCTAACTTATTCATTCTACAGTCTTTAAAATTTATGTTCAATTCTGACGATTATCATTTGTGATTAGTAAATATGGCAAAGTGTTAGAGAAGTTTGAAAACAGTCTCGATTTGACTTTTTTTACAGTCTAGTTAAGCATACCAGTTTCGTAAATTTTATTCAATTCTGACAATTATTATTTGTGATAGATAGATATGATAGAGTTTTAGGGATTGTTATTTAACTATCTCTATATGTCTATTCTTTACTATCTATTTAACCATACCGTCTGCATACGTTCTTCATCTATCGTAACCTATATTTTTTCCAGTCGCTAAAAGTTATGTTCAATTGAAATGCTCATCTTTTGTTGTCGGTAAATATTGTAGAGTTTTAGAAAAGATTTGAAAACAGTCTTGATATGACTACTTTTACTCACTACTTAATCATTTCGTCTTCATAAGTTTCACTCAAATCTGACGATTATTATTTGTGGTTAGTAAAAATGGCAGAGTTTTAGAAACGGTTTGAAAAATGTCTGTAAATAACTCTTTTTTACTATATAGTTAATCATATCGTGGACATAAGTTGTATATTTATGCTAACTTATATATTGTACAGTCTTTAAGACATGTTCAATTCTGACGCTTATCATTTGTGGTTAGTAGATATGACAGAGTTTTAGGGACGATTTGAAAATAGTCTCGATATGACTTTTTTTACAGTCTACGTAAACATACCAATTTTGTAAGTTCTATTCAATTCTGACAGTTGTTATTTGTGGTTGGAAGATATAGTAGAGTTTTAGGGACTGTTATTTAACTGTCTTTATATGTGTATTCTTTACTATCTACTTAATCATACCATTTGCATAAATTCTTCATATTTCTTAACTCATATATTATGCAGATGTTAAAAGTTATATTCAATTGAAACGCTAATATTTTATGGTTAGTAAATATGTCAGAGTGTCTCGATAAGACTATTTTTGATTGCTACTTAAGCATATTGTCTTCATAAGTTGTACTCAATTCTGACTGTCATTATTTGTGATAAGTAAATATGACAGAGTTCTAGAGAGGGGTTGAAAAATGTCTCTATATGACTTATCTTTTACAATCTAGTTAACCATACCATCGAGATAAATTCTATATCTATGCTAACTTATATATTGTGCAGTATTTAATATTTATGTTCAATTTTGACGCATATCATTTGTGGTTAGTAAAAATGACAAAGTTTTAAGGACGGTTTGAAAAATAGTCTTGATATTTTTCTTTTTTATGTCTACTTAAACATACAAATTTTATAAGTTCTATTCAACTGTAAGAGTTATTATATGGAGTTTGAGGGACGGTTTGAAAACAGTTAGTATATGACTATTTTTATTGTCAACCTAACCAAACTGTTTGTATAAATTCTACATCGATACGAACTCAAATATTATACAGTCTTTAAAAGTTATGCCCAATTCAGACCTTTATCTTTTCTAGTTAGTAAATATGCAAAGGTTTAGAGACGGTTTGAGAACATTTTCATTATGACTATTTTAACTAACTACTTAAACATATCGTTTTCATAAGTTCTACTCAATTCTGATAGTTATTATTTTTTATCAGAAAATATGACAGAGTTTTAGAGATGTTTTGAACAATGTCTCTATTTGACTCTTCTTTACTATTTAGTTAAACAAACAATTGGCATAAGCTCTATATATATGCTAACTTATATATTGTACAGTCTTTAAAACCTACATTAAATTCTGATGCAAAATCATTTGTGAATAGTAAATATGACAGAGTTTTAAGAACGGTTTGAAAATAGTCTTGATATGATTCTTTTTTCTGTCTACTTAAGCATTCCAGTTTCATAAGTTTTATTCACTCTGATGTACTTATAAAATTGGTAATTGTACAAGGTTGCCTGTAGGCGTAAAACATTTAAGAGCCCTTAAATTATCAAGTGATCAGTAGAGGAGTTGCTGAAACCTATATATCTGTCAAAGACCCTCTTGCTCTTGGTATAACTATGACACCATTCAGCACGCTGCAGACAAATCCACCACCGATCGGAGATAATGTACAGAAGATGTAATCAACTAAAACTTGGCCTCCATTGTGAAAGTAAATTTCCTAAATTATTTTATTGAAGTAATTGGTTCTCAATCAGTGATTTTGACCTGCTAAAGTCTTGTAATAACCTAGGGCCACTATGGCTTGATCTCTTCCTTTTGTCCGTCTTCCATGTTAAGAAATCCCCATTCAAATCACCTCCTCCAACACTTTCATATTCAGGTTTCTCAAGCTTAACTTCAGTTTTGAAATCCTTTGGGGTAAAAACATTAGGTTCTTCACTTGCAGTTGGGATGGGAATACTTTTATCCTTTACATTTGTCAGGCTTTTCTCCTCTACTCCTTTATTAATAGTGAAATACCTGCCCTCTAAGATAAGTTACTGGTTTCCTTTTGCTTTTACCAAAAGTACAGCCTTCATCCACTACAAATCACCAAGGGAATCAGCATAAACCACCTCTTTTCTCCTTCGCTTTCCAATGATGCTACCACTTTCATATCTAAGGGCTATGCCCTTTTCCTGATCTGCTAGTATCGGATATCCCCATTTTTGTACCTCATGTTGTTCTATAAGTGGAGACCTATAATTTTCTTTCTGCCTTCTCTCTTTGTCCATTTTCGCGAAAGGCCAAAATTCGTCATCTAATCTTGCTGCGACGTGATTAATTTCCCTCTCACTAGGGACATCTGTTCCAAGTGAGTTTGCCTCTATGCATGATTTCCTCCAACATTTCCGGTCTGTCTTCAACTGCAAAAATAAATAGAAACTGTTAGAATGGTTTCTTCTACTCAAAGTAATAATCAAAGCCACAACAGGGAAACTCCTCATTCATTACCATACATATCCACTGTAGTCCCACCGAAAGGGGTTTTAGATCTTACGCTTTTGATTACCCACCTGATCTTCAAAGTGCACCATATGTTCAGACCTCTATGTCCGATAAAGTTCTTAGATCCTCAGTTTCTCCTATGTATGTATTTTAACATAAAAGGGCTGGAATATAATAGGTTCAGTATCCTAGTGCAGAAAGTAAGTTCTTTCTTTGGCAAAATGCAGCAAAGCTCTAACTAAAGCCAAGCACTGAGATGATTTCGATCATTGTTAATCTGACCTTGTCTAGTTGTTGGATAATAAAAAGATCTGAACTGAAGATTTCTCCATAGTAAGCATAAAAAAATGCTGTCAGACACTTGTAGGGGCATATACTACATAATGATAAACCTGCTGATCCATTTGAATAGTCCAACCTTTCTAATTGGATGACCTTGTCTAGCATGTACTCATGTTTTATAGCTTATTTCTTCCAAACTTGGCAACTGAGTTATTTACAAAATTTAAACAGTCTTCGAACTGGTTAAGCAGTATCATAGTCTTAGGAGAAGCAAACTAGGCATGATGAATTTGAAGCAGCAATGAGGCTAAAATGGTTTCTCAAAAGGTTGAGAAAAGGAGGGAAACAATTTGAAAACAAGAACAAAGAAAAGAAGAGTGGCTGCAAAGAGCATTACAATGTAAAAATAATCAACAAAAAGCGTGATGTACAAACCTTTTGAATTGAATAAATAATATTTGCTCAACTGTTAAAAACTTTGTAGGGTAAGATCACTTAATAAATGGAAAACTACAATGCATCTGTGACTAAGTTAACAAGACATTATTTCACACTCCTGATGTTTTAGACAACTAGAACAACTTGATAAAATCTTGCAAAAATGTATTGCCAAAATGAGAAGTCTAAACAGAATTATACAAAAAGAACCAGTGGGAAGCGATAGACAGAAACTCCATCATATTCCCAATACTTCATCATATACCCAAAAGTACAACACCAAAGTTGATAGTCCCGATAGTGCAGGACACATACCCTGTGACAAGAGTCCGTGCAAGGGCACAGTTATGATTTTTCAACAGGTGTCCCCGATCATGTTGTGCGAATGAATTTTATACATAACACATGATTGTCAATCAATGATTTTCATTTTAAAAGCAATCAATTTGTCATCAGAGCTACATCATCACAAGGAGTACATCAGAATTGTTCTTCGCAATCTAGGCATAATGCAGAGGAAAACATGCACACAGTACAAGTGTCTAGAATAGGAAGTGAAGGTGGTAGAACTCAAGGGAGAGAATCAAATTATTTTTCATAAAATAAACCTATTTTTTCTTAAATTCAAATTAAGGAAAATCTTAAATCTATGGGACTCCTACCTGAACTACTTTCACATCTTCGATCGGCTCGCCCCTTTTGATCCCAATTCAGCCACTTTTGGGACAAGCATTGTAGGCGGTTAAGTAGACACAGAATTAAATCTTACTCCAGCCACCAGACTTGCTGTAGTAGAAAATTATGAAGACTGTAGGACCGTATATCAAACCTATTCAAACTCCTTTTCACCATTACATTCAAGTCCTTTTCACACTCCTTGTCTTTCGTACTGGTGCGGTCTTAGCTTTTGCTTTTCTCAAGAGTGGCTGAAATGGTTTGGAGATTGGTTTGATTGATTTTTTCTTTGTTTCTATCTTTTGTTGCATCTTTTCGATGATCTCAGATCGAACCGTATTATGCTCTGACATTAAAAGTGTGAGAAAATATTCTTTTCTCATGAAATTTAGGTCCTGCCATGAGATAAAATTATGAAATCAAATCATCACTCATTCGAATAACACAATAATATTATTAATATGAAGAAGAACATGAACATACTTCTTGAGTTGGAAGAGTTAGCTACATCCCTGGTTCCCAAATCTCCAAAAAGCACATAAGAAATACTCCATAATCATTCCTACACAATTTATGTTAGGTATGCATTTGTAGTGAAATTCGGATAACCATAGGTATAGTAATAGTAGCAGTACACACGTGTTAGGCTGCTGAGGAACTTGAACAGGTACTATTTCGGAGATAACAAGGGAGTTTTCAAAAATCCTCTCAATGCAATTTTTCTACATAAGCAATATGAAAATTATCTACATAATAAATATGAAAATTATAGGTTTTAGTGAAAGAAAATTTGATGTTTCAGTATATTAAGCAATTACCATCAAAGTTTGCAATACTTGGTCTTCATGCCCCCTAAAGTAAGAACCCGAGTCCAAAACGTACATTATATGCTTGTCATGCTTGTCGATGTGAAGAGCATAACAAAACCAGTGGTGTTTTAAAATGACGGGAATAAAAACCTATTATGAAAATACAATAGTATGTTAAATGAAATATAAATATGTACTCGTAAGCCAACTCCATAAAGGTAAAGTAACTCACTAGATTGCACGATTTGAAATTGAATCCAAGTGTTGTTGCTGACAAACAGTTTTGAACCATTAAAATGTCCCACCCTTTTTCATTGAATTTTTGTGTCTCATCCAAACCAGAGGCGCACACAACAATCATTTACATTAGCATTAGTGCATAATTTGTAAAAGAAGGTTAAAACTAGGTGATAGAAAAAGTAGCAGACAAAACTATAACAAGCTGAGAAAATAATGTAGAGATTTGCCTAACTTACAAAAAAAAAAATTACTAAGGAATAAGGTATGCAATTACATTAAACAGTGCATGCATTTCTAAAAAACACTGCATGCTTGTCAAAGGATAATTCACTACTATTTCTATCATCAGCACATAGCACATATCCAAATCCAATTTGAAGTCCAAATCGATTCCAAATTGATAAAGTGGATCAGTTAAGAGTATTGATACAAGAAGAAGAAGTATAAGTATAGTGTTGATGAAAAAAAATGATGTACACAATGAATGAAAGAAAGAGTAATGAGATAAATAATACTTACCAAAGACCATAATGGTAAAACACATCTCCAGAATATGGGAGAGGTGTTCCGGCGGTAAGTATTGAGGAGCCCCATATAGCATTCCATGGTCTGTGCATGTAGTACTACTCATTATGTCATAAAGTAATATAATAAAAATAAAATAAATTTCTTACCAATGTGCCAATCCAATGAGGAGGCAACAACTCGTGAGCATCAGTCCACGACATGTATTTTCCAGCAATATTACATAAGATTGTTCTATGCATTGTCAAAAAAAATCATGAGATTTTAGTAATGTATAAAAAACAAATTTGGGATGTATGAATACAAATATGAAATGACAAATAAGAAAGGTATCAGTAAGATTTAACTTGCCCGGCTTCCTTTTTTAGGGGTTTTCGTCTAAAAAATTTCCAAACACTCTCCTCTTCACTTGAAAATGTTCTAATGTTAGCAAAGGTAGAAATTGTGTTTGGATGAACCTCCTTTACCTCCTTCATTTCGGTTAAAGCATTTACAATTTCATATAATTGAGGATCTGGCTCCTCCTCTTCATCCAATGCCTCCTCCAAGTCCTCATCCTCCTCCCATACTTCTTCCCCCTCAACAGAATCATGCTTTTGTTTCTGCTCATCCTCCTGTACATCAAACTCCTCTACATGATCAGAGTTGGACAATGTACGCAACAGATCGCAGTGCATTTGCAACAACTCTGACTGAATTTGAATTGAGCCCTTCAACATTCCGATTGACTTGTCCAAAAACATTTTAACTTTCTCATTGATCCCAATTCTCTACATAAGAAAATAGCTGGTTAAAAGATAGAGAGATATTATAATTAGTGGGTAAGTGCTACTGGTTTACCTTAGTTTTATCTCCACCAGTGTCAGCTTCAACATGTTTGTTCCATGAATTGATTTATTTATTGTTATCGGCTTTCTTTGACAACAAACCCTATATAATATATATATGGCACAACATATTATCAAACAACTCACATTTAAGAGTTCAATCTTTAAAGAGAACTTACTTCAAAGTTGATAATTACTTGAAATAAATAATAGTTGACACA
Source organism: Dillenia suffruticosa (assembly GCA_033439265.1). Lineage (NCBI taxonomy): Eukaryota > Viridiplantae > Streptophyta > Magnoliopsida > Dilleniales > Dilleniaceae > Dillenia > Dillenia suffruticosa. The sequence goes on along the minus strand of JAVTVX010000015.1, from coordinate 20,153,352 downwards.
ACAATGTTACTTCAATTAACAATGCAATGTATTCTTCATTATACATTAATATTCACAGTTTTGAGAATAAGAGATCTTGATCAAATAAATCACAGAGATCATACTAATACAACAATGTTGTTGCTTCCAATCATTGTTTTATCGAGAGTGCAGTTAACTTACGTTTACCCGCTCAAATCCAAGTCTCCGAATAACACGATCCGTAGTCCAATAGCGAATGGGTTCTTTCTGTATTTCTCCACCCAATCCACTAACTCTCACCTTCTCAAAGTAAAAAATCTATGCATGCAGACGACCAACAAAATTTGGTTAGCAAAAATCAAGATTTGCAATAGTTATAAACAATGAAATAATATTTATAAACTTACCATAAGTAAAAGTAAACAACCATCAATAACTCTAATCTTCCTCTCCTCCTATCCTCTTCTTCTCTTCAAAACACCTTTAAATTGCCAGACTTCATCAGTTAGCCATTGTAAAACAAATTTAGCCCAGTTGTATTGCCCAGCATTGTCCATATCAATGGTAGCTGCAAGGTGTCTCATAGCAGGGAAGATATTTGTGGACGGACATAAAAAGCATCCGAGAACGAACAACAAGAAGTATCGTTTAAACCTCATGGACGAGGGATCTTCCAATTGCATTTGTTCTTTTAATTGGCTATGCTTTAGTCTAGATAACAACTTTGTCTCCGAGGATTCAATCAAAGATGAAGAGCCTAAAACATTGCGTCCAGTGCAGGGGATTTCCAGGATTCGCCCTACTTTTTCAGGTGTTGGTTTAAATGTTTTATTTGGACTGATACAAAGAAGTTTTTCCATAGGTTGGAACCTCATTATCAATTCCTCACATAATTTCTACTCAGAGTATTGCACGAAAGATTCAAAAGCTTTTCGAACCCCATATGTTTTACTTGTTGTTTCATGTCTTCGGTAAGGGTAACAATTAACTCAATTAGATGCTTTGGAGAACACCGAGTTTGAATCGGTAGCATTGCCCTAGATATGGCATGCATATCTTTTCTTTGCCTCACAAAATTGTTGTACTTCTCCCTCTCAGCTTCACTTAATTCCCTCCAACTTTTATTGCATTCACTGATGGTCACATTGTTCTTCGAAAAAAATTCTTTTCTATAGTGGCCAATACATTCAAAGTTGGTGATATTACAGATATGTTTATATTAATTAAAAATATCTAAAACAGAAACAAGATTTGAAACACTCAAAATCAAACAAAGTAACAATGTAATGATATGAATCAAACAAAGTCATAAACAAAGTAACAATATAAACAACATAAACTAAGTAACAATATAATATAAACAAACTAACATTAAAATATCAACAAAGAATGAAAGAAACAAAGATAACTATATAACAACGTAACAGTCAAACAAATATAGAAAGTAACTATATAAAACACTCACTCTTTCCACGCCTGAAGTAACAATATCAAAAAATAGATAAAATCTCTGTACTCTCTTAACTAATAATAATAGAAGAGAAATTTTAAGCCAAAACAAAGAAAATAATTTCTCATTCAAATACCTCTCAAATAACCAAAGAAAGTATTCCATGCATATTTAGCAAATATTATATCACTATCGTAATTAGTACACAATTGGAAATAGAAACAAAATTTTCCCTTTGGAAGTATGTAAGCAGACAAGGGAGTTGGCAGAAATTGGCTCCCTGTACACCACTTCCTTGGGATTTATGTTGTTGCTACACACAAGCATGCAATGTTGAGTGTTCAGATTGAACTAAGCTAGCAAAGTTGTAACAGTATTATGAGAAAAAGATCAAAATTAGGTGCTGGACACTTATTCTTCCTTTGGATTGATAACTTTTTCAGGATGAATGTCCATATGAAAGCATATTTAAAGGCTCCACCCAATATCTATGATTCCTGAAGGGGTCAGTGTGTTCTCGTCGAGGGAATGAAAAATATAGTTGAAACAGATAATATCAATGAGATGGGATGAAATGCAACAAAATTTTGAAAGTGGACCACAAATTAAAACACAGAAAAACATGAAAGCGAAGAGGTTACTTCTGCTGTCGCTTTCCTCCTATCGTCCAAAGTAGAATTATTGGCATGTAATAGGTAATATAAATAAATAGTAAAGAAAAAAACACAAAACCCTAACCTAAAAAACTTGTATTCGGAGAGATATTTCACCGATCTAGATGTAGAAGACTCATTGGAAGGGCCACTTCTATCTGCATTTGTATTTCCCAATTGTGGTAAGAAATTAAAAATCTACTCATCTCTACGCCCTTCCCTCTTCCCTCTCGTCCTTCTGCCTGCTTTATCTTCGCATGATATTCGCATTCGCCGTTCTTCCTTCAACTTCTTTCCCCGCACAACCCTTCAATCGGCGCACAACCCATTCTTCAAAAGCGAAAAGCTGCCTTCTTCAAAATATTCAAATTTGAAAATACGGTTATTATTTCACAGCCGTCGGATGGTGGGGCATTAGAGATATGTGCTTACAAATTAACCCTAACCATTGCATCAACAAACACTCAGTATATTATTATAAATATTATTTATATTTAATCTTAATTTTTCATTATTTGTTAATGTTACAATTATTTTTATAACTATATATCATACATAATACATACATATACATATACGAATATTAATATATTAATATATAAAATATAAGTATTATATTTTATTACTGTATTAAGATTATATACTATATGTTAGAATAATATTAATTATGACTATATATTACTATTTATTACTATGCATTACTATTTATTACTATATAATGTATATTACTATATTTTAGTATTAAATTATATATTATTGTAATATATATTATTAAAAAATTATCATACTTATTTTTATGACTATATTAGTCTAACATATTATATATATATATAACTATGTAACATATATGTAAGATAAGTATTATATATTATGACTATAAACTACCACCGTATACTATATATTCCTTTACAATTTTATATTATATTTTACTATTTATTACTATCTATTAGTTCTGCATACTAATATATAATTATATAATATTCTATATTTTTGTATTATATATTAATATATCCATGTTTACTTGCTATATCTAATATATATTAATATAAATTATATATGAATATATTGTGCAAATATTTACTATGATATACAATGATATATTAATAATTTATTTTACTAGTATATCCTTTTTATTATTATATATTATTATACATTACAATATATTACCATCTAGTACAATATTTTAGTATTATATTATGTATTATTCAATTATATATTATATTTTGTTTTATTATTTTACAACAAATTATATGGGTTATAATATAGTAAAGTATATTAATATTATATTCTACCATAAAATTTGTTCACATACCTATTATATTCCATTTACTTCCATTTACAAGACAATTCAATGGCAAGGTTACTATTCGATTGACTTCCATGTACACTCTGCACAACGAGAAGGATGACAGCTTACTTTCACAACACTTCACTCCACTGACACTCCACTCCACAAACACAGCAAACTTGACAAACACTACGCTACACTCCATACACAAATGATACAATAATATCAAGAATGCTAAAACAATCTATCTATTTAACTCAACAGTCTCATTATCTCACCACCATCTTTCTCTCTCTCACCCGTCCACTCTCTATCTCTCTCGCTGTCTCCCACTCTCTCCCTCGCTGTGTTCAAACCCTCCTTCAATCTTCATATCACTCACTCTCCCACTCTCTGTCAGCACACCTTCCTCAACCCTTCATCAAAATATCATTCCGCTCAATCGGACGCACACACTCTCTTAGTCTTGCAAATGGCGTCCAGCTCTAGAAAAGAGAAGAAAATTGTGGGAGCAGAAAAATTCAACAAGAGGGAATTTCGCTCTATCGACAGAAGCAAATCATTTTATATCGTATACTGTCGATGTAAGATTACTCATGGTCATTTAATCTACTGGCATTTTCTCGAGAGCATAGATTATAGGTATACTAGTTACTTAAAGGAAGTGTGTCCTTGTTGGCTTCTAAATCCGAGTAAAAAAATCTATGAAAATGCAATTAGAATGTTTTATAATAATATGTACCCAATTGATAACACTTCGATGGAAGAAAGTGACGACGACGATGAGAATGTAGATAGGGAGTGTAATATAGTCATTGGTGATAAATATTGGTCAGCATCATTTCAAACTTACTTTAATCGTGAAACAATTATAGTGAATCCTAGATTTATATGTAGATACGGCGTTTGGAGTGGGTTGCCTATGAGGATTGTAAGCCATATTTGGAATCAAATAAATTGGATTATGCTAGAGTAGTATTTGATAATGATCATTTAGAGACATTTAGCAGGGATGTGACGGAGTTACCTTTGCAGGAAAGAATTTTGCACTTCTTCATCGTTCATGTCATAAAGCCAAGAGCCGGTAATTATCAACACATCACGCGTGAAGACTTTTGGCTCATGGCTTGTATCATGCAAAGAAAAAATCCAGGTTTGCATTTTCTGCTTCCTTACTTTATAATGACTAGAAGAGCTTCAACAAAGGGATGAATGTGCATCCAAAGTTTAAATTGGTTGATATAAATCATAAAAAATTTTATAAAAGATATGAACCATTCGTATTGGCACAACAAGCGATTCAAGTGTATTATGCTTCATATCCTAGTTTGAAACGTGACAAAATTGATTGGTGGGCTATTTGTAAAACGAAAGCACGAAAGAAAATTGAGGAACGTTGGGAAGACATGGCATATCAACAAATGGAAGTTGCCAATACGTTTTAGACTGAGGAATATATTATTCCAACATTACGAGATCCACATGGAGTAATGATAGATGTGGATCAAAATGAAATTCATGAGTCTGGCGATGAAGAACCTGATTTGGAGACAGATGATGAAGATGAGGATGAAGATGAGGAAGAATTTGATGTTGAAGACTCTGATAATGAGGATGATGATGACAATAATGACTTTGATTTTTGATCGTCGGTAAGTATTGTTTTTTTAAGATTTATTAAAATTGTCTAACATCATATGAAATTTTATTTTACTGTTTTCATGTGAAAATACATTTAGATTTGCATTTTAAATTTCTCAATTTGTATGTTATATTTAGTGCCTCATGTTTCATTTTCGAAATATTATTTGCTAATGTATTTTCTTTTTTTATAGATCATTTCGGACGACAATTTAAATATGGTATGTTTTTTCATATACTCTATTATATTTTTTATAATCATGCAATATTCATTGCTTGCAAGAAAAAACTCTTGTTACAGTTTCAACGTGGAGGACATAGACGATCTTTTAATGCAAGACCAAACTCTTCGACATCGCCGTCCGTTTCAGTTGCACCTTCCCATGCCCCTTCGCCTTGTACTGATATACCTTTACCGTTTCCATCAGTTGCACCTTCAATTGTACCTTCAATGCAAGATTCATACGTTGAAGGGGAAGATACGCGAGAGGTGATATCCCCTTGTGGAGATTCGTAAGTATTAAATTTTGAAATATTATCACAATTTATTAGTTTATTTAAAAATTTTTTTTACTAACCATTTTTTTTATTTCTAATTTTATAATAGATTCACAAATTCTGTGTATGTTATTCATGAGCTGAATAGAATCATTAACAACCATTGGGGAGGAGCATCGATGTCATACACAAGTACTCCAGATGATATCAAAGAGCTATGGTGGAGAGAATTCAAGGTAAATGAGGCCTCTAAATTTAAATATACAATTTAGTGTATAATTTAAATATAACAAATTGTTTTTTTTTAGTGAAAGTTCAATTGGGATGAGACCGAGGAGCTTGAAATAAGAAGAATATTTAAAAAAAATACGGTCATCACATCCGAGGTGTACTAAATCATGCAAAAAAGAGCCGAAAGAAGCCACACTGCATCACCGAAGAAAATTGGCTCAACATTTTAAATTTCTGGGATTCCGATGAGAGCCAACGGAGGAGTGAGCAAAATAAAATAAATCGAGCTTATAATTCTGGGGAATCATCTGCTACTTATGCGGGAGGCTCAATCAATATTGATGAGCATAGAATTAGAATGGTAATTTGGTTCAATTAATATTTTTTTGAATTTAATTCATTTATTTTTTCATTAATTCATCTAACGGTGTTTTGTTTTTAGACCAAGGAAATGTGATCACTGCCATCATTTAGAGAGTATGTGTAATTTGAATTCCATAAGTGTATTAAATTTCATTTTAATGGATTAAGCAACAAAATATATAAATATAAGTATGTGTAATTTGAATTCCATAAGTGTATTAAATTTATAATATTTGATTGACAAAGATAATTTTTGTGTCTTATTGCTTACTGTCAATCGCTTAATGAGAAATACAATTTTGTATTCTGACTTTATTTGTTAGATTTTTTAGAAAATTGTTCAACTGTTAATTGACACTTCTATTTTTCGTTGGATATTTTAGTATATTGTTATTTTATTTTTCTTCTAATTTCTTATACGATAATGCAGGAGAAATATGACCAGCTTCTACTTAGAAATTCCAGTGGTAGTGATGATACTGCAACGTCTGAGCCATCTGTTAATGATATGGCTTTATGGCTCGAGGTAACTGGTGGAGCAAAGAAGGAAAGAGTACTTGGGATGGGCTCGTTGAGCAGAACTTGCAGACTCAGTGGTCTAAGTTCTTTCGGCCAGACACCAGTAAGAGCAGAATTAATGCAAATGAACCAAGAGCTGAGCCACATGAAGGAGCTGTTAGCACAAAAAGACAATGAACTTCAAGTCATGCGCGTAGAACAGTAGCGAAGAGACAATGAACTTCAAGCCATGCGCGTTGAACAGCAGCGAAGAGACAATGAATTTGAAGAGTTTCGCGCACAACAGAGGCTTATAATGCAGCATTTTCAGCTAGTCTCCGTTTCAAGTTCGATTCCCCCTTCTCTATCTCCTCCAAATGATGGTGATGATGATTATGACATATTTGGTGATGGTGATGGTGATGGTGATGGTGATGGTGGCGGTGACGGTAATGGTGATGGTGACGATGATGGTGATAATGTTTCTTGAAACAATTTTTATTTCACGTTTATATTTAATTAGACTTCTCATTAGAATTTCATTTATACTTCTACAAATTCGATATTCTGTAACTTATTTAGTACTATTTAATATTATTTCATGACGATGGTAGTGTTTTTATAATTATTATTTCATTCATACTATTAGATGGTCAGTTATTTGAATGAGTAGAGACTGCATAAATTTCGTATTCATGGCTGTTCGATGGTACCTTGGATGATTTGTTGATGATGATGTTGGTGGTTTAGTTTATAAACTGGTTGGTTGAGACTATCAGGGAGGAATATGATATACATGGAAATTTGGTGCAAATATTAAACAAATTAAATTTTTTTGTCGCAAATTTTCTATATTCGTCGTTAAATTCGTCGCTGATTTTGACATTCGTTGCAAAATTTGTTGCTGAATTTTTAAGATTTCGTTGCAAAATTCGTCGCAAAAGCCGTCGCTGATTTTGTCGCAGAATTGCGACAAATTATATCACAAATAAATTTTGTCGCAAATTGCGATGAAAATAATTTCGTCGTAAATTTTGTTGCAAATATTAGCAACAAAAAAACTATTGCTGGAAATTTGCAACGACAAAATTTGTCGCTAATTTTTGACAAAAAATATTCGTCGTTATGTTGGTTGCAAAATTGCAACAAAAAATTTTTTGATGCTAATTTATCCGACGAATTTTCCGACAGAGAATTTTGAAACATACTATTTCGTCGCAAAATTGGTCAGAAAATTGCAACAAAAAATAATTGGTTGCTAATTTGTGCAACAATTTTTGTAACAAATATTTTATTGTTGGAAATTTTTTCGACAAAATGTTTCGTCGCAAATTTTGTCGGAAAATTGCAACTAAAAAGTTTTGGTTGTTAATGTTTGCGACGAATTTTGCGACGAACTATAATCTGTCGCTAATTGGCGACAAATATCATATTTTTTGTCGCAAAATTTTGCGACGAGTTATTAGCGACAAATTCTGTTTTGTTGAAAAATTGGTCGCTAAATAATTTAGCGACGAATATTTCTTAAATTTTCGTCGCAAAATTTGTGGCTAAATACAAGTTTTTTTGTAGTGTGCATGGAAATGTCTTTTTTCGAGAGTTAAAAAGGGTAAACCTAAGTACCCCCGTCATATTAATATATGAACTCATTGATGTGGTCTCAAAAAAGATAGCAAAGCAAGTTCTAGAACAAACATACTATGATTGATAAACACTCATGAATAAAAATTTAAAGCAAGATGATGAATACTCTTAAGGGTCAAAAGCTCACAAAAATATTTAATATGTATCAAATCTATCATATCTTTAAATGACTCAAATATCAAGATCAGTGGGACACTTAAAAAAAATTTTATCAAAAAATAACTAATCATACTTGTCTCTTTCATGCTTCAAATTTAAATCAACAATGCATACTAATTCAAAATTATTATCTGACAAAATCCAGAGAGTACGAAGTTCCAAAGAAGAATAAAATAATTGACATTGACATGAAAATCCTCCCCCACACCTAAATATTACATTGTCCTCAATGTATGCAAAAAAAATAAGAAAATTTGGACGCAACGCCTAAAATACCTCACAACCAACACAATTGAAAAATAATCTCATAAATGGAAGATACTAAGCAATTAAAAAGAACAAATGAAAAGAAAGAGGAAGAACGAGAGAACTCCCTTAAGGTGATGGCGGGAACGGAAGTTCAAAATCCACAAATTCGGCTAGAGCTTGAATGTTCCTTTCCAACCTCAATATATGTCGTTGCATATCTTGCATAGTTTGGGACAGAGAGGTAAAAGGCTGTTGCCTTGAAGTACCAGAAGGACTTGCAAAACTAGAACAAACCCTCGACCGAATATCATTTGGTGAGGTAAAATGATAAACACCATCCTTCCTAGAAATAACACCCATTCGCATCAAGCATTCAGAATCTAAAGGTTCAGCCGAACAAACAATATTCATTGTATGATGTGCAAAGTCTAAAACCTTCAAATTGACAGTCAAATGTGTGATTAATGAGCCAAGAATTAATGGTCTAGCAGAAGAATTCACAACATTTCAAAATTGACTAGCAAGCCAATAACCAAAATTAACCCTTGACCTTGAGTCATCAATCATAAGAAAAATAACTCAGGTTTTGTACAAACAGCAGAACTAACCTTTCTCCCAGAAAAATTAAAGGCTAAAAATCTCTATATGACTCACAATGCATGATCCTTAAGATAATAACTCTTGGAATGATTGGGATCGAAGCTAGTAGGATCAGTTGTCAATTCAGACCAAATACTAGAGCAATATGAGTTAAAATGAGATGTGTAATCACAAACATGAGAACATGCAGATGTACCGGAGCCACGTGTATCTAGAAACCCTAAAGCTTCATTAAATTGTGTCAAAGAAAAGTGAAATGCATGGTTCATCAATCGGAATTTAATGATATCTGGGGTGTCGACGGTCAATTGTGTAGATGTGTCAAATCTAAATGTTGTGCAAAATTCATATGTAAGTTCTCTAAATACAGGGAATGACAAATTCATATAGTTGCTCCCAATTACAGATAAAAAACATATGATTCTATCAATCAGTCCAAGAGATTCAAGTATGGGCACATGAAAAGATTTGCAGGAGATAATGGTTCTGGTGGAGATATTAGTATACCTACGTTTGTATTCTGCAACAGTGAATTTGAGGTAGCCCCCCAACTTCGCTGGTGGTGGGGGAATTATTGCTTTCCCTTTTGCAGTTCGAGATCATGATTTGGATCTTCTAGAAGAAGAAGGCTGGTGCTGCTTTGTGGAAGTGAGGTGTGCAGGGTTCATCGAAGGGGTTTCAAGCTCCACTGAAGGGTCGCGTGGTTCCAATGAAGGGGAATGTGCTTCAGGATCTTCAGTTGCAGTGTTGGCACTCGAAGAGGGTGCAATCGATCGCAGAAATGGCATGCGAGGCCTTCGCTATGGATCCGTTGGTAGGGGCATTCGCATTCGAGGCCCAATATACGATGCTAGACGATGTGGTGATGCCGTAGGCGGTTGCAGAGATGATTTCATGGAAAAGGTTACTAAAGGTGACGGTTGATCGTCTGAAGAGAGAGAGATTGGTTCGTCGTTAGGGTTCGTGGCCCTTGCGCGTTTGGATGAGGCTTCGCGTAAGGAAGATGCACCCTAGCGATCTTGAAGCCCATATCGATGTCCGGGAACTCGCTTTTTGCCCATTGTGAAGTGATTGTAGTGATTTAGGTTTTCGGGGACGAACCTTTTGTTGAAGAGACATGGTACGAAGCCTCAACGACGCCTTCAAAATCGAGATTGCACTACTGTAGATTTACAGAACAAAGCCTAGGGTTTGATCGAAGAGATGGTGTTGATCAATGGACGGATGAACGAAGCAAGCTCTTAGATTTGGTGATACGTGAAGAAGGTAGGTTAGGGTTCGGTGTCGGGCTTTATTTTGGGAGAATAGGAACTGTCCGCAGAACAAGGGAAGCTTCTTCAGAACCGTCTCTCCCATTTTTTTTGTTTGAATTAGAAAATCGCGTGATCACGTCTTAACTCAATGACTGCTTCTGTTCATTTTTTTTTTGAACTTCATTCTTTGTCTACCTCTCGATTTGAACAGTTGAAACTCTTTGAATTCTCCTTTTAGGCACCTTAAAAAAATAAATCCATGAATAAAAGGAACAAATGTTATTAGATAACACCCAAAATAAAAAATCTAAAATCAACGAAAACAATTTGTAGGAGAAATGTTTGGGTTGCCTCCCAACAAGCGCAGTTATTTAATGTTGTTATACTCGATGGTATTCATTGGTGACTCAGTTTGATGAATAATCAGGGAGTTTTAATGCAACGTTCAATGTTGTAGAGATCACCATGCCCTTATAAAATATCTTCAACCTATGTTCATTCACTTTGAAGATCTTATTTGTGTCAAGACTTCTTATTTCCACTGTATCATGGAAAAACACATTAGTTACAACAAATGGACCAGCCCATCAAGAATGAAACTTATCCGACATAAGTTTGAGTCGGGAGTTGTACAAAATCACTCTTTGCCCAACCTCAAACTGTCTTCTCAAGATTAAACTATCGTGAAATGATTTGGCTTTTTCCTTATAAATTCTCGAGTTCTCGTAGGCTTCCAATCTCAACTCCTTCAATTGTTGCAATAGCAATTTCCTTGATGCATATGCTTCATCCAAATTCATGTTACAACGTTTGATTGCCCAATATGCCTTATGCTCAATTTCCACCGATAAGTGACAAGATTTGCCAAAGACTAACCTATAGGGGGCATCCCTATTGGTGTTTTGAAAACTGTCCGATATGCTCATAGCGCATCATCTAGATGTAAACTCCAATCCATTCGTCCCGAATTAACCGTCTTCTTCAAAATGGATTTAACTTCTCGATTTGAAACTTCAACTTGTCCATTTGTTTATGGATGATATGCCATAGCAACCTAGTGATGTACCCCATACTTCATCAATGTTTCAACTGCTCGATTGCAAAAATGGCTCCCTTGATCACTTATGATGGCTCGAGAGATCCTAAACCTGCTGAAAATATTAGACTTGATAAAACCTACAACAGATTTAGAATCATCAGTTTTGGTAGCTTTTGCTTCCACCCATTTCAAAACATAATCAACTATTAAAAGTATGTAAGCATACCCACAAGAAGAAGGAAAATGGGCCATAAAATCAATATCTCATATATCAAATATTTCACAAACAAGAATAGGTTATGGCGCATCTCATTTCTATAGGACAAATTACCTATTTTTTGACGTTTATCACAACTCTTACAAAACAAGTAAGCATCCTTAAATAAGGTGTCCCAATACAGTCCACTATTTAAAACTTTCCGAGCATTCTCTTTGGCCCAAAAGGCCCCCCACAAGTATAACTATGACAAAATGCTAAGATGGACTTATGTTCATTTTTTGGAACACGCCTCCTAATTATTTGGTCAGAATAAAATTTTCACAAATAAGGCTCATTCCACACATAATATTTTACCTCATATCGAATTTTTTCTTTTCTAGACTTACTAAGGTGATTAGGGAAAATATGTGTGACCAAATAATTCACAATATCTGCATACCAAGGGGTCATACCTTTCAAGTGAAACAATTGCTCATCGGAAAAATTTTGGAGATAGGTAATGGTTCCTCTTCCTTTACCAGCCCGCTTAGATGATCAGCTATCAAGTTTTTAGCTCCTTTTCGATCCTTAATTTCCAGGTCAAACTCTTGCAACAAGCGTATCCATCTTATTAACCTTGATTTTGACTCCTTTTTTGCCAATAGATACTTCAAAACTGCATGGTCAGAATACACAATCACTTTAGAACCAAGAAGATATGATCTGAATTTATCTAAAGCAAAACAATTGCTAAGAGCTCTTTTTCAGTGGTGGTGTAGTTGCATTGAGCAGCATTCAATGTTCTTGAAGCATAATAGATGACGTACCTCCTCTTATCAATCCGCTGGCCCAAAACAGCTCTTACAACAAAATTGCTTACATCATACATGATTTCGAAAGGCAAATCCCAATTAGGTGGTTGAATGATTGGGGTTCTAGTCAGTAGATGCTTGAGTTTATCAAACACTTCCTTGCAATGTTCCCTGAACTCAAAAGGTACATCTTTTTGAAGTAACTTGGACAATGGCAAAGCAATCTTTGAGAAGTCTTGAATAAACCTGTGATAAAAGCCTACATGTCTAAAAAAAACACGTATTTCCCTAACATTTGTAGGTTAAAGTAAGCCTTTGATCAAATCAACCTTTGCCTTATCTACCTCTATACCTCTAGAAGAAATCACAAGCCCTAGTACAATACCTTCCTTTATCATGAAATAACATTTTTCATAATTTAGGACCAAGTTTGTTTCCATGCATCTTTTCAGAATTTTTATCAAATGTCCTAAACAATTATCAAATGAATCTCCATAAACGGTAAAGTCATCCATGAACACTTCAATGCATTTCTCAATATATTCAGAAAATATGCTCAACATGCATCTTTGAAATGTACCTGGGGTATTGCATAGATCAAAAAGCATCCTCCTATAATCAAACGTTCCAAATGGGCATGTGAAGATGGTCTTCTCTTGATCTTCTTGTGCGATCAAAATTTGATAATAACCTGAAAAACTATCAAGAAAACAAAAGAATGATTTCTCAGCTAATCTCTCTAACATTTAATCAATAAACGGTAGAAGGAAATGATCTTTTCTAGCGGCTAAATTGAGCTTTCTAAACTCAATAACCATTCGCCAACCATTTTACACTCGTATGAGTACCAACTCATTGTCTTGATTTCTTACCACCATTATCTCCATTTTCTTAGGTACCACATGGATTGGACTCACCCACTTGCTGTCCGAAATTGGGTAAATTATTCCTTCATCCAAAAGTTTAAGAATCTCCTTCATCACCACTTCTTTCATGGTTAGGTTGAGTTTCCTCTGTGATTCCCTCACCGGTTTGGCTTCCTCTATGAGAATTCGATGCATACAAATTGAAGGACTGATTCCCTTTATATCAACTAAAGTCCAACCTATTGCTATCTTGTGTTCCTTTAGAACTTGGAGTAACCGAGTTTTTTGCTCATCTGTCAACTCCTTTGCTATGATCATGGCAAGGTTTCTTCATCACCTAAGTAAACATACTTAAGATGATCCGGCAAGGTCTTCAATTTGAACTTCGGGGCCTGCAAAACAGAGGGCAGCAATTTTTTATGAGAAATAGGCAATAATGTATCCAAATTTAATGACTTTAATTGTGGTTCCAATATTGATTCTGAATTTTCATAAGTCTCAATCATCTCTTCCTTAATGTTCAATTGTGCATCCAATTCAAGGTTTGTGTCATTTTCTTCTTCAAAAAATTCTTGCACATTTGAATCAAAGATGTTAGCAAAGCAAATTGAATGGCATTCATTCGGGTATCTCATGGCCTTAAAAATGTTGAATTTAACAATTTCTCTGTCAAATTCGATGGAGAGGGTACCTAATTCACATCTATTTTTGTTTTTGCTATCTTCATGAATGGTCTCCCTAGTAGCATTGGTGATGAATTTGTAATAGTATCTTCCTCTATTTTCAAGATGTAAAAATCTGTTGAAAAAATTAACTCGTTAACCTGCACCGAAACATCTTCAACAATTCTTTCTGAATACACAATAGAACGGTCAGCAAGTTGAATAACCACTCTAGTTTCCTTCAAAAAACCTAGATTCATAGCAATGTAAATAGAATATGGTATGACATTGATCGATGCTTCTAAATCTAACATAGCACGTTCAAATTTCTTTATAACAATTACACATGGTAAGGTAAACATACCTAGATCTGTACATTTCTCGGGTAGAGATTTTTTTATCACAACAGATATATTCTTTCCTATACTTATTTTCTCATCATCTCTCAACTTCCTTCTATTTGTGCACAACTCCTTCAAAAATTTTGCATATTTTGGAATTTGCTTAATGGCATCCAACAATAGTATGTTTATTTCTACATTCTTAAAAGTTTTCCAAACATCTTTCTCAAAAGTTTCATTCTTGGATCTCTCCAGTCTATTGGGAAAAGGTGGTACAATTGGGTTAGAATTCATAGGATAGGGGAAATCGGATTTTACCTTAATAGGATTTTCATTTGCAGTCTCATCCTCATCCTCTTCATCCTTTCTTTCAGCTACCTTCTGGGGCAATGATGAGGTTGATCTCAACTCCTCTCCATTTCTCAACACCATTGTACTAGCATTCTTCTTAGGGTTTACTACCGTTTGTGAAGGTAGTTTCCCTAGAATTCGAGCTTCCAAATTGCTAAGCGAGATTGCCAATTAAGTGATTTGATTCCCCAAGTTTTGTACGCTCGTTCTCCTTTCCTATTGAATTTGTTGAGTGTTAGTCGCAAGAGCTTTCACTATATCGTCTAAAGACATACCAGAATTTGAGGGTTGTGCAGGCATGGGTGTTGGTCTGTTGAAATGCTGAGGTGGATATCTAGTCTGTCCTCCTTGGTTTCTGTAGCTCAGGTTGGGCTGATCTCTCCATCCAGGATTGTAATGAGTGGAATATGGATCATACTTCCTTTGAGGTTGACCAGGAAATCCTCCTATGGCATTTGCTTGTTGAGTGAGATTTTCTTGTAGAGATGGATACATATCCATCGGATGTCCAGAAATTGAGCATATTCTACAAACCTTGGTTGCCTGTATATGTCCTACAGCTATCAGATGAACCAAAGCAGTTAGTTCAGAAATTTGATTTTTAAGTTTTGAGTGACTCACCTCATTTACACGTCTTATAGATCCATCCCCTCATCCCTAATTGTTGAGATTTTCTGCCATGTTGGAAATCAACTGTCTAGCTTCTTCCAGTGTTTTATTTACCAAGACTCCTCCACTGGCTGCATCCACCATATTTCTATCTATAGGTAGAAGTCGTTCATAAAATATTATATCAGAAGCTGATCCGATATTTGATGATGTGGACAACTGGCGCAGAGTTGTTTGAACCTCTCAAAATATTCGTACAGTGTCTCTCCGCTAATCTGTCTAATCCCATATATATCCCTCCTGATATTGGCAGCCTTAGATGCAGGAAAAAATTTTTCTAAAAATAATTTTTGCATTCCATTCCATGTATTGATCGAACCAGGAGGCAAATAGTACAACCAATCTTTCGCTTTATCGTTTAGGGAAAAAGGAAAGGCCCTTAGTTTGATTTGTTCCTTGGTCACACCTTGAGACTTCATACTCGAATAGACAACATGGAACTCCTTCAAGTGTTTATGTGGATCCTCACCTAGAAGACTACAGAAAATAGGAAGTAAATGAATCAAACCAGATTTGAGTTTGAATGCTACCTCAAGGGCTGGATATTCGATACACAGTGGTTGCTGATTCAGATCTGGTGCAGCTAACTCTTTCAGAGTCCTTTCTTGATTTTTCATCATTTCCTTTTTTTCTTCAAAAATAGATCTATCACAAATGGTTAGATCAATCTCTAAATCTACCCTTTAACGTAGTTTATCTTTTTTCTATTTAGCCTCTCTTCTTAAATGACGAGCAGTTTTCTCAATTTCGGGAATGTATTTCAATTCACCTGCCTGAGAAGAACGGGTCATAAAATAAAGAGGTCAGCAACACAAGTAAAAAAAAAAAAAGTAACTAAGAAATTAAAATAGTTTTCTTGCAACGGCGCCAAAATTTGATCAGGTTGTCGAAACCCTCAAATTAATAATGATCCCCCAATGCAACAATTTTGTAGCAATAGCGGTATCAGGTCGAATTCCACGAGAACTATAGTGACTTAATCTCTTAGTTAATGTCAAAATAAAACGGGAGCTTTATAAAATAAATATCTAAATCAAAATGTAAATACTTAAAATTAAAAAACAAATCAAATATGCAAAAATACTAAAAATTGGAGAAAAAATTCAATATGTTAAACATCCGATCCAAGAATTCACACATTTGATTATTTCACTGATCATCGGTTAACAAATATTATTTTTACGATTCAAACATTTAACCTTAAATTTATTAGAATAGCCGTAATAAAATTTATGTTTTCCTAAAATAATTGACCAAACCCAGCATCAAATCAAAACTTATCAATAATCGACCGATCACGATAGCGTTCCATATCGACATAATGATAGCATTAAGTTCTGTGAAAATATTTAAACTAAAATACAAATAACTAGAATAGTCGTACAATTATTTGATTTTGTTCTATCGATTCTTTAGATTAAAATAAATATCGGCAACGACCTATAAATATAAACAATTTATTTGCTACTTGTACCATTCATTCATGACAATTATGGATCACTGAAATCCTGGATGCAGTAGAGAAATTGATATTGAATTAAATTGTTAGATTAATCAATACTAATTATTCATAAAAAATAAATCAAGAATCGACAAAATGTTGAATTAAAAATTTAAGAATTTAAATAAAGTACATAACCTCACAATGAATACAATCAATAAAATTCTACTTAAATCAGAAGAATAAAACTAGCCACTCATGATAGGAACCATATTATTCAATAAAAGAAAACAAATGTACTAAGGAAAAAAAGAAAATAAACTAATAGAATAAAAAATATTGTGCAAAGTGCTCTTCAATTAAGAGTCTTTGAGCCCATTTTCATCCTGTCTTTGAACCCATTTAGTTCCAAAAATATTTCTTTGACCCCATTTTGAATCAATCTCCACTTTTGATCCCTAAAATAAAAAAGATCATAAAAATATCTATTGAGATACTAATCAATCCAAAATCATATTATAATATCTACAATAAAAATGACAATTTGTGCATTATCATGAATATACAAGTTGGTCACATTATAACAGTTGACTTCCCATAACTTTTTCTAAAATACCTGTTAATTAAATTTTGGAAATAATAGAAATGATATATAGATCTTTGAAAACTCTGGAGTTTGAATATGGTTAAAGTTGACATATATGTATAGATGAAATTATAATTTTTTGGCACCCGATATTTTTTTTCTATTTTATATGTTTATCTATTTTTTGGCACTTCATTCATAGCCTGGACGTTGGGAGGCAGAATTATGGAGCTATTCTGCGTTTAAGGCTTTTTTGATATTTTAGTATGGCATTCTCTACGAGCTAAATGTACAAGGAAATAATATCCGAGGATGTTTGTTAGATATTGATTACTTGATGTATGTTTGATATTGTTTTTATTGACATTTTTTAGATATTTGGACATTTTTGGACAATATGAAATTTATTTGTTTTGACAAAATGTTTGAAATTTAATTATTATGTTGCTTGATCAGGAAAAATTTTGAGATTTATTGGATCGACAATTATGGCTAAATTTGATATTTGTGTTAGTTAGATATAACGTTTCATTTTGAATAAGAAAAATTTTAAAAATAATACAACAAGGTGCATTTTGTGGCTAAATTCACACTCTGTCACTAAATTAGTGGTTAAATTTCTAAATTCGTTATTAAATTTATCGTTAAATCACACAGTTTTCATAAATAAATTTTCAAATTCATCACAAATTTCATGACAAAATAATTATCGCCACATTCATTGCTAAACCCAGACTGATTTTAGTTACGAAACTACAATTTTCATGATTAAATTTAGTTATGAATTTGAATATTTTGTGGCTGAATTAATCCATAGATTTTGTTATTCACGGCTAAATTTAATAACGAACATTTGTATTCGTCGCTAAATTTAGCCGAACGTTTTTATCTATCATTAAATTTAATCATGGATTTTAGTATCCGTTGCTAGATTTTACCACAGACTCTAAAATTCATGACTAAAATTAGTTAGGATTCTGTTACTCGTGGTTAGGGGTGTTATGACACTTGAATTGAATCAGTAGTATCAATACTTGAAAGAGTATGGATTCAAAATAGTATACCTATAAATATAGTTTCATATATAAAAATTATTTTTAAAAATATATATATAATTATATCAGATAACTTGACGAGTTTTCGAGCTCGATACAGTATGGACTCGAACTCGAACTCAATACCAAACTACTCAAGATCGAGCTTGACTAGAGCTCGGTTTGACCGAACTCGAGTCGAGCTCTGGCCGGTGTATCACAAGTACTCATGACACTACTCGAATCTTATAAATATCCCTATCTGTGGATAAATTTAGGCACAGATCTTGATATTCATAACTAAATTTAGACATGAATACTAATATTCATCGTTAAATTTAATCATAAATTTAGCGATGATATTTTGTTTGTCACTAATTTAGTCATGAATTCCTAATATTTTGTCGTTAAATGTTTGTGATGCGTTGTGGTTAAACAATTTAGTGACGAATTTTTGTTAAAATTTCTGTTGTTAAAATCATGTTTTTTTTTATAGTGAAATATAAGATGATCGTTATAAATTGGATAAATAATACATTAATTGGTTAGTATTTCGTATTGATAATGTGTTATGAAAGTTAAAAAAATATATAATGAATTCAAGAGAAAACCATAAAACTTAATATAGAGGACGATTTTATTTCTCACTTTACCCTATTTAGGATTTAAATCCTATTCATAAAATCTCACAAATATTTTTTAAATACGTGATTTCTTAAATTTTATATGATTTTTATAACCTTTTGGTTATATAATATATATAGAGGAAAATAAATATTAGATAAATGAAAAATATATATTCATGATTTTATAATACTTTGGATGAATATAGATATTCATAAGTCTTTAATATTTGTAAGAAAGATTAAAATAAAATATTAATTATTTTTGAAAATCTTATGCTATTTTCGCAATAATTGAAAATATATAATCACGGAAACCACACGCCTCCGGTCATTGCAAATCATAAGTAAACGGAAACTCCACCTAGGGTTTTGTGTGGAGCAATGTACGAAAATGACCCATTTTTTAAAAAAATTTTTTAAAAAAACCTGAGGGGGAAAATATTTCCCCAAATAACCCGTATTTGTCGCGGGTTGGACCCGCGACCGTATTTGTCGCGGGTTCAACCCGCGACAAAGCCACGTGTAGGCTGGGGAGGTTTCCGCGTCTTGGAAACGCGGAAACCTATTCCGCGT
Organism: Dillenia suffruticosa; assembly: GCA_033439265.1. Classification (NCBI taxonomy): domain Eukaryota; kingdom Viridiplantae; phylum Streptophyta; class Magnoliopsida; order Dilleniales; family Dilleniaceae; genus Dillenia; species Dillenia suffruticosa. The sequence continues at coordinate 20,133,665 of JAVTVX010000015.1, read as the reverse complement.
CTTGGAAACGCGGAAACCTATTCCGCGTCTTGGAAACGCGGAAACCCTATTCCGCGTCTTCCAAACGCGGAAACGCGGAAACCCTACCGCAAACCCTATTCCGCGTTTTGCAAACGCGGAAACCCCACAAACACACGCCATTACCCCAACCCCATTCCCTCCCAAAAACGCACGCTATTCCCTCCAAAAAACGCACGCCATTCCCCCCTCCAAATTGTTTTAATCTCCCAATTGTATTACCCCCTAATTATTTTAATTCGATTTTTGTAATTATATTTAATTTCGATTTTTGTAATTATATCTAATTTAGACGATCCAAAATTATGTATTATAATAATTAAAATAAATCAGGTTAGTTTGTCTTTATAATTTTATGAAAAATTATAAAATTAAAAAATAATTCTAAAAATTTTTAAAAATTAGAAAATAGTGACAAAAAATTCTCATAATTTAAAAAAATTGTAACATTACAAAATATTAGTATTAGTATCTAAAAATTATATGTTAAGATTCATTATATTTTAATATATTATTTTTCATTTTTGATTAATTTAATATAAAAATAATATCATATTGCATAAATAATCAAAATCAATAGAGTTTTAAAATAGAGAATGAAAAAAAAAACTATGATATATGTGTATTATCTAAACAGTTAAAGTAAAATAACAATTTGAAAAAAAAAAACTAATTTCTTATAAAACAAAAAGAAGAAATGAAACAAATAAAATCCGAGAAATGAACATATATAAATGAATCGAATTATTATTAATATAATATAGGATACAAAATACATAATATATAACTAACGTTGTCGTCGCCTTCTTGTATCATAACGTCTAACATCTAAATCTGTCCTGATATATGTAGTGTCGTCTTGGAACGATAAACCCATATCTATTATGTATTTTGTATATTATGTATTTTGTATCCTATATTATATTAATAATAATTCGATTCATTTATATATGTTCATTTCTCGGATTTTATTTGTTTCGTTTCTCCTTTTTGTTTTATAAGAAATTAGTTTTTTTTTTCAAATTGTTATTTTACTTTAACTGTTTAGATAATACACATATATCATAGTTTTTTTTTTCATTCTCTATTTTAAAACTCTATTGATTTTGATTATTTATGCAATATGATATTATTTTTATATTAAATTAATCAAAAATGAAAAATAATATATTAAAATATAATGAATCATAACATATAATTTTTAGATACTAATACTAATATTTTGTAATGTTACAATTTTTTTCAATTATGAGAATTTTTTGTCACTATTTTCTAATTTTTAAAAATTTTTAGAATTATTTTTTAATTTTATAATTTTTCATAAAATTATAAAGACAAATTAACCTGATTTATTTTAATTATTATAATACATAATTTTGGATCGTCTAAATTAGATATAATTACAAAAATCGAAATTAAATATAATTACAAAAATCGAATTAAAATAATTAGGGGGTAATACAATTGGGAGATTAAAACAATTTGGAGGGGGGAATGGTGTGCGTTTTTTGGAGGGAATGGCGTGCGTTTTTGGGAGGGAATGGGGTTGGGGTAATGGCGTGTGTTCGTGGGGTTTCCGCGTTTGCAAAACGTGGAATAGGGTTTGCGGTAGGGTTTCCGCGTTTGGAAGACGCGGAATAGGGTTTCCGCGTTTCGAAGACGCGGAATGCCTATTCCGCGTTTCCAAGACGCGGAATAGGTTTCCGCGTTTCCAAGACGCGGAAACCTCCCCAGCCTACACGTGGCTTTGTCGCGGGTTGAACCCGCGACAAATACGGTCGCGGGTCCAACACGCGACAAATACGGGTTATTTGGGGAAATATTTTCCCCCTCAGGTTTTTTTAAAAATTTTTTTAAAAAAATGGGTCATTTTCGTACGATGCTCGTTTTGTGTGTTCTTTGAGATTCTCTGAGTAATTTTCAGACTCTCTCTCTCTCTGCTAGTCGCAAGCTTCGAATTGCGGACTTGATAGTTTCTAGGGATGCCATAACTCGGCTATCAAGGTATTTTTCTTCCCCTTGTCCTCCTCTCCACAAAATCTCCTCATCTCTCTAAACCTTAGCTATTTCAATTGCAATTTGTTGCTTCGTTTTTCCTCACAATTAGGCTTTTAACAAATTGATAAATAGTTTCCATTTGGAGAAATTTATGGATTTTGGGGGAATACTTGTAATGATTTAAAATCTTGAAAATCATTTTGCTTCAACCAAAGATGTAGGTTTAATGGCTTTTTGCTTGAAATTTTTTTCAATGAACTCCAATTCTGTTGTGGATTATGTTGGGTTCGGCATTAGGTCAACAATCGTTTCGTTTGAGAACTAAGCAAGATCGGATCTGTTCGTAAACTTTGCAAGCTCATATGCACATCTTGTGCTTGTGCTTGTGCTGATTATTTTGTCATATGCATTCAGCTTATTAACTAGAATGTCATACATATATATAGTAAAGGAATGTTTCTTCTACAATGCCCATGATTTAAGCCTAGTTTGTAGGCTTGCAAAACATAGAATCGGTGTTCCCATTCTGATCTATTTCTGATTTTTTATCACCGACTTGTTTCTTTTGTTTAGCTGTTGACTCATATTAATCTGTTTGCCCATCTAAGAATTGATTCTTAAACTTATTTATACTATCATTTTTCTGCATATGGATTAGCCATGGCCATATCAAAGGTCGGAAAGAGTGTGTTATTGTGGAGGATTCTAGTGAAAGTACTCCTTTAATTCCCTTCATTTTTGCTGCTGTTAAATGCTGAACAGTTTAATCCCCTGATGCACTCCACACTTTGGCCATGGCTTGCCCATAGTGCCCACCCTTACAAATATGCAGAATGATTTTGTGTTTTATACACTGATTTTTACTTCTTATTTGTTATAGTAGAGATTTATGAATTATGGTTAGTTATTTTACTTTATGAGTAAAAATGATATTCTGTCCAAGGAGTGTAAATAATGTACTGATTATGAATTTTAGAGGTTTTAGGACCAGAAGGAAGCTTTGTTATTATGGAATAAGGCTAAATTGTCCTCATTTTGATGCCTTTGGAAGGAAAGAAGTACAAGAACTTTTAAGAGTTAACACATTCCAAATTGCCTCTTGTAGGGCAAAATTGTTCTCCTCGCTTCCTTATAGTCCTCCACCATAGGGCCTTTAAAGCTTATAGGGTGGAGGATATAAAGAGGGATTGGAAACTTTTTCTTCCATGGTTCTTGTGTTGTTGATGTGTTTATGTCTCTGCCCTTACCTTTCTTATATTTTTCTAATGGATGATGTCTTATCTTCCAACTTGTATCTTTATGTTATTTTTTTTTCTTTGTCAATGATACCTTCGTTTCTCTCTTTAAGAAACAAAATCTACCAACCTTGGACTTAGTCCTCCGATGGCTTAGCCAATAATGTATTAGGTGTATTGAATGGTAACACTAGTATTTTCAAGATGATAGTGTTTTGTACTTGTTATTATTTATGCAAAACCATTTAGATGCCACATTTACATATGACCATCAAATGAGCTTTTTTAGGCTAGGTGATCATCCATTTTAGGCTTTTGAACGCAATAAGATGAATGTTTCAAAAGGAAAGACCGCGTGCAGCTTTTGTAGGTGACCTGTTTTCAATTTTGATCATGGTTGTTGAAATTCCTGTTCATATTAAACCAGTAATTGAAATTGTTTGGTTTAGATCCCTTTCTTTGCCCAAAACTACTTTTGACCTTTGAACTTTAAAAGGTGCTCTTAAACCCTACTCTTTGTGAAAATTTTGATATTTTAGTTCCTCCATTTCGTTTGACTGCCACTCAAGTTTATGCAACTGCTAAATCCTTATTTGAAATTTTCATTTCATAAAATTGAAAACATTGAAATTACATGTTGTCTAAAAATCAAAAAAAAAGATAAAAGATAAAATTAATATTTATAGCTTTTAATTTTAAAAATAAATAAAGAAATAATTATTGGATCAAGTAAAAGATTATTTTACTAAGATATAATTGAGAAATATTTATTTTTATTTGATTAAGAAATAAAAAGTATTTCTTGGTTAAAACTATCTCTTGATTAAATATTTATTAAGATTTTCTTAAAACTATTTTCTTAGAGTTTGCATTTTCAAATCTTATAAACAAAATTATATCTTAAATAATTAAGAAATAATAACCTCATGATTTTACAATAAATTTTAAACCCTCTAATTAAGAAAAACATAATAAAAGAAAAAGAAAGGCTTATATGGATATTAAACTAACAGGTTGGAGTTATTGCATAAGAAGCAATTGAGTCTCACAAAAATTGTTCTCTTGCGTCTTGACCTTTAATGTGGTTATCGTTCAAAATCTCTTGGTGGTTTTTTTAGTCTTATACTCTTAACTTCTGTTTACTCGAAAAGGGAACTTTTCCTGTAAAGATTTTGTATCCTCTGTTGTGTTACATTATTCTTTCTCCCCTTTCCTGGTATCCTCTTTTTCAAAATATAAAAGAAAAAGAAATCATGCTTTTATGGGGTAAATCAGGTACATTTTTCTCAGCGATAGCAATATTCCACCGATCTTGAAATTATAGATTTCTATTGAGAATCCATCTCCTAATTCTCAAAGTGTCCTAACTACTTACCAACTACTTACCAGATTCTTGATTTCAGTGTAGGTTGTGACTGCAAAAGGCTGACATTACTTTTCTTTTTATGTTCCCCGGGGGGGGGGTTGGTAGAAAAGAACACTCATTGTGTTAGTATGATGCATTTTTGAAATATTTCCCGGATCTTGGGGATGTACTCATTGGGTAAGTGAAGTCATAAAAAGGGAGGATAGACTTTAATACTTCTTTTGTAGCATAGGTAAGGAGTTTCAGGTGCAAAGCAAGACATGCTGCTATTATTTGCAGAGGAATGATCTAGAAAAATGGCACAATAAGAAATAAGAAACTGAAAAAACTTGGGGAGAAACAGTGACAAAGGCTTAGAGTGAGATACAAATCTCTTGTTTTAAGCAATTTTATTGATGGTAAACTCCACTTGGTCATATCAAGATAAAGCCCAACTTTGGGTAGTGTTATTGTCCTAAACAATTTTCTTCTTTTTCCTAATATTATTGCGCTTGATATCATGCAGACACAGGTAGTACTTTCTTTCCAGGATTGCATCTCTTCCTACTTCTGTACAACAGAGGATAGCTTGCAATGGAGAGCTCTGATGATGAGAAGGATGGTGCTGTAGACAACCATCTGTTGAAAGAGCCAAGTCAAAGTTTGGCATCCAATGGGACCAAGTTTGTGGATGAAGTACTTAATGGTCAGAATGAGCAGTGTTTGGAAAATTTTCGCATGGACAAGCATGTCTTCTATAAGTTGTGTGATATTTTGCAAGCCAAAGGCTTGTTGCGCCATACTAACCGCATAAAGGTGGAGGAGCAACTTGCAATATTCATGTTCATAATTGGACACAATCTGCGTACTCGAAAGGTACAAGAGCTTTTCAGATACTCAGGTGAAACAATCAGCCGCCATTTCAACAATGTTCTAAATGCAATCACAACAATATCGTTAGATTTCTTTCAGCCTCCTGGCTCTGATGTTCCACCAGAAATCGCAGAAGATCCCAGATTCTTTCCATACTTTAAGGTAAACTAGTTGCTGCAATCTTTGTTCAGAATTCATTTATGTTTCTTATTCAACAGCAATCCTTACTTTTAAGTAATTGATCCTAGGATTGTGTTGGTGCTGTTGATGGCATACATATTCCCGTGATGGTTGGTGTAGATGAGCAAGGACCTTTCCGTAATCGGAAAGGATTTCTTTCACAAAATGTTTTAGCAGCTTGCTCATTTGATCTGAAGTTTCATTACGTCCTTGCCGGCTGGGAAGGTTCAGCTGCAGATATGCGAGTACTCAATTCAGCACTTACAAGGCGTAACAGGCTTCAGGTTCCTGAAGGTATCTTGCATCTCTACAAGAAAGTCACAGCATGTCAAAGGTTCGTTTGGACAACAAATTGGAATGACATCATTCCTATTCGTTTTGCACTGAATTTAAAAATGAAATTTCTAATCCCATATTGAAAAACATTTTTTATTTACATGAAATGGACGATTATGTTAAAGAGTTTTTAATACTCCAAAGCTAGTTAAATGGAGTGGAAGGATTTCATTTTAATTTGTGTCCAAGCTTCCATCAAGTCTACTCATTGATACTAAAACGTGTTCTTTGATGCAGGTAAGTATTACCTCGTTGACACCAAGTATGGAAATATTCCAGGCTTCCTTGCCCCATTTTACAATTACTCCTATCGTAAGAATGAGTTCTCTAGTGGTTTTCTCCCGCAAGATGCTCGTGAGCTCTTCAATCAGCGGCATGCATTGCTGAGGAGTGCTACTGATTGCACTTTCCGGGCCTTGAAGGCACGATTCCCTATACTGATGTCCGCTCCTCCATACCCATTGCAGACACAGGTAAAATTGGTTATATCTGCATGCGCCATACATAATTACATAAGGCGGGAGAAACAAGACGATGGCATTTTTAAGATCTGTGAGCAGGAAATCATTAAGCAAATTGAAGAATCACTTGCACCTGCTGAGATGGAACGGCCAGTTTTTCGTGTTGATGCCCAAGATCCGGATATTGCCTTTGCGGCAGAGCAAGTCCAGATTGCTTCACAACTTCGGGACTCGATTGCAAGTGAGATGTGGGAAGACTATATCCGTGATTTATCAAGAATGTAAAATGATGCGATAATCATTTTTGTTGTCGGTTTAGACATCTCTGAAGGGATTTGATGCAAAAAAAGTTCAGGATCATTTGGCTTAAAAAGATTAAGAATTTTGGTGCGAGGCTTATCTTTTGGGGTCATGTAGGTTATGCACTTATAACCAAAGACTTGTTTTAATGTAGGTACTGCTAGAAAAGGGTACATATAAGCTTTGTTGTTGGTTGATTTTAGCATGGGTAAACAAACAAATAGTAGTAATATTAGTATTGACTTGTTATCTTCACTTCTTTAGAATGGAATAATTTTAATTAAGCATCCTTCCTGTTCCCGTACTCTTCGAAATTTACGTAAATCATAGTTTCACCCATCTTTTTACGTGGAAACACTTTAAATCCTCTATTTCGGTTAATTATTTTTTGTCTTTTCTATTTTAAAATCAAGTAACACTATTTTTATTGTTAGTAAACACCTGGGGTGAACAAGAACAGTCATCAATATGAAAAAATGTGGGAAAGTAATATTTTTATAAATATAGGAAACCAAAACACGTGAAAATGTGTAAATATAAAAAAAAATTATTTATATAAATATTAATTATTTTATGAAAATAATGAAATAATCATTTTTTATAATAAGAATCTAAAATGATAAAATATGCGATCATCAATTATAAGGCAAATAAAATTAAAAACAAAAGTTATAATTAAATAAATAAATAATTTATTAAATTAAACATATTTCACATTTTTATAAGAGATAAATTAAAAACAAATGTAATTTACTAAACTAACTCTATGTTAGTACTCTTATTCTTGCTATTTGTATTTGCATCTTCTTAAAAAAAATAATCCAATTTTAGTTTATCTAATAATAGATTACCGATTTCAAGAATACTAACATCTTTCACGCCCTCAACTTGATCTCCTCCAATATCCTATAATTTTGTCATCTTATCATGATATTGAGATATGATTCTTGATAAAATATGGAAATTATTATGAACAAAGACTAAGTTTTTTGTAAATTTTGGATTTAAATTATTTTTTCTAAAGGAATAAATAAAAGAATAAGTGTTCCAATTCTTTTCGCAACAAGAGAACAAAATAGATTGTCCAAGCAAGTTAAAAACCATTATTTGAAGCAAATGTGAATTTGAATCATAACTTGATACCACTTTCTTGGATTCATGTTATACCTACTCGTAATTGAATCTGAATTTCTAAATGGCTCACTTTTTATCAAAAATTCACCAAACTCATTATTAATGCTATGACGGTCATCTTTATTTGACAAAAGTTTTTTCAAACACTTATTTCTTGTAATTGAGATTTCTCTGTCCATATGAGAAGCTATTTTATTTTTTCTTTCTTAAAGCAATTTATTATCATAATTTCTCCAAGGAAAAAGAAAATCAATAAGAACTTGGAGAAGACAATATACTATTATGAAATTAAAAAAAAATGACTAATTAATTAGAAAAAAGAAAAAATTCGATTATACAATTATCTTGGATTCAATGAATAAACCGAACAATATAGTGAAGTGTTACTTTTTGCACAATGAGCAACAAGAATATGATGACTCACATGATAAAGAGAACTCTTGTGATAACTTTTGCTTGCATTTATAAGTAACTATCTTTACTTTCTAATCTTACATATCATAAACTAAATGAAAACATAGTTTATCTGTATCACAAACTCTAATATAACATAAATGAGTGTAGTGAATGTAATGATATAATCAACATTCTCCCATCAATCTTTTTCTGCTATTATCTCATGAAAAAGACTTTATTTTTCCTTGATCGTCATCTCGAAATTGTATTCATTGATCACTCATTACCATTGCTTCAAGTGTACGTTTTATATGCTTAAACCTTTTAAACATCACAACAATTGAAATAAAATGAGTGTTTGTAACTGAAAGCATTTTCAAAGCACTAAACCATTTGAAAATAGCTAATCGCATGGAATGATTCATTATAATTTTTTTTTTGTGTAAAGTATCTCCATGCACAACATTCACCGTATATTTTTTGATTGCTTTCTAGGATCTTAGCTATGCATATGTTTTTCAATGCAAGGTTTAGCATATGAACAACACAAGAATCCAAAAATATGAAGAAACATACCTTTAATGATTTTTTCGGCACTTTTGTAATTGGCATCATTATCACTAATTATTTGAACTATCTTTTCATCTCCAACTTTATCAATTACTCTTTTCATTAATTGAGAATGAAATATTTATCTTTACCTTCACATGAACAATCCATAGTTTTGAGAAACATTGGTCCATTTTCAGAAACAATTTTAAAATTAATTAACAGTTAACCTTGGGGTTTACTTCATCCATCTGTAATAATAATAATGTCATGTTCTTTTAATTGGTTTCAACAACTTCTCTACATTTGCTTTCTCTCATTGAAAAAGTATAGTTCCCAATTTATTATAACCAGCAGTCACATAGCCACCTAAGGTCTAATTAGCAGCAAATGTAAAAACACTTACATAATATGTGAAGAACTAGTTGCTAACAATTTAGGAGTGAATATGTTATTTTTGGCACTCTTGGGGTTTTTTGTTTTATGAGGATAAATTTAGAGAAGAAACAGGGGAAGAATGTGCACACAAGATTTATAATAGTTCCACTTTCTTTGGTATACTCCCACTCTTAGATTTCGGCTGAATTTTTTAATCCAATATTCTCTTCCAAAATAGTACACACAACTAGTTGCTCAGGTGTTAGTCAAATCTTACATGTGTTTCATTCGAACACTTACCACTAGCTTTATATAGGAGCTTGTAAACCTAATTCGTGTTGCACACAAATACCATATAAGCCCATATCAAAATAACTATTTCTTTTGATATTTTACAACTATTTGAAGGTGAAGTAGAAGTATAATGGTTGAAGCTTAGATTTTAGAAAAATTGCTAAAGCCCAGAAAGGAAAATAGCATAGAGAAATTATGCTCATAGAAGATTGTTGTTTGATAATGCTTATAGATGTTCAAAAGGATATTCCTCGATCATCAATCTTCTCTTGAGGTGTTGTATTTATAAGGTTCTTTTTTTTTCTTTAAGATAGCTGTTGAACTTCATTTAATGTAAAGACATAGCCGTTGAAGTTAGTAAAAACTCATTAAATGCTGAAATAGTTTTTTTGAATCACTAGCCATTACATCAAGTCGAGTCCTTTCTTCGGGTCGACTATGTTTTGAATTTTGTATTGTCCACGGCTAGTGCAAGTTGACTTCATATGCATGACTAGTTGACTTGTGCTATATTTTGCTTGAATATTTTTTGTATCATTGCTCATGTAAGTTGGTTTGTGCTCTCTTTAGGTCGACTTCTACTCATTAGAATTTAAGCATTTCACATATTGGCTTGTGCAAGTCGACTAGTGCTCTCTTCAGGTCGACTCAAGTATTTGTCACCATGTTGCTTGTACGGGTTGACTTGTATATACTTTAGGTTGACTTGGCTTTGATGGTACTTAATCATCTTTACTTCATGGCTCATGCAAGTCGACTTGGTATTGCTTTCTGGTCAACTTGTGCTTGACAGTGCTTAAGCATATTTATATTGTGGCTCGTGTAGTTCGACTGTTTTTTGTAATAGGTTGACTTGTTGTCACTTGACTTGTATATTTTTTCATTTTGGCTTATGCAAGTTGGCTTGCTATTACTTGTAGTCGACTAGTAGAGTGTTCTATGAAGTCTTTGATATGTATAGGTCAACTTGAACATAGGTCAAGTCAGCTTGTGCTCAATGGTTTTTGAATTTTTTACTTGCTTCACATGTATAGGTCGACTATGTATAGTGTCTAGGTCAACTTGAGTTTAGGCTTACTTTAAAATTTTCTAATTCTAGAATGTGCAAGTCGACTAGTCGACTTGTACAAGGTGTAAGTCGACTTGGATTGAAGATTGTCTTCAGCTCTAATTCCTGACTTATTTCCTGGCTAGTGCTAATGCTTGTGTCTCGACTTGATTCATGGCTTGTGACCTTGTGACCTTGGCTTAAGAGATAACTTAACTTCGACAAATTTTTCTGAGTGTTGATATGGTAGGTCGACTCGTGACTATACCAGGTCGACTTGATTTTAATATAGTTTGACCTAATTTTTTTGATATAAAAGAATATATGTATAAATAATATAAATACACAGTTATAAGATAAACCCTAAAGTACCCGATAAGTCAATAGGTCACTATATGACCCATACAAAAAAATCTAATTACTATGCTGAACAAAGTGTAATATTATAGTTATAAAAGCTGTAATAACATGTGGTAACAGATATCGCTTACCATTCCTCCTCTTGTTCCTTCCCATCCAAATATAATATAAATAACAGCATTGATAAGTCATTTGAGGACCCAATTCCACCGTAAAGGATGGCTAACAAGGGAAATGAGGGTCTCTCAAATGTTGGACTAGGAGATAGTAAAAGATAAAGGAACATGATGCGTTATAGTCAATCGCAACACTTCTCTCGAGAAAAGGCAACGAAAAAATAGGTAGTCAATTGTCTCTCTCTAATACAAATAGAGGTGGCATGTTAATGAAGTGGAAATCCCAATCTTAAATAGATGGTGAAGCCACTTCATCCAAACCAACCACATACTGAAGGCAAATTGGGGAATCACTCCCGGGAACCATACGAGATCCGACCACAGAACATGAGTATGGGAACATTTGAGGTGCTTCTATACTGAAGCAATAGAAAGCTCTCCACTAGAAATGATCGTCTACACAAGTCTGTCAGAGCTAGTACAAGATGGAAGATAGGATTCTGAAATAATCTCTCGGATATGATCAAGAAATGCTCATACTGATCTTGACATCCGCTACTTAGTATCCTGAATATAAGCCATCCAAAGAGTGCTGAACAAGACATCTGAATAGTACTTCCATCAATAAAACCTGATCCATCCATGGTACGTCTCTTGAAAATCTCTATCAGGGGGCCTATCAGAGACCAAGTATCATACCAAAATGAGATACGACTACTATCTCCCATCGTCCAAGCTACTAACTTCCGTACTAGATACCATAGAGATAGGAGTTTCCACCATATCCATGAACACTTATATGGGACTTGAACATACCAAAAACTATGACTCCAAAAGAGATATGTCCTCACCCATTGAGTCCAGACATTATCCTTTGGGTCAGATAGAAGATGCCAAATGTGTTTACGTAAGGCAACTTTGTTTCAATCCATCACTCCTTCAGCCTTAACCCCCTCCCTTTTTGTTCAACAAACAAGGGACCAAATAACCTTGGCTTCCTAGTGATTTGATGCCGACAACAAATTTGACTTCAACTACTTTGTTCGCCCAAAAATATTTTCTTCCTCCGTCTCTTCGGTGGTTTCCGCCTCTGTGGTGTGGTGGTTGTCGATGATGGAAAAGGTGGCAGAAGATAAAGGTCTTGTGCTTCACCTTTGTTTCGCTTGTTCGACCAGCCCCACTAGTTGTTGGTTTTAGGAACTTGTTTTTGGAGAAAAGTTTGATGATAATGGTTAGAAAAGGTTGTTTAGTAGTAGGCACCTTAAAGATTACTTGTCTCACATTTGATTACCCACAAAAAGAAGCAAGAGGCCGACTTTAATGAATTTAATCTCAGGTTGGAAATTGAGGAATCAAAGTTTGAAATTCGGGGGAGGGAATAAAAAGTAGGGAATAGTTGTTGGCTTCCTTTATTGAAGACATGGGGTTCACCTAATTTTATTTTAACCGTTACACTTTTGAATTTTCAACCATTAGGATTTTGAATTTGTGATTTCTCTAATACCTTTATAAGACAGATCGACTTATGGTTTGGGTAAGTCAGCTTGTTTTTAGGCTCTCACTTAGTCCTTTTTTACAGATGTTTTTTGAGTCGACTTAATTTCCTAAATGAGTCGACTTGACTAACCTACCATTTAAGCTTATAAGGTTTATGCCTCTTGGTGAGTCGACTTGATTCCTACTCAAGTCGACTTGTATAGCATTCAATTTGTGTTTAAAGATTGTTCTCACTTAGCAAGTTGACTTGGTTCATGGATGAATTGAGTTGTTCATATTTGTAACTAAGTTATCTACCTTTAAACATACCCAAACATGTTTTAATTTCTTCTAAATTTGTTATTTCATTAATGTAACCTATTTTGTTTATCATCTAAGCTGGATTTGCATAGCTTTGCTTGTCATAAAAATATATTTTGTCAACAATCTCTCTCTTTTAGATGATGATAAAACATAGACTAACATGAAAGATTTCTAAGTCACATTTCATATCAAAACTCCCCCTTAATCTATGCTCTTGCTTAATCTATGCCTTTCATACATTTTCTTCCTTTTTCATAAACTTTCTTCCCCCTTTTATGAATCCTATATTTTTCTTCCCCTTTTTGTCATCAACAGTCAGCTAAAAGATAAACAAATGGATGACAGACATGAATCAATCAAAGTAATGACAAGCAATTAAAGTCATAGGCATTCATAAAGTAATGTAAGGCAATCGTGCCAACAAATTTAAGGGGAAGAAATAAATTCAATTCATGTAATAAATTAAAAACAGAATCTATCGAGTCTTAGGAACAAAAATAATTAGTTAGACATTATAAAGAAAAACAATAAAAGAATAGAAGACATTACAACCCTTTTGGATAAGAATAGGATGAAAATTACGTTCTCTAGTGGTGGCTGCTAGGATTCCCGCCTTCTTCCTCCAAGAATATAAATGAGAGTGTAAAGTATATGTAAAATCAATACCTTCTCTCTGTCTGCCCTAGGATGAGCTTTACTTATAGGACCAGACCCCCAAATCTTCAACAAAATGGCAATTGCAAACTTTTTAGAAAATTTTCCCTTTTCTTCGATTCAGAAACTTTCTCTTGTTATGATGGTAGAGATATTTTGTGGCAATTGCAAATCACATCATTGTAGTATAGTGGTGAGTATTTCTGCTTGTCATGTGGATGACCCGGGTCCAAACCTCAGCAATGGTGCCAAAAACTTGCTATGCGATTTTAACACCACGAATTTGGACAAGTATAACCTAGTCAATTGTTACACATAATGATAAGAGTAAGCGTCGTTCCCATGATAATAATTTGTAGTACCAATTAAAAATTAACTTATTTAAGTTAGACAAATCGAGATACTAAAGGATTAAAATCAATTGACAAAAGATCTTACAATATCAACTTCATTTCTTTTTAATCTTTCACATAGCCGGATCTTTTCATACCCCACCAAGTTTATTGATTAATAATTTATTGTATGTGATGGCAGATTCCCCCAAAATTATATTTCATCCAATGATTATATAATGAAATCCCTAATTCAACTAATCAATGATCATACAATTTTAATTAATTCAAATTGCATTAAATTCTATGGATATTTGTAATCTAGGATTTATCCAAATTCTTATACGAAATTAATCTTCGGCCTATATCATAATTTCATGTGGATTTTGTTTGTTATGGACTAATATCATGCAATTATACTGGTCATACATGCAAGCACTCTCAATTATACAAAGCAAAGAGGCTAAACGTTTTGAAATATTATGATCAATAATAAAATCTCATCAGACAAAAAATCATACTAACAAAACTCAAGGGGAAGAAAAAAAATTCAAACCATGTAATTAATTAAAAGCAGAATCCATTGAGTTCTACAAATAAAAATATTTAGCTAGAAATTCTAAAAAAAGAGAAAAAAATAGAAGAGATTGCAACCCTTTTGCACAAGAAAAAGATGAAAATCACGTCCTTTGATGGTAGTTATTAGGATTCATGCCTTCCATCTGCAATAATCTAAATAAGAGTGTAAAATATGTGTAAAATTAGCACCTCTTCTCTGTTCGCCCTAGGAAGAGCTTTACTTACAGGACCAAAACCCTAAATTTTGTGAAACTTTCTCTCTTCTTTGATTTGGAATCTTTCCCTTGTTGTGATGGTAGAGAACTCCTGTGGCAATTATAAATCATGTCGTTGTAGTATAGTGGTGAGTATTTCCGTCAGTCACAAAGGTTAACCGGGTTCTATCCTCGATAATGGTGCCAAAAACTTGTTAGTGATTTTAATACCTCGAATTCAGACAAATAGACCCTAGTCAAATATTGTATACAATGATGAGATCAATTATCATTTCCATGAGAATAATTTGTAATACCAATTATAAATTAGCCTATTTAAATTGGACAAATTGAATCATAATTCTAAAGATATTGAAAGACTAAAATCAATTGACAAAAGACCATACGATATGGACTTCATAAATCACATTTCGAGATCTTTCCAAACCTCGTCAAATTTATGGACTAATGAATTATTGTATATGATGCCAAATTCCATAAAATTAGATTTCACCCAATGGTTTTGCAATGAAATCCCTAATTCAACTAATCAAAATCCAATGGTTATACAATTTTAATTAATTCGAATTGCATTATATTCTATTGAAATCAGTAATCTAGCAATTACCCTAAATTTTGACACACAAAATTATATTAGTCATGTAATTATATTGCTCATAAATGCAATCAATCTCAAATCATACAAAATATAGGCCTAAATGTTTTGAACCATTATGATCAACAATAAAAACTTCATACAATAATTATGCCAACAAAACTTAGGGGGAAGAAATAAATTCAGTCCATAAAATTAATTAAAAACAGAATCCATTGAGTTTTAGGAACAATAATACCTAGCAAGGCATTTGAAAGAAAAATGAGAAAAGAATAAAAGACATTACAATACTTTTGCACAAGAAGAAGATGAAAATTACATCCTCTGATGGTAGCTACTAGGATTCATGCCTTCCTTTTCCAAGAATCTAAATGAGAGTATAAAGTATGTGTAAAATTAATACCTCCTCTCTATCCGCCTTGGGAGGAGCTTTACTTATAGGACCAAAACCCTAAATCTTCAAAACAATGGCAGTTGCAAACTTTTTAGGAAACTTTCCCTTTTCTTCGATTCAGAAACTTTCTCTTGTTGTGATGGTAGCGATCATGTGTGGCAATTGCAAATCACATTGTTGTAGTATAGCAGTGAGTGTTCTCGCATGTCACGTGGGTGACCTAGGTTCAATCCTAGGTAACAATGTGAAAAACTTGCTAGCAATTTTAACACCACAATTCACTACTGGAAAACGGACCATCATTGACGGATTATTACCGATGGAAAAATTCTGTCAGTAATTGCGATGGTTTTGTGAGCGATTAACATCAAACCGAAGCGAAAAAACTTCCATCAGATTTGCAACGGAATTACCTACGAAATTCCGATACGGATAATTTCTGTTAGTAATTTTGAATGTAATTCCGGTGCGAGATGCTTCAATATTCCATGAAAGTCATTTCCGACTGAAATTCATCGGTAACGTAATTTTTACTTTAACTTAATGATGGATTTCACAAGAAAATTACCGCAGGAATATTCACATCGGTAATCTATCGATGAAATCAATCCAAAAAAACCCTAACTTATCAAAAAGCAGTCGCTTTGCTTTGTTCATGTTCGTTTGTATCACTTTTTGTCTCTATCTTCGTGGCATCACTCTACCTTTTACGGTGGTAAACCTTTGTCCCCGCGTATCGTGAGTGATGAAACAGATGAAGTTGACTTGAAGTCATCATCGCCATCGCGGTCGTTCATCCCTCGAGGTTCGTCTCTATCTTTGTCTCCCTCTGTTTCATACTTTGGGTTTATTCGTAGAACATAGCAATCTTTGTTGTGCATATATCAGAACAATCTGCATTTTGCGATTTTTCTGGTATAAATGAATGTCCAAATTTTGTGGGAGGAATCTGAAATAGGGGTTACAATCTTGTTAGGTCAAAATGAAAGTCAAAATTTGGTATGAGAAAACTCAAATAGTTGTAATACTCCTGTTATGTCCAAATGATTTAAGAAATTTGGTAGCTCCAAATCTGTAATGTAGATATAGAAGTTTCATGCTTCGCTTTGATCTGCGGATACTATAAATTTTAAGTGCAGGGATTTGTTAACCATGGAGTGCTTGGCACTACATATTGGATTATCGATAACTAAATGGTGTTGGCTTCCCTGGACTATGACTTGGTTAATATGCTTTTGTTTTTATATAGAGAAATAAGAAACAATAATTAGAAAATCTCACCTATTCCCCCACTTGGAATGGAGTTCATGAATCAAGATTTGTTCTTGAGGAGTGAGATTACTGTGCTTGACATCTGGTTGCAGTAAATTTCGCCTTCTTAGTCTGCAACTCTTTATGGTCCTCTTCAATCCTATACCAATTGACATAAAAGATGATAACTATTGTCTGAAATCTGTTGAAAGATTAAATCAATCTTAGGTTATTGTTTGTGCCATACCGAACCATTTTGGTACCAAGTTCCAATGCCCTTCACCAGCACAAGCATCTCTCATACTCATCTCCGCAACATTCGCTTATAAATTTAAGTTTTTAAGATAAAAGATAATTTTTTAAAGGAAAAAAAATTAGGATTTTGCAGACAATAAAAAGGAAAAATAAAGTGCTGTCTTACTCATCTCCTCAACATTTTCTTTTCTTTTTTTATAAATATTTTTCTTCACTTCCTTTCCCTTCCTCCAAATCCTTTTCCTTATTCCCTCTGTCATACTTTTCTCCTTTCAAATCTCTATATCTCTCTCTTTCAACCACCTACACACCGAAAATTTTTTCAAATAAATTAAATTTTTAAGAGGGTATTATTTGCATAATGTATATGCCGTTCATGAGTAATAGTAAGTATAAATGGAGAAGTAATATTAACTTTGCTCATAATTTTGGTTGCAGGTAGCATTCATCCCAACCGGAGATTGGCTATGGCTAATAGTTGTCACTCCTTACTCATACATGTTGTTAATCGAAACCCTAAATTATTATTTAAATACTGCTATCTATCATTCGTGGAGTTCATCTTTATGTCAGAATTAACTCTTTTCTGGCACTAAAACATTAGGTTAACTTTTTTCCACGTTAAGAAACTATATGAAAAAGGATATTTACTTTGATATTTGTGTTGCTTTTGTTTAGATTGTGCTATATGATGTTATCTCATGCCTCTACAAATTGAAAATACTATAGCTTATGACAAATGAACATCCTGAGCAATAGTAATTTTGTAGTATATAACTTTTTAGTCGCATTTTATTGCATAGCCACAGTTTAGAATGCATTGTTTCGGTTACCCATGGATCGACAATACATAACTAACTTCTCTCCTTTATGTAACCCTTTAATCAACACATCCTCTAACCAATAATTACAATATCTTGCCATGCTCTCTCTCTCTCTCTCTCTCTCTCTCCCCGATTTATACATTTTAAAGGGGTAATTTTTTTAATAGCACATACTTATCCCTTGAAGTATTTTCTAACAATTATATGCCACTTTCCAAACCGTGTTTGATTGTAGCCAAAAATCATGGGAGTTCCATTACTCGTAAGCCATTCCTTAAGGAACAATTTGAAGTTATATGCCTATAAATTTTTAAAAATTAAGTGTAGTTTATAACATGTAATTTTTGAAAAAAAATTGTACTTACTTCTAATTACATCAAAATTTTAAGGTTTAATCACAATTAAACGTTAAGATTTCACAATTGTGTAAATGTAAAGAGAGTTTACCTTCAAAGTTTGCTTTTTGGTTGTCTTCTCTTCCCTTTAGCCGTAATTAAATCTTATGATGATGATCGTACACAATGGTGTACTGCCTTTTGCGCGGGTGCAATCTAATTGAGGACTAGTTTATGCTAACATGCATGCTTGTTTGTTTTGCAATATTTGGGGATTTGTTTGGTTAATCCATGAATCCCGAAATACTCCATCTAGATGATCATCTGTCAAGTTTTGCAATATTTGGTTAATCCAATTGATTATTTGTTATACAGTGACTGCTTCGATAATGAGGCCCATTGATCGTAGTTGGATGTATTGTCGCCTAGCTAATGGATAGTTGACAGATGAATTTGTTGAGGGTGTTAATGAGTTTTTAGATTTTGCCTATTCTTAACCTAACTTCATTGATGAAGTTAATATTAGACGACCTTGCCATAAGTGTCGCAACCATAAATTTTGTAGTCGGGATGAAGTCACAGTTCACTTATTCTCGAGAGGGTTTGTTAATGGTTACACCATTTGGGTTTCTCATGGAGAAGTGAGAAATAGAGAATATATTGAAGGACAATCATCTAGATGGAGACAAGATGATGAGACTCCATATAGATCCATGGTTGTCGATGCATTAGGTGCTTAACATGATTGGAATTCCATTTATGATGACATGAATGCAAAGAATACGGACGGTCCTCATCCCGATGTAGCATTATTTTATGACTCGCTTAAAGTTGCTGAAAAACCATTATGGGATGGGTGTAAAATACAGATAACGTTGTCAGCTGTATCTTAATTGTGAAATTGTAAGTACGAGTTCAATATGAGTGGAGCATGTTATGATCGCTTAAATGGGATTATTCAAACCATATTACCTGAAGAATCGAATTTGCCATCAACTTTCGACAAAGCAAAGAAACTTTTGAAAAATTTTGACTTGGGTACAAAAGAATTGATATTTGTGAAAATTATTGCATGCTATACTATCAACAAAATTGGGATAAGTCGAAGTGTGTTGTTTGCAATCATTCTCGTTATAAATTAAGAAATGTTGGAGTGGAAGATGGAAAAAAGTTCCAAACAAGGTGTTATGATACTTGCCTCTTACACCGATACTTCAAAGGCTTTACATGTGAAGAGCTACATCAGAGCACATGACATGGCATGCTAGAAATGAACATAGTGACGATGAAGTTGTTTCACACCCGGCCCATAGTGAAGCATAGAAGCATTTTGATTCTATTCATCCATCATTTGCCTCTGAATCTTGAAATGTGTGCTTAGGGTTATGCACAAATAGATTTAACCCTTTTGGTCAGTCTACCATTCCATACTTTGTTGAACAGTTTTTATAACTATGTACAATTTGCCTCTTTCTATGTGTATGAAGCAACCATTCATTTTCCCGAGTCTGATTATCCCGAGGCCAAGAAATCCGATAAAGTATATTGATGTTTTCTTGAAACCTTTGATTGAAGAATTGAAAATGTTATGGAATGAAGGTGTGAACACCTATGATATTTCAAGAAAGCAAAACTTCTGTTTGAGGGTAGCACTTTTATGGACAATAAGCGACTTTCCTGCATATGCGATGTTGTCTGGCTGGAGCACTCATGGAAAGTTAACCCGTCCTTATTGCATGGAGCAAACAAAATTGTTTGTGCTAGCAAATTGTCAGAAGATAACATTTTTTGATTGTCATCGTCAATTTCTGCATATTGATCATCCTTATCGGAAACAAAGGGATAAGCTTCGAAAAGGGAAAGTTGAGAATGCTGAGTCGCCTCCTAGACTGTCGGGGGAAGAGATGTTTTCTCGAGTATCTTGTCTTCTGGATATTATAAATGGCACAAAATGCGATAAACAGACTATTCAAGGGTTTGGGATTGAACACAATTAGGTGAAAATAAGTGTTTTCTGCGAGTTGCCTTATTGAAGAATACTTCTTATTTATCATAACTTGGATGTCATGCATATTGAAAAAAAATGTGTTCAATACTATTATGGATGTCAAAGGAAAGACAAAGGACAGCATAAAGGCAAGACTTGATCTAGGGTTGTATTGCAAATGACCAGAATTAGAATTGAAGGAAATTAATGAGAGGACTTGGAAGCCCAAAGCTTCATACACATTAACTAAAGATCAAATATTTGATGTATGTTGATGGGTAAAAATTTTGATATTCCATGATGACTATGCTTCAAACTTGGCACGATGTGTTAGCTTGGAGGAAGGCAAATTTTATGGGATGAAAAGTCATGACTGTCACATTTTCATGAAAAGATTGATCCATATTACCTTTTGTGACCTTGAGCCTAATGTTGGATGGGATGCATTAATAGAGCTTAGTACTTTTTTTTCGAGACTTATGTGCGATTGAGTTGCGTGTTAAGCATTTGGAGTTATTAGAGAGCAATATAGTTGAGACAATATGCAAACTTAAGAAAATATTCTCCCCTCCTTTTTTGATTGTATGGAGCATTTACCTGTTCATTTAGAGTATGAAGCAAATAGATGGATGTACCCATTTGAGAGGTACCGTGTGCAACTTTTTATCAATTCACATGATTTTAATAAATTTTCTAATTACACTGAATTAATGTTTAGGTGTATGTTTCATTTAAAGAAGAAAGTCCAAAATCGAGCGGGCGTTGAAGGATCCATATATGAGGACTACATTATTGAGGAGATTTCCACTTTTTGCTCATTCTATTTTGAACCGCATATTGATACAAAGTTTAATCGAGTTCCTCGAAATGATGATGGGGGTTGTCTTCAATCAATGAGAAGATTATCCATATTCTCTCTCTCAGGTCGAGCATATGGGGAATGCCATCATAGATTTCTATCAGAATCAGAATACAAGGCTGCTGTTATATATGTGTTATTGAATTGTATTGACATAACTGAATTTATAGAGTAAGTATCTTCATATCCGTGTAGTAGTTATGTTGATTGAAATTTGAGCAGTCATGAGATGATTTTTCATTGTTTTGAGTAGGTTTTTTGATGATGTCGTGAGGCAAGAAAATGCCTTCATCACAGACGCTCAACTAGAGAAAAGACGGGAAGAAGAGTTTGAAAGTTGGTTGAGGCAATTTGTATGTACACCATTTTCATTCAAAATATAATGTGATTTGAGAGTTTATGTATATCGCCACCTTATCTAACTATTTGCTACTTATTGATTTTTTTAATAAGTAACAGATGAGAGAAATTCCGTATAAAAATGTGAGGGATATTGTGTAACACCGACATTGCGGTATTCGTACTATTGTACTCCTATTCAGAAATTAAATAAAAATATTTCTCAGTTATATATATAGAGAAATTTTTATTTATTTTGATTTTTGATTTTGGGGGCTTTAAATCAAAATTTTTGATACGTATATAAAGTATCCGTATTACCGATTTTAGGTATACCCTATTTTGTTAAAAATTGGAACTTAAAAAAAAAAAGAGGAGGAAAACACAGCGTTTTGCCCAAAACGTTGCGTTTTTCCTTTAAATTGGATTAGGGCTTAAAGCCCTAATCTCTCTCTCTCTCTCTCTCTCTCTCACTCTCTCCGCCTCTTCCCCTTCTGGCGACTCGCCGCCCTCCCTTGCCCGAATTCGCCGCTCTCCTCCGCAGTGCACCACTACCACCATCGTCTTCTTCTTCTCTCCCTCTCTATTTCTCTCACTCTCCCTTTCTCCCTCTCGCTATGATTCTCTCTCTCCACCGAATCCGCCACCCTCCATTGCTCCTCCCTCCCATGAGTACAGCCTTCTTGCGAGAACGATCTTCCCCGTGCGAGCGCATGACTTTCCGTGAAAGTGCGACTGTAGTCTAGCTCGCGAGCGCGCGCCTCAGCTAGTGAGCGCGCTAGCCTGCGAGCGTGCCAGCCCGCGAGCGTGCCAGCCTACGACTGCCCATGAGCTTGTAACAGCCCACGAGCCCATGACAGCGTGAGCCCGCGATCTGTTCTCTCCTTAGAGAGCTCTCCTGCGCGCGGGCCCCCTTGCTGCAACCCCAGCTGAAGCCCAAACCGCAGTCATCAACCGACCCACGAATCCTAGGTCGCGGCTTCTTCACTGCAGGTAACAGCTGCGTTGGTTGTAGTTCTAGGGTTTGGTGCTTAGAATTTGAATTAGTTGTTAGCATAGTTTCAAATGTGGAAATATTACAAGTTTTAAACCAATTCGACGGGCGAATGAAAGCTAGGTCTGAGATCTGAGGAACTCTAAGTGAGAGAAATGTAATAACTTCAACATTTGAATTGATTTTGTTGAATTTAGGTTGAATTTAGGTTGAATTTAGAATCGAAAGCTATATTCATATATATTCTGAAATATGTTTAATTCGAGAAAAATTAGGAAAAATTAGAAATATTAGAAATTAATCATTTGTGAGCCAAATGATTCGGAATTGATGAAACAGGAATCAAGAAAGGAGATTGTGTAAATTTAGGGTTGTATTAAATTGGAAATAAAAATTGAAAATCCCTTATAGGCTTTTGTTTGATATTAAATTGTGATGATTGATTAGAAAAATCTTTTTGGAGACTCGAGAAGTCAGATTGGATTTATTTTGAAAATAGGGAGTGACCACCCTTCCTAGAAAAGTGAGTGGGACTCTAATCTCTTGCATGAAATAGTAAAACTTGTTTCTACTGTGTTTTCCATAAAACATGTTTTCGATATGTATGGACTCAACGTATGATATTAAATTTGAAAACTTGTTTTGTGACATTTGGAATGTTACA
The DNA here is from genome assembly GCA_033439265.1 of Dillenia suffruticosa. Taxonomy (NCBI): domain Eukaryota; kingdom Viridiplantae; phylum Streptophyta; class Magnoliopsida; order Dilleniales; family Dilleniaceae; genus Dillenia; species Dillenia suffruticosa. Next base: position 20,110,567 of record JAVTVX010000015.1, on the reverse strand, counting down.
AATTTATATTGTCGATGACTATGCATCCATGGTTTGAAATGAAATGATATTGTGCCATTATTTGAGGACCATATATGTTTTTTATTCTACTGTCGCATTGACATGGATTTGAAATGATTTGATGATTTTATTGGCACACGGATTTGAAATGTTTTGATAATCTGTATGGGTCGGGTACCCATCTGTGATAAGATGATCTGTATGGGTCGAGTGCCCACTTGTGATGAGATGATATTCTTTGATAAATTCCGTAGTTATGAAGGGTGTTTGTAGAGACACCGAGTTAACCGGATACGCTTTTGCAGGAAGTATCCGCAAATGTCATATGTTTAATGGTTATAGTCGCAGCCGGTTGAACCCATGTAAGGGGGAGGACGTGTATGATGCCACCGTCTAGCACCGGGCGGGGTCCTATACACGATGATGAGCTAACCCCAGCGAACTCATAGTCAACGTCGGGGTAGAGAGCGACTTTTGAACTTTATGTATAATAAAACCCCCGATGCTCCTGTCCTTGGTCATGACTGACCTCTGCCAGGATCATTTTTGACTTGCTCTAATAATACTTGATTTTGAATGGATGCATATACGCTTGATATCGTGTGATTGGTTAAATAATTTCAAATTGCTAAATATATCATGTTTTACTATAAAATGTAAATTATTATTACGAATAATGTTGTTTGACACTCCAATAGTTCATCCATACTATGTATGTTTGATATTAATCCCCTCACTCACTGGGTATCTTCCCTGATACTCACCCCTCTCCTTACCTTCCTCAGACAGGGTTACTGTGATAGAGCGATGTTACAGGCTCTAGAGGTTTTCATAGCATATTAGTGGATTCGGTATTCACGACGATGAGATTTAATTCAAATAAAAATTTGAAATCCTTATTTTATTTCGACCCTATGAGGTCATGATATTGAGGTCCGTAGTTGGCCGTATACATTTATATGGGATGATTGTATAAATTATGGATATTGTTTGGGAAACTCCCACATTTTACTTGCATTGAGGCACCTGTAAGCATTTAAAAAATTTTACTTGGGAAATTGTTGTACATTGTATAAACTTTAGATCCGCTCGGTGTGACGGCTGCTCATGCTCTAGTTGGACTGACAGTAGAGGTCTATGACTAGGACTGATAGTAATTAAAAAGCCTTGCGTTGTCCTGGTTGTCTACTGTGGTTTGGTTTATTGTCTTGAGGCCGGGATGACCCTTTTATCTGATTGACAGGATGGTTGTGAATTATACAGATTAAATTGTACTTGGAAGACTTCCGAAATATGGAGAGATTCTACCCGATTTTCTGTAAAAATACAGTAGGCATCCAGGGTAATGGGTGGCTGGTCACGACCCCAGTTCGGGGTGTGACAGCTTTATTAGTATCAGAGCGTTTAGGTTAGAGAAAGGATAGTAGTAAAAGCCTTCTCAAGTATATTAAAAGTCCTCAATATATTAGAAAGTTTCATACAGTCATTTAAAGTCACATACTTGGCCATAGGCATATAAGTTCATCCATTTTAGGGGGTTAGATACATGATACATCTAATCCAATATTTCGCATTCAAATGCTTTGATTTATAACTCAAATTCTTTTTAGGGGGTTAGTTACTAGTAAATAACCCTAATAATTGATTTCTACCTAATTAAAAAGATACTCTTTTTGCAGAATTATGACACCTAAACGTAGTAGGCACGGTGCTAGAGTCGCACCACCCGAGAGTCCCCTAGTGCCCGATATACCTAGGGTACTCGAGGCTCCATGAGTACCAGAGGATGCTTCCTCTACTTGAGTACGCTCACTAGCGTCACCCCCAACACATCCACCGGTTGTTACAGTTGAGATTCCTCCAACACCACTCGATACCTTGAGGCAGTGGCAGGAGTGGTACAGTAGATATGGGGCACAGATGCCACCACCTCCACTACAGACTCTAGCGACCGCACCTGCGGCCGTATCTACACCTACGACACCGATTCCTCCTTTGGTGGCCGGTCCTTCTGTTTTTACTCCGACCGATGAGATATCGGTTACTGTGGGGCGCATCTATGAGCTTACTCAGTTGGTGAAAGAGTCTCGGCAGCTAGGATATATAGACTTTTCAGGATCTAGTGATGCCGTAGCGGTGAAATACTGGATCAACAGGACTCGCGAGATCCTTATTGATCTGTGGTTGATAGAGGAGCTCAGGTTGAGAGTTGCTAGAGACTCCTTGACGGAGATGGCCTCTCGTGGTGGGAAGCTATCTGTGATAGTGCTACGCAGACCCTACGGTGGGAGGATTTTCTACACGAGTTCGACCGCAAGTACTTCACCCCATTCCAGCAGATTCGTATAAGGATAGAGTTTCTGTATTTACACCAGGGGACTAGGTCAGTCTCAGAGTACAAGGCTGAGCTTAGATGACTAGTGGCCTTTGTCCCCGACATGGCTACACCAGCTCAAATGAGGTTCAAGTTTGAAGATGGCCTTTAATTGAGCATCAGAAAATATATGCTGGTGACTCCCTCTTTTACACTGTCAGAGGTGATTGATTCAGCATATCGGGCAGAGGAGATCGTTCGAGTTGAGACTAGGTAGAGAAAGAATACCAGAAGAGGAAGAGTGGGTAACGAGTGGACAGTCTTCGAAGAGGGGTAGAGGTTTTGGACATCCCGGGGGTTCTTTCAACTTCAGACCAGTAGGACCGGGACAGGGACCTCGACCACAGGGTTTTGGGGTAGATGCGGCAGTCTACTACATAGAGATAGCCTTTCTACCATAGATACAGCAGCCACCATGCCTTTGGGGCATGTAGAGTACCAGTTACTTACTTCCAGTATGGGAAGTAAGGTCACATTAAGAATACTTGCCCAGAGTTAGGTCGAGGAGGACAGACTTCTCAGGGTCGTACCGGTACTTCTGGCATAGGCTAGCAGAGGGTACCTTCGCACTCAGCTCTTACAGCTCCTCGGACTGCAGCCGGGAGTAATACAATGCCAGGGCTATCGCAACAGCAGCCTAGGGCCCAAACTCGTGTGTTTGTGATGACACAGGAGGACGCACAGACAAACCCTAATGTTATTATGGGTAATCCTCCCGCGGACCTCTCAGTGTAGTACTTTAGTTGTACTCCCTTTTTGAGATTTTGTATAACATGATATAGATATATAGTTTTAACTAGTTAAAGTTTTAGAAACTTAACTAGTTAGATATATATATATAAAGATGTCTATTTTTTTTTCGCATTTTAAATACCTTTAATCTTCTTCTTACCTTTAGGTACCATGCGAATATTCGGTATCGACGCCCGTATTCTTATAGATACCGGATCAAATTTTTCATATGTGAGTGACACGTTCGCTTGTCATTCTAATAGGCCTCTCTCGCCACTTGATGAGAAGATTATGGTAGTCACTTCTCTTGACAAACATATCATTCGAGATACAGTCTATAGGGGCTGTAAGGTCGGTATTGGGGAGGCAGTATTGGAGACAGATCTGATTCCGCTCCCTATCATAGATTTTGATGCTATCTTAGGGATGGATTGGCTGAGTTTACATTGGGCTTCCGTGGATTGTTACAAGAAAGAAGTTGAATTTTGGAGGTCTAGGCAGCCACCGTTAGTATTCCGGGACGAGAGACGAGTATTACCCTGCTGTATTATATTTGTTATGAAGGCCAGATGCTTGGTACGCTGTGGTTGTGTGGTTTATTTGGCTTATGTTGTCGACAATACCGTTGAGGGACCAAGACTTGAAGATGTCCCTATGGTGCAGGAGTTTCCAGATGTGTTCCCCGAGGAGCTTCCCGGATTACCACCAGTTCGGGAGTTTGATTTCGAGATTGATCTAGTATCGGAGACCAATCCTATTTTTATTCCGCCATACAGAATGGCGCCTGTTGAATTGAAAGAGTTTAAGATTCAGTTGTAGGAACTTTTAGACAAGGGGTTTATACACCCGAACATGTCACCTTAGGTGCTCCGGTGTTATTCGTAAAGAAGAAAGATAGTACACTTCGGCTTTATATGGATTACAAACAGTTAAACAAAGCCACCATCAAAAACAGATATTCCCTGCCACGTATAGATGATTTATTTGATCAGCTGTAGGGAGCTACGGTTTTCTCAAAAATTGATTTCCGTTCGAGTTATCATCAGTTGAGGGTTCGGGCTGGAGATGTGCCCAAGACAGCCTTTCGCCCCCGTTACGGTCACTATGAGTTTTTAGTCATGTCGTTTGGGTTGACTAATGCCCCAGCTGCTTTTATGGATTTGATGAACCGACTCTTCCATGATTTCTTGGATCGGTTTGTCATCGTATTTATTAATGATATCTTGGTGTATTCACGGAGTGATGAAAATCATGTTCAGCACCTTTCGATGGTATTACAGATACTCCGTAAGAAGCAATTATATGCCAAATTCTTGAAATGTGAGTTTTAGCTGAGACAGATAGTATTTTTGGGGCACATTGTCTCTGCGGAAGGTATTTATATTGATCCATGAAAGATTGAGGCTATATTGAAGTGAGAGCAGCCACAGACAGTTACCAAGATCCATAGTTTTCTCGGTTTAGTTGGGTATTATCGCCGATTTGTAGAGGGATTTTCCTAAATAGCTGCTCCGTTATCTAAATTGACCCGAAAGGGGTTCAAGTTTGTTTGGGATAACCGTTGTGAGGTGAGCTTTCAGGAGCTCAAACAACGGTTGACATCTGCTCCTATTTTAGCCCTTCTCACTAGCAGTTGGGAATATACAGTGTATAGTGATGTTAGCCTACTTGGATTGGGTTGTATTCTGATGCAGGATGGTCGGGTCATTGCATATGCTTTTCGGCAGTTGAAGAAGCATGAGTCGAACTACCCGACGCATGATCTTGAGTTAGCCGCCATAGTCTTTGCCTTGAAGATATGGCGACATTACTTATATGGGGTGACTTGTAGGGTATTCACGGATCACAAAAGTCTAAAGTACTTGTTCACCTAGTAGGAGTTGAACCTCAGACAGAGGAGATGGTTGGAGTTATTGAAAGACTACGACCTTATCATTGATTACCATCCGGGAAAGGCAAATGTGGTGGCAGATGCATTGAAACAAAAGTCATCATCCTCCTTTTCTCCTTCTACTATGATAGAGAGTGCTTAACTCTCTTGCTTGATGGGACTCCGTACACTTGGAGTCAGTTTGACCAGTGATGATCATGGAGCACTATTAGCTCGATTTGAGTTGAGGCCGACTTTGATTGATCACATTAAAGAGCCTCATGGGTCAGATGAGGAGCTCCAGAGTATTCTTGAGAAGATTAGCAGAGGTGAGAGTGGAGACTTCCGAGTCCGCGATGACGGACTAGTTGTATACAGAGAGCGGGTTTGCATTCCCACCGACAGCGATCTTCGTAGGGCTATTCTTGAGGAGGCTCATTCCTCCGCTTATGCCTTGCATCTGGGCGGCACGAAAATGTATCGGACTATCCGAGATAGTTATTGATGGTCCGGGATAAAAAGGGAGATCGCAAATTTTGATGCTAGATGGTTAGTTTGCTAGCAGGTGAAGGCCGAACATCAGTGGCCGACTGGTACATTGCAGCCCCTCCCCATTCCTGAGTGGAAGTGGGAACATATCGTGATGGATTTTGTGATGGGATTGCCTCGGACTTTAGCACGGCATGACACCGTATAGGTGATTGTAGATAGACTTACGAAGTCTGTGCACTTCATTGCTATTCGTGCCGATTTCTCTTTGGAAGTGTTGGCACGTTTCTACACCGACACTATTGTTAGACTTCATGGAGTACTTGTGTTGATAGTATCAGATAGAGATCCTAGATTCACATATAGGTTTTGGCCCAAGTTACAGGAGGCAATGGGCACAAGGGTAAATTTTAGTATGACCTATCATCCACAGACAGATGGTCAATCAGAGAGGACCATTCAGACCCTTGAGGACATGTTGAGAGCATGTGTGATGGATTTCCGGGGTAGTTGGGATCGGCACCTTCTACTGGTCGAATTTGTATATAATAATAGCTATTAGGCCAGTATAGGGATGCCCCCGTATGAGGCACTGTATGGCAGGAAGTGCCGCACCCCTATATACTGGGATGAGGTCGGAGAGCGACGTCTCAACAGTGTCAAGTTAATTGAGGAAATGAAGGATAAAATTAAGGTCATTCGTGAGTGGATGAAAGCCGTCCATGATAGACAGAAGGCATATGCCGATCGTAGGCGGTGACCTCTTGAGTTTGCCACTGGAGATATGCTTTTCTTGAGGATATCTCCTTAGAAGGGAGTTATACGGTTTAGGCAATGGGGCAAGTTAAGCTCTAGATATATTGGGCCCTTCCGTATCCTTGAGAGGGTCGGGAGTGTAGTATACAGATTGGAGCTACCAGATCAACTATCCCGTATTCACAATGTTTTTCATGTCTCAGTACTCAGGAGGTATTTGGCCGATCCTTCTTATGTACTTGACCCTCCACCTAGTGAGTTACGAGAGGACCTTAGTCTTCCAGTTTAGCCCGTGGCTATTCTGGATCGGCACGTCAGAAAGCTGCGGAGCAAGGAAGTTTCATTGGTTAGAGTTTTGTGAGGAGTGACTAGGTCGAGGTGGGGACCTGGGAGCCCGAGGAGATTATTAGCAGACAGTACCTCAATTTGTTTACTATTTAGCCTTCTTTTAGTTTCGAGAATGAAACTTGTTTTTAGGGGGTTAGAAAATTCAACACCGATATTGCGGTGTCTGTACTATTGTACTCCTATTCAGAAATTAAGTATAAATATTTCTCAGTTATATATATAGAGAAATTTTTATTTGTTTTGATTTTTGATTTTGAGGGTTTTAAATCGAAATTTTATATATATATATATATAAAGTATCCGTATTACCAATTTGAGGTATACCCTATTTTGTTAAAAATTGGAACCTTAAAAAAAAGAGAGAGAGAGGAGGAAAACACAGTGTTTTGCCCAAAACACTGCGTTTTTCCCCCCAAATTGGATTAGGGCTTTAAGCCTTAATCTTTCTCCCTCTCTCTCTCTGCCTCTTCCCCTTCCCGCAACCCGCTGCCCTCTCTCGCCCGAATCCGCCGCTCTCCTCCGTAACGCACCACCACCACCATCCTCTTCTTCTTCTCTCCCTCTCTACTTCTCTCACTCTCCCTTCTCCCTCTCGCTGTCGCTCTCTCTCTCCACCGAATCCGCTACCCTCCGCCGCTCTCTCACCGCTGCTCCTCCCTCCCGCGAACACAGCCTTCCCATGAGCACAGCCTTCCCATGAGCACAGCTTAGAAAAATGAGTGGGACTCTAATCTCTTGCATGAAATAGTAAAACTTGTTTCTGCCGTGTTTTCCAGAAAACATGTTTTCGATATACATGGACTCAACGTATGATATTAAATTTCAAAACTTGTTTTGTGATATTTGGAGTGTCGTAAATTTATATTGCCGATCACTATGCATCCATGGTTTGAAAAGAAATGATATTGTACAATTATTTGAGAACTAGATATATTTTCTATTCTACCGTCACATTGACATGGATTTGAAATGATTTGATGATTGTATTAATACACGGATTTAAAATGTTTTGATGATCAGTATAGGCCTGGTGCCCATTTGTGATGAGATGATCTGTATGGGCCAAGTGCCCACTTGTGATGAGATGATATTTTTTGATAAATTCCGTAGCTACGAAGGGCGTTTGTAAAGGCACCGAGTTGCCCGGATACGCTTCTACAGGACGTATCCGCAAACGTCATATGTCTAATAGCTATAGGTATAGCCAATTGAACCCACGTAAGGGGGAGGACGTGTGTGATGCCACCGTCTAGCACCGGGCAGGGTCCTATACACGATGATGAGCTAGCCCCAACGAAGTCATGGCCAACGTCGGGGTAGAGAGCGACTTTTGAACTTTATGTATAATAAAACCCCCGATGCGCCTGTCCTTGGTTATGGTTGACCTATGCCAGGATCATTTTTGGCTTCCTCTAATAATACTTGATTTTGAATGGATGCATATACGCTTGATACCGTGTGATTGGTTAAATGATTTCAAATTGCTAAACATATCATATTTTACTGTGAAATGTAAATTATTGTTACGAATAATGTTGTTTGACACTCCAATGGTTCACCCACACTATTTATGCTTGATATTAATCCCCTCACTCACTGTATATCTTCCTTGATACTCACCCCTCTCCTTACCTTCCTTAGACAGGATTACTGTGATAGAGCAACATTACAGGCTTTAGAGGTTTTCGTAGCATATTGGTGGATTCGGTATTCACGACGGTGAGATTTAATTCAAATAAAAATTTGAAGTCCTTATTTTATTTCGATCCTGTGAGGTCATGATATTGAGATCCGTAGTTGGCTGTGTATATTTATATGGGATGACTGTATAAATTATGGACATTGTTTGGGAAACTCCCACATTTTACTTGCATTGAGCCATTTGTAAGTATTTAAAAATTTTTACTTGGGAAATTGCTATACATTGTATAAACTTTATGTCACGTCCCGACCCGTAGGTTGGACACGCGAACAGACCGCTGCGACTCCTCGAGACACGGGTATGCCCTACTCGCACATCGAGGTGACGCAAGGCTAATATTATGACTTTACTCAATATCATTAAGTCAAAATTATATAGCGGAAGAAAAAAATTAGTTTTTAATAAAAATTTTCTTTAAAACATTTGACTCCAATTTACATATAATATTTATATGCATGGTCCAATCGTAAACAAGAATGGATATGATCAGTTACCCGATAGCGTCTCTCAGTAAAACTCGTAGGATAGTACCTTAATGTATGTCAAATACAGTTAAACTGAAAATATTAATATGAGGGATGAGTATAATTCACATACTCAGTGGGTGAGGTGGAATGACTATATAATGACAATAAATGAATTTGTGAGAGTGGTAAGTCAAAACATCATTTTCAAATTTATATTTCATTCCTTTGCAAATATATCATGTAATTGAAAATAATAAGATATCCTTATCATCAATCATGCATCAATGGGGTGTCAAAAACACATTCTACCCATAGTTTAGCCTAATTAGGGTAAAATCAACCAAGGGGCCACCAAAATATCATAAGAATAAAACACATATATTTTCCCCCTTCCCTTGGTGTTACACGGTCCTCACGTGGTGCTCGTCTATTGGATCCGTTGGACAGAGATAGGGGACTCAAACCCCTGCTCCCGTGTTACCCTACCACGTCACCCCGTCAAGTAAACGCTCAATACCGTGGTAGGGAGTGCGCTATAGCCACTATACACCATCCCATAATCATAAACATGTGCCATATGTCATCATTCATAAATTTTTACTTGTAAAAACAACGTACTATCAACTAACCATAATATTAGGATATAAATTTTTACCGAACAACATTTCAAGACATGCCACAAACACTAATGCATTTCTAAATCACATTTCAAATTTAGTTTATAAAATCATGATCAAAACTATTTCTCATTTAAAGTAAAAAATAGTTCGTCCCACTTAATCCTAACTATCCTCGTTTCTTGAACGAGTATTCTCTCGAATCCTAATCCTAAGTTAAACAATATCATTTATTAATTCAATATTATATAGTTGGATTACAATATGCATATAAAAATGGCCTCTTTCATAAACTTAAATTTCAATTACCATATTTAGAGGAATTTCTACAAACATATAACACGCAGGTTTAGTAAAATCATGATATCTTCAAAAATCTTGATCGGATTCAATTGATTTAAATTTTCTCTTAACACTAAGACATATATCTCCAACTTTTATGTTCAGACCATCTTCAAATTTGAAATACACGAATTTATAAAAAAAAATTATTACTTTTCGTGCTAAGTTCCTAAAACCAATTCTACATAGTTTTGGGAGAAATTCCATATCTCCCAGTATACATCTCCAATTTAAGTGCTTCTTGTCTCAAATTGAAGGTACAACATAGATCTAAAACTTTCTAGTTTTGACCATCCTCGGATTCTAAATGTATAATTTTATAAAATTCGGTTTTCATCTCGGTTTCAGTTTTAGTAATATCCTCAGAACTTTCTGTATACAACTCTGATTCAAGTGATCTTTATCTCCAATTAATGATAAGTTAGAGACCTAAAGCTTTCATGTTAAACATTTCTCCAAATTCGGAACAGAAGATCTTCAAAAATTTATAAAATTTACTGGTCGTACACAGGACATGAAACAAAATTTGTGAAACATGCTAGACTTCCAAAAATCACCAAAAATTGATTTCTTCATGAAATGTCTTACATGATATACCATTTTTAAAACTCAAAAAATCTAGTTTATAGAGAAATAAATATTTTAGATTTTTAAATTCTACAGAATGAGATATTCTAAGAAAACTATACAAGACTCAATCTAGAAATCAACATTTAGCATGCTAGTATAGATATCAAAGTAACTACTCATCAAATAATTTAATTTTAGCATAAGTTAGAATATGTTACCTCCTTTGTAAGATCTCTTGCTAACAATATGTATCACCACCTCCTTTGAATTTTTGAATTTTTATCACTTTAGAAAAAAATCAAATCACAATAAACAAAAATTCCTATACAATACCTCTATACTTCCAATTAAAATTCAAGAATTCCCAAAAATGTTCTTACCCCTTTGGCTCCATAGTTGAACTCAAAATGGATATAGAACCCTCACAATTTCGTTCAAGGTGAGTTTGAATGAAGAAAATAGGCCAAACTCTTCTAAAAGAAGTTCTTTTATAAATCTAGTCAAATGTCTTTAATCATTGGATCATTCCATGCATTATCTTGACCTTCTACTTGTCTTAGCACTTAACCCATGCAATTGTTGATTCAAGCAACCTCCATGCACTCCACCAAGTGTCTTTGGACGTCCATGTGAAGGGGAAGAAGTGTCACAATCTAGAACAAGCTAACCTAGTTGGTTTTCATGCAAAAATTTCTACCAAATAAGTTTTCATGCATAAATTTCTATCCAATGAACTTTATTGAATGTGGAAAATCCTATGTGGCCACTAACCAACCTTATTTCCCTCTTGACCAATCATTTGGCTCCAATTGCCCATCCTTGAGTGGTTTGCAAGTTAGTCCCTTTACTTTCCTCAATTACATTTCAACCCCTAACGTTTAACAATTGCATTTTTGGTTCCTATGAAATTTTGTTTGAAATTTCTTAAATATGTGAAATTTCATTTAAATATCTTTATTTAAGTGTATAGACCTTCTCTTAGCTATTTTTGACTTATTTAGGCCTTGCAGGCACTTTTCGAGAAGTTTTTCGGCTTACCAAGAAAATTTTCAGTTTTAGCGATTTTGAGACGAAATCTCAAAATAAATAATTAGATAATTAAATAGATGTCTCAAAAGGATACTTATATATTTAGAATCATGAGGAGTAGTACATAATATACGTTCACTAAAAATCGATGTTACAATTCCTAACTCCCTAATAAAAAGTTTCATCCTCGAAACTTAATTGAAACTATGCGGCAAATAGTTGGGGTACTGTCTCCTCATAGCATCCTCGGGCTCCCAAGTTTGCTCCTCGATCTGGTCGTTTCTACAAAGTACTCTGACCAAGGGGACCTGCTTGCTCCGTAGCTTTTTGGTCTGTCTGTCTAAGATGGCTACAGGCTGGACGGGGAAACTCAAGTCATCATTTAACTTTATCGGTGGAGGCTCCAGTACATGGGAAGGATCAAGAAGGTACTTCCTCAGTATCGAAACATGGAATATATCGTGAATCCATGCTAACTCAAGAGGTAGATCCAATCTGTATGCCACTTTCCCAATCCTCTCAAGGACTCGGAAAGGTCCAATGAATCTGGGGTTAAGCTTTCCCCGCTGTCTGAATCGGATCATCCCCTTCCAAGGGGATACCCTCATAAATACCATGTCTCCCTCCCCGAACTCCAAAGGTCGCCGTTCTCTATCTGCATAGCTTTTCTGCCTATTCTGGGCAGCTTTTATCCGAGCACGGATGACCTTTACTTTTTTCCGGATCTCGTCAAACAAATCTATACAATTGAGCTGTCTCTCCCCGACCTCATCCCAACACAAGGGTGTCCGGCACTTTCTCTCGTACAAGGCTTCGTATGGTGGTATCCCAATACTAGCCTGGTAGCTATTGCTGTAGGCAAACTCGATCAACGGGAGGTATTGGTCCCAACTTCCCTTAAAGTCCATGACACAAGATCTCAACATATCCTCTAGTGTCTGAATGGTCCTCTTAGACTGACCATCCGTCTGGGGGTGAAATGCAATATTGAATTTCAGTCGAGTACCCATGGCCTCTTGCAACTTCGGCCAAAATCGGGAAGTAAAACGTGAGTCTCTATCCAATACAATGAACACTGGAACTCCATGCAGTTGAACTACCTCATTGATGTACAGACGGGCCAAACCCTCTAATGGATAGCTGCTGTGAATGGGAAGGAAATGTGTGGACTTGGTGAGTCTATCTACAATCACCCAGATAACATCATGTTATGCCGAAGTCCGTGGAAGATCCATTACAAAATCTATGGTGATATGCTTCCACTTCCATTTAGGAATGGGAAGAGGCTGTAGTGTGTTGACGGGTCGCTAATGCTCAGCTTTCACCTGCTGGCATACCAACATCTTTGTACTAACAGGATGCATAGCATTGGCTGAAGAGTGAGCCTCCTCTAATATGGCATGTCTAAGGTCATCATTCTTTGGAATACAGAAACATCTCCCAAAAACTATTAGGCCATCATCTCTAACTCTGAAGTCTCCGCCTTCCCCTTTCTTGATCCTTTCAACAATCCCTTGAAGCTCCTCATTGGTACACTGAAGTTTTCGAATGTGGTCAAGCAGAGTCGGTCTTACATCAAATCTGGCCAAAAGTGCTCCAAAATCATATGTGGCCAGTTTGACTCCTAGGGAGTGGAGTCCAATAAGACACGAGAGATAAGAACTCTCGGTGGGTGCTGACGATGATGACTTGCGGCTCAGTACATCCGCAACGACATTTGCTTTTCCCGGGTGGTAGTTGATAATCAGATCATAGTTTTTGAGAAGCTCCAACCATCTCCTCTGCCTGAGATTGAGCTCCCGCTAAGTGAGTAGATACTTCAAACTTTTATGATCTGTATATACTCGGCAACTAACCCCATATAGATAATGTTGCCAAATTTTCAAAGCGAACACAATAGCAGCAAGCTCTAAGTTATGGGTAGGATAATTTAGTTCATGCCGCTTCAGTTGTCGGGAGGTGTAAGTGATGACTTGACCCTTCTGCATCAGGACACAACCTAGTCCCTGTCAGCTAGCATTGTAGTATACCTCGTACTCCCCATCGCTAGTAGGGAGAGCGAGAATGGGTATTGATATTAGTCGCTGTTTGAGCTCCTGAAAACTCGCCTTACAGCTGTCATCCCAAACAAACTTGACCTCTTTCCGCGTCAAGTTGGAGAGTGGAGCGGCAATCTTGGAGAATCCCTCTACAAACCTCCAATAATATTCTGCCAATCCAAGGAAACTCCGCACCTCCGTAACACTCCGTGGTTGCTCCCATTTTAGAATAGCTTCAACTTTATTTGGGTCCATAAAGATCCCATCAGCAGAAACCACATGACCCAGAAAGTCAATCTCCCTCAGCCAAAACTTGCACTTAGAGTATTTGACATATAGTTCTTTCTCACGGAGTGTCTACAATACAACCCGTAGGTTTGGGAATGCTCCTCATCACTCCTCGAAAACACAAGAATATCGTCGATGAAGACGATAGCAAATCTATCCAGAAAGGAGTGGAATACCTGATTCATCAGGTCCATAAAAGCTGCCGGAGCATTAGTCATCCCAAACGACATCACCAAGAACTCAAAGTGACCGTACCAGGTCCTAAAGGCTGTCTTGGGAATATCACTTTCCTTGATCCGTAGTTGATGATATCCAGATCTTAGGTCGATCTTAGAAAAAACCTGGGTCCCCTGCAACTGGTCAAACAAATCATCAATACGAGGTAACGGGTATCGATTTTTGATGGTCACTCGATCAACTGTCGATAATCGATGCATAGTTTGAGAGTGCCATCATTCTTTTGGACAAATAATACAGGAGCTCCTTAAGGTGAAGTGCTTGATTTGATGAAGCCCTTATCCAATAGTTCTTACAACTGGACTTTTAGCTCTTTCAGCTCTGCTGGGGCCATTCTATATGACGGAATGGAGATAGGAGCAGTGCTTGGTGCCAAATCAATGGCAAAATCAAACTCCCAGACTGGAGGTAATCAGAATAGCTCCTCAGGGAATACATCAGGAAATTCCTGCACCACTAGGACATCATTTATTCTTGGTCCCTCTATTGTGGTGTCCACAACATGCGCCAGATATATTGTACAACCCTTATTCATCAATCTACGAGCTTCCAAAGCAGATATCACACAATTCAGGAGAACCCGTCTAGCTCCATGGAAAACCAATACAGGACAACCCGGTCTTCGAAATTCGACTTTCTTAGCAAAACAGTCCACTGAAGCTCTATGCCGGTGTAACCAATCCATACCTAGGATGACATCAAAGTCTTGTATATCTAGTGGAATTAGATCTGCTTTTAACACTATGCTCTCCACCTCGACTCCACAGTCTCGATACACCTTTTTGCTAACAATCTGCTCCACCAAGGGAGTAATGACTAACAGTACTTTATCCAGTGGTACTTGAACCTTGTCAGTGTAGTGAGCGAAGTCCATGCTTACAAATGAACTATTCACCCCAGTGTCAACGAACACACGGGCGTCTCTTCCGAAGATAATCATAGTGCCTATCACCCAAATTTATAAAGTCCATTAGCCCAATATTATCAAAATAACTGAAAATTACTTAAGGATAAAACCTTAAAATGAATATATATATCATTTTTCAAAGTTCACCAAAATACATCAGAGTCTAAAGTTCTTGTACATCATCAGGATGAGGAGTAGGGGTAGCACCTGTTACTATATCTGGACTGGCTTGTGCCTCCTTATCAGTCATAGCATATAGTCTAGCCTGCGTCCTGGGCTGCTGATGAGGAGGTGGAGCAGACATGTTACTCCCAATGAAAGAATTCCCTGCGGTACTATGAGGAGGTCCGTAGAAGGTGCTGAATTGCCCCTGGGGCCATAACGAAAGCTCTGATAACATCTACCAGAGAATTGGCATGGCCTTGGAAGTGCCTTTTTACAAATCGGGCAGGACCTTCTCTGTGCTCCTCCGAACCATGGCGCAGTGCCCAAGCTACCTCCCGGTGTGCTTATCGGGGTTGAAAGCTGTCGATACTGCCCATGAGGTGTGGACCCGGGCCCTTGTCTAGGGCCGTCGCTAAATGAATCTCGACCTTTGCTCCTCTTGGAGCTCTGTCCCTGCCCAAATCTAGGCCTCTTCCTTTGGTCTTGCTGGTTGCGGATTCTATTCCGTTCTTTGATATTCAACTCTGCTCTCAGTGCCCAATGTAGAACTCTAGCGTATGTATCCTCCTCAGAGATTGTCATCCGGTCTCTGATGGCGAGATTTAGTCCATATTCAAATTTGAATCTCCTAGTCTCCTCAGTCGCCACCAACTCTGGGAAAAATGCCACCAGTCTGCGGAACTCAGTCTCGTACTCTGACACAGACTTCTACCCTTGCTTCAACTCCAAGAACTCTCGCCGCTTCATGTCGCGGTCGAATATCGTGTAATACTGGGAATCAAACTCTCTCAGAAAGTCGCCCCAAATCAGTGGCTCATTTGCTCTATCCTTGACGCCGTCCCACTAGTCACGGGTGTCATCCTCTAGCAGTTTGACTGCTATCACTAGCTTGAGTCTATCCTCAACACCTATGTCCTCTACAACCTCTTTGATCTGTTTGAGCCACTTCCTGGCCACAACGGGGTCGTGGGTCCCAGAGAAGGACTCACACCCTAGACTCCTAGCCTCTCTCAGTAAAGTGGAGACCTCTGTCATCTATCGAGTAGCCAGTGTAGTTGTCAGCGTAGGAGTGGGCGCTGGTGTCACTGCGGGTATAGGCGAAGTCTCAACCGCCGGTGCAGGTGGTGCTCCATCTGGTCTCGGTGGGCCATCCACCTCTCCATCATCTCCTAAAGTATGGGTGTGGTGGAGGCGGAGGTGCTTCTCTAGTAGGAAGGGCCGAGGCGCTTGAGGTGATGATGCGGCCTCGAGCGGGGTCTCGATGGTACACCTTGGTCGTCCTCGGCGATGTATAGTTCTATATAAAGGATCACGCTTAGTACTTAAGAGTAGAAAAGCAAAGGGTTAGGTGCCAACCTAACCCCCTAATAAGGATTGCTGTTATAAGACCATAGGAAGCAAATTATAAACTCTTTGAAAAACATTTTATAAATACCATAATCGAAACAGAGTAGACACAAAACCAAAGGCTCTGATACCACCTAAATTTGTCACGCCCCGAGCCACAAGGCTAATATTATGACCCACAAGGCTCTGATACCACCCAATCGTAAACAAGAATGGATATGATCACTTACCCCATAGCGTCTCTCAGTAAAACTCATGGGATAGTACCTCAATGTATGTCAAATACAGATAAACTGAAAATATTAATATGAGGGGTGAGTATAATCCACATACTCAGTGAGTGAGGTGTAATGACTATATAATGACAATAAATGAATTTGTGAGAGTGGCTAGTCAAAATATCATTTTCAAATTTATATTTCATTCCTTTGCAAATATATCATGTAATTGAAAATAATAGACATCCTTATCATCAATCATGCATCAATGGGGTGTCAAAAACACATTCTACCCATAGTTTGGCCTAATTAGGGTAAAATCAACCAAGGGGCCACCAAAATGTCATAAAAATAAAACATATATATTTTCCCCCCTTCCCTTGGTGTTGACACGGTCCTCATGTGGTACTCGTCTATTGGATTCGTTGGACAGAGACAGGGGACTCAAACCCCTGCTTCCGTGTTACCCCACTACGTCACCCCATCGGGTAAATGCTCAATACCGTGGTAGACATACACATATGCCATATATTATCATTCATAAATCCTTACTCGTAAAAATGATAGATAATGAATTTTTCTGCTAAAACCACTCTAGAAAAAATTCGACCTAATCGCCAGAAATTAAAGAATTTCCGAAATGACAACCAATGGTTCAATAATAATGAGAATGACTCTAAAGTGTATAAGAACCTCAAATTTGGATAGATATTATGTCATGGAGTTAAATTGTAAATTTTTGAAAAATCACAGGTAAAAACCCAATCTGGTCGAATGTGTCTTAGAAAGGCTAAATGATTACGTTTTGACATGAGATAAATTAAATTAGACTTAATACGAGATTCTGGTCTAACTTGAAATTATAAGAATTTTCGGGGTCAAAATATAATTTTGAATATAGAGAAAAAGTATAGATTTAACTTTGAACCAATATATCAGACCTCTCCCAATTTTTAAATCTTCTAGCATGGAATTCCAACATTGATCGGCTCAAATCTGTGATCACAACCCCATCATATCTGCATACATTAATTAAATGACCAACCACTTTGTAATGAACATGATATCGCAATCCACAAATATGCAGAGTTTTTGTCACAAAAGGTCACACCACTTGTCTTGTTCTACCAAAATTTCCATATCTCCCAATATGTATAATATTGTATCTATGCATCTACTTTGAATATAATTAAGGCAGTGAAATGTCTGGTTTGATGGGTTTACAAGATGAGAATACCATTACAACTCAAATGAAGGCTTAATAATAGTCCAACACCCCTCCACTGATCAATTCCAACTCGTGAAGTTGTGAATTTACAAACATTAAGGAAGATTTAACACTATTGCCAGTGATGTTCTAGTTTGGTGCTAAAATTTTTCACTCTCTGACTTATTAACCAGAAATCGAAACAAAATCCAAGGGTTGTGTTCTTTATTTGAGACTTAGAATTTAATTTGGGAAAGAAGACAAAAGACAAAGTTATCTGCTATTTGGAAAAGGCAAGGTTAATTAAGAAACAAGACAAACAGAAAGGGCAACATTTCTGAATGCAGCAGAGCATAGACCAAACCCTAGGCTCTCTTTTTCTGTTAACCCCTATTGAATTTAGGAAAAATTTTGGTGCATATGATCTTGTAAGTGTTTGCTGGAGAAACAGTGCGAAGAAACGATAACTAGGCAAGCAAAGAGAGAATAGAAATAGATAAAGAGTGTACATCGGTTAGCTTTAGAGCCTATGTCCATAGGCAGAGGAGTGAACAAAGTTCCCCAGCTTTAGAGTCTAACTACTCAGAGTTGACATTATTTTGGCTGCATACATGCCAATAAATTGACATTCCCATCATGACAGTACATAAATAATTTGCCATGTGAAAATGTATTATTCACTTGTATGATCACTGGTAATGATATTGTATCACACTTCTAATTAATCTGTCTAATGATCTTGTGAATACACATGATATTGTGTTAATGATGTAGTTGAGTTTACTTGAGTCAATAAAGGGAAGGAAATAAATTGAAACCTAAAATTTCTCCCTAGGCCCTTCTTTGCTATCCTTTGGCACCATGCGCCAAGTAGGCCATGCACTAGCAATACGTCCCTTGATATCCTTAGTAATTGAACAAATTACTTTAGGATTCATAAAGCTATTGACAAACAAATTATTGCATTAGTATTCCTTCATACATAAAATGTAGATTAAGAAGAGAAAAATATACAATTAGAAGAAATAATTATCTTACATATGATTGGCTGCTTCAATGAAGGTTCTACCTTCCGGATCGAGTGGGACCTCAGTCCCACGATTTGGCCCTCTAACTTGAGGGGAAGAGGAACCGACATTTTCCTCATTCTCAGCTGTTGACTCTTTGTGTTGCACAATGGTGACGGGGATATTACATACAGGTAATGACCCTCGACTACTCTCACCGCCTCTCCTACTGCTTCCCCTAGAGGTTGATCCTCTACCTCGTACCATATTTCAACTCTGTCAAACGCTGAAGATGATTATTCGTAAAGCACATTACTATTACTTGAACACCATATTAGAAGGGAATTGTTTTCTTAAAAGGTTGAACCAAATATTTTCTCATTGTGATATCATAACCACAATCAGAGATGGAGATCAATACCATGCAAAATCCAAACACTCTACCTAGCAAAACTACAGAGGCTGAGACAATTTTGACCAGAGATGTACCTTCTCAAAATGGCATTCGACTCTTTGATTTCTTTTACAATCAGCAACTTTCTCATATAGTTAATAGGGTTCAGAAAACCAGTAAACAATTAGAATAACAGTTACAGAAAAGCACATAGCATCGTATTCAGTCCAAATACTTCAATATACATAATCGTCGGAGAGTATTGTCCCAAAGGAGAGAGGGATCAAGACTTAAACTTCTTGCATCAAGATTCAAGCATCATGTTCAGGCATGAGGAGGTAATTTAAAAAAAAAAAAAAGGGGCTTCGAAGTACCATCATTATAACAGTCTGTTTTTTAAACCACCAAAGAAGTACAGTTTTAATTTTTGATGTAATCATGTAAGATATCGATAGCTACATATCTTTTGTATAATAACACAGAACAAATACTGGTTGACACAAACATACATGTAGATTCGTGACAAACATTTGTGTGCAATTGAGCTGCCAAAGTAAGAACAAGCTTCTCTGCTTTAGGGATGACACCATTAGTATTACTTGAATAACATTACTTGTATTGAAAGATAAATTACCTAATAAACATGAATGTTCTTCAGTTGTGACAGCCTTGGCTCAATATTACTTTCCTATTGCAGGTGGTCCAAACAAGAGAAAAGCTCTTCAGGGCCGCCTGTTGCCTAAAATGGAAGCAACAAAAGTGGTCAACTAACTGCATTCAAACAAACCTAAATGAAGAAACACAACATAGATCATAACAAAATGATTGGATTGTACAAGATTTTAAGACTCAGTTTAATATGTAACAAGTACACAGAAAAAGAGATAGGACTACTCATTGTTTTTAATAGAACTACCAACTAATGCTGGGAGCATCCAAATCCTCTTGTACAGCTAAATAGAATACCCAAAGTCCCTCTACCACAACAACAATGTATGTAAAGTAAATTAGTTTTGTCACAAGCCTTGAGAGACGAAAGCAAACAGGCATGAAAGCTAAGGCATTAATATTACAAACACATCAAAAACATGAAAGCTAGGCATTACGTAATGTTTCTCAAAATTATATAAATTGGCAAAGCAGCTTCGTTTTACAAGTGCAATCGTTCCATGTCATTGGCAATGCCATTACAATCAATTTTCTCATTGTGCTCCATTTCGGAACAACACAACTTTTCCCCTTCATCGTCTTCTTCTTCTTCTTCTTCTTCTTCTTCTTCTTCTTCTTCTTCTTTTGCTCCTTCAGCATCTTCGATATCTGTTGACAAATGAAACAGGATGGCTTCATCTTGTGGAAGTTCGTTTGTATTTACCTCTTCCATATCACCACCAAATAGAATCCTTAAATCATCAAGTTTAGGTGTACTATCTACAACAATAGAAATTGAGTGTTCATCTTCTTGATAAAAGCTTTGATTTACAATGGGAACCATAACTCCATCATTAGCATACCCTCGAGCCTTTGTTTTACATACAACCTACCACTCAGTCCTCTCTTTCTTCTTAGAAAGGTAGCAAGTATAGTATACTTGTTGTGCTTGTGTTGCCAAGACAAAAGGCTCATTAGAATGTAATCTTGATTTATGATTAACTTCGACAACCCATGATGAGGGTGAACCTTGACTCCTTTTTTAGTATCATACCAAATGCATTTAAATAACACCTGTATGTTACCAACTGCAAAGTACTCCAACTCTATGATCTCAACCAACATTCCATAAAAGTCATGCTCAAAATCAGTGTAACAACTCCCTTTCACACATGCACCGCTATTCATGATTGATTTCCACAGACGATAGTCGTATCTGTGAAATTTGAAACAGTTAACAAAATATCCATTGTAACATTTTACTAAACGTGATGGCCCTTATTCAATATGTCACACTCCGAACCGGGGTCGTGTGCAGCCGCCCGTTACCCTGGATGCCTGTTGTATTTTTATAGAAAATCGGACAAAACCTCCCCATATTTCGAAGGTCTCCCAAATACAATTTAACCTGTATAATTCACAACCATCCTGTCAATCAAATCAAATAAAATGGTCATTTCGGCCTCAAAATAATGAACCAAACTATAGCAGACAACCAGGACAACGCAAGACTTTATAATTACTAGCAGTCCTAGCCACAGACCTCTACTATCATGCCCAACTAGAGTATGAGCAGCCGCCACACCGAGCAGACCTAAATTATAATATTGATTTTTAGTGACTGTATATTATGTACTACTCCCCATGATTCTAAATATATAAGCATCCTTTTGAGACATCTATTTAATTATCTAATTATTTATTTTGAGATTTCATCTCAAAATCGCTAAAACTGAAAATTTTATCCGTAAGCTGAAAAACTTTTCGGAAAGTATCGGCAAGGCCTAAAGAAGTCAAAAATAGCTAAGAGAATGCCTACATACTTAAATAAAGATATTTAAATGAAATTTCACATATTTAAGAAATTTCAAACAAAATTTCATAGGGACCAAAAATGCAATTGTTAAAAGTTAGGGGTTAAATGTAATTGAGGAAAGTTAAGGGACTAACTTGCAAACCACTCAAGGATGGACAATTGGAGCCAAATGATTAGTCAAGAGCGAAATAAGGTTGGTTAGTGGCCACATAGGATTTTTCACTTTCAAGAAAGTTCGTTGGATAGAAATTTATGCATGAAATCTTATTGGGTAGAAATTTTTGCATGAAAACCAACTAGAATAGCTTATTCTAGATTGTGACACTTCTCCCCCTTGACATGGACGTCCAAAGACACTTGGTGGAGTGCATGGAAGTTGTTTGAATCAACAATTGCATGGGTTAAGTGCTAGGACAAGTGGAAGGACAAGATAATGCATGGAATGATCCAATGGTTAAGGATATTTGACTAGATTTATAAAAAAAAAACTTGTTTAAGAAGAGTTTGGCCTATTTTCTTCATTCAAACTCACCTTGGACGAAATTATGAGGGTTCTATATCCATTTTGAGTTCAACTATGGAGCCAAAGGGGTAAGAACATTTTTTAGAATTCTTGAATTTCAATTGGAAATATAGAGGTATTGTATATGAATTTATATTTATTGTGATTTGATTTTTTTCTAAGGTGATAAAATTCAAAGGTTCAAAGGGGGTGGTGATACATATTGTTAGCAATAGATCTTACAAAGGAGGTAACATATTCTAACTTATACTAAGATTAAATTATTTGATGAGTAGTTACTTTGGTATCCATACTAGCATGCTAAATGTTGATTTCTAGATTGGGTCTTGTATAGTTTTCTTAGAATATCTCATTCTGTAAAATTCAAAAATCTAAGATATTTATTTATCTATAAACTAGACTTCCTAAGTTTTAAAAATTGTATATCATGTAAGACATTTCATGAAGAAATCAATTTTTGGTGATTTTTGGAAGTCTAGCATGTTTCACAAATTTTGTTTCATATCCTGTATACGACTAGTATATTTTATGAATTTTTGAGGTATCTTCTGTTCCGAATTTGGAGAAATGTTAAACATGAAAGTTTTAGGTCTCTGACCTATCATTAATTTGAGATAAGGATCACTTGAATCGGAGTTGTATACAGAATGTTATGATGATATTACTAAAACTGTGCAGAAATAGTTCTAAAACTAAAACCAAGATGAAACCTAATTTTATAAAATTATACATTTAGAATCCGAGGATGGTCAAAACTAGAAAGTTTTAGATCTATATCTTACCTTCAATTTGAGACAAGAAACACTTAAATTGGAGATGTATACTGGGAGATATGGAATTTCTCCCAAAACTATGCGGAATTGGTTTTAGGAACTTAGCACGAAAGAGATAATTTTTTTTATAAATTCGTGTATTCCAAATTTGAAGATGGTCTGAACATAAAAGTTGGAGATATATGTCTTAGTGTTAAGAGAAAATTTAAATTAATTGAATCTGATCAAGATTTTTGAAAATATCATGATTTTACTAAACCTGCACGGTATATGTTTGTAGAAATTTCTCTAAGTATGAAAATTGAAATTTAAGCTTATGAAAGAGGTCATTTTAGATGCATACTGTAATCTAACTATATAATATTGAATTAATAAATGATATTGTTTAACTTAGGATTAGGATTCGATAGATGACTCGTTCGAGAAACGAAGATAGTTAGGGGGAGTGGCGTACCCACTCCAGCCGAGATGAGTGGGACGAACTATTTTTGACTTTAAATGAGAAATAGTTTTGATCATGATTTTTATAAATGAAATTTGAAATATGATTTAGAAATGTTTTAGTATTTGTGGCATGTTTTGAAATGTTATTCGGTAAAATTTTGTATCCTAATATTATGGTTATTTGATAGTGTCTATTTTTACGAGTAAGGATTTATGAATGATAATATATGGCATATGTGTATGATTATGGGATGGTATATAGTGGCTATAGAAGATTTAAAAATTTAAGCCGATCAATGTTGGAATTCCATGCTAGAAGATTTAAAAATTGGGAGAGGTCTGATATATTGGTTCAAAGTTAAATCTATACTTTTTCTCTATATTCAAAATATTCAGCCTACAATCACACATTCATGTTTCCCTTCATACGCTAAGATATTTTTCAGATTCGAGACTGACCATATTGATGAGTTCTCTATTTCAAGCACAACAAAAATTCGTGTGGCCAGCCAAACAATCACCTTCAATCTATCATGCTTGGAAAGCATCGTGCAAATGGAGATATTTAGATATGCTTGGTGTAGCGAGGAAGCAAGCAATGCAGGCTGTGGCACAACAAATATAGCCGAAATGAAAAGTCATCCACCTATCTTCTTGACATCGGCTGTATGGGATGAACTGATTGAGAAACATTGGACCACACCAAAGTGGCAGCAAAAGTCAAATGCAGAAAAGAAAAATCGAAATACCGAGAAAGAAGGCAAGATTACGAAGCACACAGCTGGTTCTATCCCGTTTGCCACCCACATGAAGAGAATGGTCTCTTTTTATATAGTATTAATCAAATGTGCGCTTATGATTTATAAGTTTGTCGATTTAGTAATGATAATTTAATTTTTTGTTTACAGGTTGAAGAAACGCAGCAGTTTGTTTTCCATCTCGACCTCTTTAATCGCACTTACAGGCGATATAAGGGAAAAGGACAGTATGTTGACAAGAAATCTGAATCAATAAGTGCATGACAATTGCATTTTTCATTTAATTTTATGTAACTTTTAAGAATTATTAACTTCACCTATCGAATTACATATGTTTATTGTAGGGCAAGTACAAACAAAAAATCGAGGAAACATTTGGCTCAGATACCGCTTCTCAGCCTGGGTTTGATGCGCGCTAATGGTGTGAGGTGACTGGGAGTCGAATGAAGGGACGTCTATATGGTTTTGGAGAGATAGGTGATGATGTAAGTCTGATTAATTCATCTGCTACCACATCAAGTCCATGCGTCGGTTCATCTCATATGTATACTAAGGACAAGGTTGATAGAATGATGGACAAAATACGAAGTCAAATGTGTAGCCAAATTATGGAAGAAGTACGGGCCGGAACGGAGGCAAAGGTTCGTGACATTCTTGAACAAATTCATTTCGAACAAACACCACCAGACCTTGATAGCATTGAGTTACCAGATTCTGATCACCCACTACTGTGAGACTGATGAAATGGTTCAACTTGTACTTGAGTTTGTTCGATGTTAGATGAATTGCACTTCATTTTATACATTTATTTGAGAAATTATGTAACTTTTGTATTTATGTTTTGTGTGTTGGAACTATATTGGGTTTTTTTAGCTATGAAATGTATTTATTCGTGAAATAGTTTGTAAAAATGTGTTTGTGATGAAACAGGTTCATTGGAAACAGGTTAACAGGTGGATCAAATACATTTGGCTGGTGCAGGGAAAGAAAATGAAAAATATTGACGGATTTCCTAATAAATAATTCCGTCATTGAGTATTCCGTCGGCAAACCGTCGGAAAAAGCTTGACAAGATTCAATGACGGAATACCAAGGGAACAAATCTGTCAGTAAAAATTCCAACGCTATTCCGTCAGAGATAGGCAGTGAATATTTAGCATCGGATTTCCATCGGAAAATAGCCGTCGCAAATTATTCCATCAGTATTCCATCGTTAATAGCCATAAAGACAAACAACCGATTACCGACAGATAGGTCTGCGACGGGAACATTCCATCTAAAATTCGACAATAGAGGACAAACAAGGCCACTCAAATCACCGACGGATTTACGAGTGCTTCTATTAGCGTCAGAAATTAGCATCGCAAATCCGTTGTAAATTTTAGCGAGGGAAAAAAACCATCACTAACAATTAGCGGGTTAGTTTTCACCAACGATTTTACCGACAGAAATTTCCGTCGGTAATGCTTTTTACCGATGGAAATTTCCAGCGGTGAAAGCTCTATTTCTAGTAGTGATTTGGGCAAATATACCTTAATCAAATATTGTGTATAATGATGAGAGCAAGTGTCGTTGCCAGGAGGATAATTTGTAGTACCAATTATAATTTAGCCTATTTAAGTTAGACAAATCAAATAACAATTATAAAGATATTGAAGTTCTAAAATCAATTGACAAAAAATCTTAAGACATCAATTTCATCTATTTTTAGTCTTTCCATCACCGGAGCTTTTCATACCTCGACAAGTTTATTAAATAATTAATTATTATATATGTTAGTAGACTCCCTAAAATTAGATTTCACCCAATGGTCATGTAAAGAAATCCCTAATTCAATTAATTAAAATCCAATGGTCAAGCAATTTTAATTAGTTTGCATTGTGTTAATTTTTTTGAAAATCTGTAATTTAGAATTTATCCTAAATTCCCTACACACGAAATTAATCTTAGGTCAATATCATAATTTTATGTGAATTTTATTGTCTTGCACTAATATCATGTAATTATATCGGTCATGTATGGAATCAATCTCAAATCATACAAAACAAAGGTCTAAATGTTTTGAGATATTATGATAAACAATAAAATCTCTTCATACAATAATTATGCCAACAACACTTAAGGGAAAGAAATAAATTTAGTTCATATAATTAATTAAAAATAGAATCCATTAAATTCTAGGAACAAAATAATTAGTTAGACATTATAAAAAAAACAAAGAAAAGAATATTACAACCTTTTTGCACAAGATGATAAAAATAACGTCATATGATGGTGATTGCTAGGATTCACGCCTTCCTCCTCCAAGAATCAAAATGAGAGTATAATGTATGTGTAAAATTATTGCCTCCACTTTGTCTGCCCTAGGAGGAGCTTTACTCATAGGAT
The DNA here is from genome assembly GCA_033439265.1 of Dillenia suffruticosa. NCBI lineage: Eukaryota > Viridiplantae > Streptophyta > Magnoliopsida > Dilleniales > Dilleniaceae > Dillenia > Dillenia suffruticosa. The sequence goes on along the minus strand of JAVTVX010000015.1, from coordinate 20,084,112 downwards.
CAAAATCCCAAATGTTCAACAAAATGGCAATTGCAAACTTTTTTCGAAACTTTCCATTTTCTTTGATTTGAAAACTTTCTCTTGTTGTGATGGTAGAGATCTCTTGTGGCAATTGCAAATCATGTCATTATAGTATAGTGGTGAGTATTCTAGCCTATCACGCGGGTGACCCGGGATTGATCCCCGGCAATGGCGTCAAAAACTTGTTACGGGATTTTAACACCATGAATTCGGACAAGTATAACCTAGTCAAATGTTGAGTATATTGATGAGAGTAAGTATCGTTCCCATAAGGATAATTCGTAATACTAATTATAAATTAGATTATTTAAGTTAGACAAATCGAATCACAATTATAAAAATATTGAGGACTAAAATCAATTGGGAAAAAACACAACATCAAATTTGTAACACCGACAACTCGGTGTACTCACTATTGTACTCCTTTTCATTTTATATATGATATTACTTATATTTCTATGTAGAAAATCCACTAATGAATTTTTCTGCTAAAACCACTCTAGAAAAAATTCGACCTAATCGCCAGAAATTAAAGAATTTCCGAAATGACAACCAATGGTTCAATAATAATGAGAATGACTCTAAAGTGTATAAGAACCTCAAATTTGGATAGATATTATGTCATGGAGTTAAATTGTAAATTTTTGAAAAATCACAGGTAAAAACCCAATCTGGTCGAATGTGTCTTAGAAAGGCTAAATGATTACGTTTTGACATGAGATAAATTAAATTAGACTTAATACGAGATTCTGGTCTAACTTGAAATTATAAGAATTTTCGGGGTCAAAATATAATTTTTATATGTCAAGAAACTCATTTGCAATTAACAAGAACTTAGAAGTATTTGACAATCGTTTCTCCAAAAGCCGTGACCAACAAGAGAGAAATGAGTGGGTTTGATGTATTGGCCGAATGAGAGAGAGAGAGAGAGAGAAGAGATTTTTTTGATTTTTTGAGAAGTTAATCAAAGGGTGGAAATTGAGTTGGTGTGAGAGGAATTAATTTGGGCCATTGGATTTAAGTTAGTGAGAGACAAGACACTATTCATTGAGTGAAAGAATGAGTTTTTTTGAAAACAAGCCAATGGTGAGAATTGACTTGGAATTAGATCAAAAATTTGTGAGTCTTTGGATTTTGGTGGTTGGGAGACATGTAATTAATGAAGGAGTTAAGTGTAGTGTGAGAAAAAGTGTGTTTGTTGTATGAGAGGAGAGGAAAAACGTGATTGCTTCTTGTGGGAAGAGAGAGAATATTGTTTGTGACAAAATAATCCTAGGGTTAGGAATAAATCTTGAAAAGGTTGGATGGCTAGGATTAAATGGAGCATGTTAAATAAACCAAACACTTAGACATTCCTTCTTCAAAATCGTGAGTGTTCAAGGCAAGAAGCCAAAGCTCTCTTCATTTTTCTCTCCATGGCCGTGAGCTCAAGGTAAGGAGATCCAAAAATTTTCCTACAGCACTACCCCAATATTTTTACATAAATCAATTTCTCACAAATCCAACTACAACATATCAAAAAATTGGAGCAAAAGGAGGAGTTTTGTATGGTGAAGAACAAGAGGGAACCGTGAGCTACATCTTTGAAGAAATGTTTGATTTCTTCAAACATTCTTTGTATTTTTTGTGTAGATTCATCCCGCTCAAACCTTAACACAACATATCTAAATTTGGAGTTAAAAGGAGACACCTAACTTGGTGAACATAGGATGGCCGAGAGCTAGGAGCAAGGGGGAGAGAAGGATCTTGTGAAGAGGAATCTTGTTTGGGCTTGAAGCATTCAATTTTAAGGTAAATAAAATTCTGCACTTGTTGAAATTGAAAAACCCTTGTATGAATGTGTTAATGTGATATTTGTAGTATGTTTTTACCTAGAGTCTAAGTGTAACCCAATGAACCATAAGGAATGTGTGCAGCATTTTTGTGCATAGAATTTATCCTTCATTGTAGTAACTTTAGTGTGCAGAAAAATTCAGACTTGTGTAATTTGGAATGAAAACACTACATTTTGGTGAGTTGAATGTAGTTTTCAAAAGTGCAAATTAGTGCAGAATTTTTAATGCAAAACTAATGAAAATATGTGTGGTTGTTTATATAATTGATGTGAGAAATGTGTACATAAATTTGATTGTATTTGGATAAGAATTTGGATGAGAGAAAGGTACATTAGTGAGCTGAAATTTGTCTTGCATTGTTGTAACTTTTGTGTGCAAAATTCTAATGCAAAAGTTGTAACACCGACACTGCAGTGTCTGTAATATTGTACCATTTTTGAAATATATATATAAATAAGATATTCTTCAATTTCTTTATATAGAGAGAATTTTTATTTATTTAAATTGATTTTTGATCTTTGGGGTATTTAAATTAAAATTTTGGTATATTTTAATTTGTCGAATCCGCGAATCGAAATAAACCCCGTTTGTACAAAAAAAATTGAAAATTTTAGTTAAGTGTGGGTGTGAAGATATATATATATAAATAAATAAATATATATATAAATACAAACCTAAAAAAAAAGAACCTCTCTCTGTTTCTCCTCAACTCTTCATCATCCCGTGGCCACCGCTGTCTCGCACCTCTCCGTCGCGAGCCGCCACCACCCAATGGCCATCGCCACTCTCCCTCTATCTTCTCTCTCTTCACGGTTTCCCTCTCACTGTCACTCGCTCTCTCTCTCTTCGGCTTCTCCCATCTCCGCAGCTCTCGCTGTTGCTCGCCCTCTACCGCGATCCGCCACCCTCCGCCGCTCTCTCTCTGCGAGCGCGATCCTCCCTTGCGCGAGCATGCCACAGCGCACGACCTCTCGCAAGCGCGCCAGTGCGCGACTGCCCGCAGTAGCCACAGCGCGCGACTGTAGCGGTTCCCTCTCCCTCCAGTGCGTGCCAGCTCAGCAACAGTGCGCTAGCCCGCGAGCACGACTACTCGCGAGCACGCGGCCTTCTCCCGAGCATGCCACTACGCGACAGAGCGCGACTACTGTCCCAGCCCACAGGCCGCAAGCCCGTAGGCCCGCTAGCCCACTGTGGCCCGAAAGCCCGCAAAGAGCACTGTGGCCCGAAAGCCCGCAAAGCCCACTGCGGCCCGTAAGCCCGCGAACCCACGAATCAGCGAGCCCACTATAGCCCGTGAGCTCGTGACGGCCCGTGAGCCCGCGAGCCCACGAACCTCTGCGCAGGTAATTGACTTAGGGTTTTGATCCTGATCTAAGTGTTTATGACCTAAGTAATAAATCTTTTCTTGATAGGGAGCATTGTAGATTTTGGAGTGATCGAGGAGACATTCGGACAAAGGTTTGTGCTCCGAGAAAACCCTAGATGAAAATTTTCTTACCCATTCGATTTATTTGAATGAATGTTAGGGTTAAGTTTAGAAATGAGGAGAAATGGTTGGCGTGCAGGCGCTGCTGCCCTGGGTGCTGCGCAAAGGCACTGCGCGCCCTGCACATGGACCCTGCACATGGGCACTGCGCGCTCTGCACATGGGCGCTGCGCGTTGCAAAAAAGAGCGCTAGGCTGTGGCCCTGCTGGCCCTTGGGTGTGAGCGAGAGATTGGATTGGTGTGAGCCTTGTGTGGGATTGGTTGAGTACCAACACTTGAGTCTTGTAGACATGTTGTATGCATGAACAAAATATGAGGAATTAGGGTAGGGTTTTAAAGGATTCGAACTACCTGATTTCTATACGTGTATTAGAAGTGATAGCCTATTTCCTATAACTACGTAGATTTGAAACTTGCTGATTTTATATATATATATATATATACATTCATAGGTGTTGGGTGCCTTGATTTAAGGGAGCACTTTTCTTCATTTCGTGGTATTATTGGGGAGTGCACTACCCTCCCCCATACTGTGAGTGAGACTTTGACGTCTGCTATTAATTGAAAACCATGTTTTAAAAAAAATGCTTTTGAATGACATGATTCTAAAAACCTATGATCATTAGAGTTTTGAATATTTTATGAAATATTTTTGTGACCATTGAGTGTCCCAACTACTGATTTATTTGATATGCATCCATGAGTTTGATAACTAGATATTGTGCCATATTTTCAACATATTGACATGTTTTAAATGCTTTCACTGTATTGGCATATGGTTTTTGAACGGATTTACATGTGCTATTTGGGCTGTACGCCTGGCCGACGTTATGATACGATGCATGGGGTTGTATGCCCGGTCGACGTGATGATGTGATGCATGGGGCTATGTGCCCGGCTGACTTGGTGATATTGTGATATGCTTCCTATAGTATTTCGTAGCTACGAAGGACATTTGGTAGAGGCACCCCTTGTACCCGGATACATTTCGGCCGGAGGTATCCGCCAAATTGTCATGTGTATGGGTGTCCCAGGTTGACCCTCATCGGGGAGGACGTGAGTTTACCTCTGTCTAGTACTGGGCGGGACACCATACACGGCCGAATATATATATATATATATTATTAATATTATTTACAGGCTAGTTGGAGTAGTCTGTGGCCAACATTAAGGTAGAAAACCATTATTTGATATTTGCATAGTGAAAACCCCCCAATGTGCTCGTCCTTGGCCGAGATAGACTATTACTGGGGTTGTTTGTTCGACCAGCTCTACATATGTGACTTGATACATGGATGGATGCATATGTTATTTTCCAATGTGTGCCTTGAGTTATGTAAAATTTCATGTTGTTTTTGCACACTTGATATTGTATCACATACTTTGACACTCCAAGTTCACCCTCGATATTGATAGCACGATGTCAATCCCCTCACTTGCGAGTATCCTCCCATAGATACTCACCCCTCACTTTCTTTCCCACAGGACTAGTCGTGGACTGAGAAAGAATTATTGTGATTATATATTGGCAAAGTGGACTTGATAGCACCGGGCTTGGGTATGGATGTTACCATATTTTCCGCTACGAATATTTGAGATTTTAGTTTGATCAATGTATTTATCTATTTATTTTATGGGATGACTGTATAAATTATGGATATTTATTCGTGAAACTCTCATAGTGACTCAATTCACTTGCATTGAGGCACTTGTATGTATTTAAAATGTTAACTTGGGAATCTATTATACATGTGTATAAAAATTTAGTTCCGCTCGGTGTGGTAGTTGCTCATGCCCTAGTTAGGTATGACAGTAGAGGTCTGTGGCTAGAACTGTTAGAAAATTTTATAGCCTTGCGTTGTCCTGGTTGTCTGCTGTGGTTTAGTTAAGGGTTGTGAGGCCGGGATCACAATTTATTTAAATTGACAAGATGGTTGTGACTTATGCAAGTTAAATTGTACATGGGAGCCTCCAAAAATGGGGAGATTCTGTCCGATTTTCTATAAAAATATAGCCGGCATCCAGGTAATGGGCGGCTGTTCATGACCTCGGTTCGGGGCGTGACAGTTCAGTTGGTATCAGAGACAGGTTGGGCAAAGGGTAGTAATAAAAGTATTCCCAAATACATTTAAAAATCCTCAATGCATTAGAGAGTTTCATACAGTCATTTAAAGTCCCCTACATGGTCGTAGACCAATAATTTCATTTATTTTAGGGGGTTAGTTACTATGTAACTAACCCTAATTTTTAAATCATGCCAAACTCTAGAGTTTATCTAATAAAAATTATCTCTTTGCAAAATTATGCCGCCTAGACGCGGTAGACCAGTGGGACCGAAGCTAGACTTGCGCCACCCGAGACTCCTCAAATGCCTGACCCTCCGAGGGAACCTAAGAACCTTGGAGTGCCTGAGGCTGCTTCCTCTTCACGGGTGCCCCTACAGCGCCTACTCAGCTGACTGCTCCAGCCGAGATTCCATTACCGTCTCTTGAGGCGTTTAGGCAGGTGTATGAGTGGTACACCTCCCACGGGGTTCAGATGCCACCCCACCACCACCAACGGCAGTGCCACCTCCACCAATACCGATGGCTACGCCGACTCCTACAGCTGTCCCACCTTCAGTTTTACCAGATCAGCCCCCAGTTTTGGTTCTTCCACTGTTTTAAGACTTAGTGACACTACCTCCTCCACCTTGAGACGTATTCACGAACTCACCCAGTTGGTGAAGGAGGCGAGGCAGTTAGGCTGCACGGAGTTTGTGGGAACTGGTGATTCCACAGCAGCGAAGCACTGGATCAACCGTACCCGTAGAATTTTAATTGATCTGGGTTTGAATGAGGACTACCGGTTTCGGATAGCAGAGAGACTCTTGGATGGCGACGCCCTCACTTGGTATAAAATTCAAGTGTATAAAATTATTCATTTCGTTATAAAAATTATCGTTATAAAAATAAACTCACACTTGAATATTTGCTTGTCCTTAAACAAGAATAATTTTCTCCAAAACCATTTCGACTTTCCCAAGTCCCTAACTATGCGTATGATAAATTTAAATCAAAATTGCAATCAAAACAATTAATATTTCATAGCATTTAGCACCAGAGGAATTATTGTATCTCCTATAGTCTCCTTGAAATCAAGAACAATGTAAAATTCAATCACTCTCACTATGGATTCATTCAATAGAATGAAGGAAAATAATATTCAACTACTCGTTGTACTCAATTTTATGGAAGGGACATGTTTATCATTCAAATTGATACAATAAGATGGATTGCCATAAGTTGGCTACTATATCAAATCTCCACCATTCAAATATGTGAAATCCATTCACCAATCAAAAGATTTTTTTTTTAATAAGACTACGGTTAAGGGTATGATTAAATAGATAAAAATATTATGTTAAAAATAATTCACTAAAAATACTCAAACATCAAGATATGATATTCTTTATATCAAAATAAAGAAAATACTAATTTTCACGACTTTTAATTACAAAACATGTAATAGCACTCCAATTCTGAATGTGTAATATATTACTCATCCAAAACAAAAATTATGAAAGGGAACTCCACTATAAGAGTAAACAATGTCCAAGAATGAAAAAAAAAATTCTTTTTCTCAATTTTTTCTTTTTATTTTTTTCAACCATCACTATCTTCCCCCCCCAAATTTAGCTAGTTTTTTTTCTTTCTTTTTTTTTCCATTTTTTGTCGCTCAACATGACAATGTTAAAAATATTTATAAAACTCCAACATATATAAAAAGAACATAATGCCTAAAAATATAATAACTTACTATCAACTATAAGTATATTAGTGAATTTTGGTTCAAAATCTAGAGTTAGAAAAAAATAGGTTATGCGGAAAATTAAGTGGATCATTCAAGAAAGAAAAGATTTAGACTCAAATAGGTTAATTACGAGATATAAAATATTAGGGATGCTATTTTTGAAAGTCAAAAGTGTGTAAACTTAGATGGCTTAATCATTTTGATGCTTGAAAATAGAAAATGTGGTCTCAACATGTATAGCAAAACAAGTTCTAGAATTTTGATTTCATATGCGATAAACACTCAACAAGAAAAATAAGAGTACAAAGACTTACTCTTTAATACTCAATTCCTCACTTTGGTAAATTTTTGTATTGAATTTTGCATACATATCTTTCAAATCAACTATAAAATGATGCATAACTAATTATGTACAAAATAACCACTAATACCAATCATCCTTAATGTAATCCAATTCAAATCAAGTAACACACAAAGATTAGAAAACTCAAGAAAATTTAATTGGCATTGAAAAAAATTTAGCAAAAACTCAAAATTTTTCCATTCAAAATTTCCTAAAAATCAGAAAAAATAGTATGCTCCTTCACACTTAAACCAAACATTGTCCATAATATGAAAGGAAAATAAAGATAATAAAATAAACAAAAGAGAATAGAATACTCCCGTAATAAAGTAGATAAACTTGCAATTTCCTCTTTATCAACTTCTTTCGTCCTCATTGATCATGACACTATATCCATTCATTGGATCATGTCATGCCTTTGTCATTTCCTTATAAATTTGCACATCCTTATATGCCTCATTCTGCAGTGTCTCCAGCTCATTTAACTGCAACATCCTTTCTTTACCTACATCATGAGTTTTTTTTGTTGAAATTTAATTAAATTCACATCCCAAACAGCATATGCATTAACGTATTCGTTGTCTAGAAAGTCATGATTTACATACAATGAATTAATACTTCAATTTTCAAGATGATTACTAAAATAAAAAACATTAAGTTCATGATCATGTTCAATAATCTTATCAATGTAATCCACTTTACAAATATTTTGTTTATCAAAATTTCTCTTGGAATGAAAACATAGAACTCAATTTTTTCATTATTAACTCGCAAAATTAACTTCTCAATATAAACATCTATCAGAACTCGTGCAGTGGTAAGAAAATACTGATCTAGAATTAAAGATGTACCCTTATCATCATTCATATCTAAGATGAAAAAATCAATAGAAAAAATAAATTTATCAACTTTAACTAGTAAATCCTCGGCAATACCTCTTGAACACTTTACACTCTTATTAGCTAATTATAAAAAAATATTATTATGTCAACATTCCTTTAATCTTATTTTAGAAAATTTGGAATAAGACATGATATTCACACCAGCACCAAAATCACATAAAATTTTATAAAAATTAGTTTGGCCAATAGTGCAAGGAATAGAGAAACTCCTTGAATTCTTGAGTTTCGGTGGCAGTTTTTTTTATATAATCGCAAAACACTTCATTATAAATTTGACTACAGAAACCCCATCCAACTTTCGCTTGTTAGCAATCACATCCATGAGGAATCCCCCGTAACTTGGTACCTATCTGGTAACATCCAAAAGAGAAATATTAAAGTATAATTTCTTAAAAATTTCTAAAAATTTTTCAAATTTTGCATTTGCATGTAAATGATGCCGAGGAAAAGGGAGAGGAAGTTTATATTCACTCAAATGTAAAGTATTTCCTTATTTTGAATCCGGTATCTTGACTTTCTTATTTGTAAGATTTTGGACCTCTTCCTTTTCCTCTTGTTTTTCCTCTTCATCTTGCAATTCTTTCCTATTCCTCAATGAGATTGGGTTAATCTACTCTCTAGGGTTCTTCTTAGTGTCATTTTGTAGTCTACCTAGCACACAAAAATGAAAGGCATTATCTATATTAAAGTATTCTTCACAAATTGGGAAAATTTGTCTCAAACATTTTTTGCTAAACATTTTTTATCTGGTAAGATGGCTAAACTGTGTAATGATATTACTAGTTTTAGGCAATATAAGGGTGAATTTTTGTATAATGTTTGGGACCATTTTAAGGATCGGATTAGGAGATACCCAAATCATGATATACCTGATTGGTAGTAGTCTTTTGAATTCAGTTAAAATTACTATTGATGTTGTAGCAAGGGGTGCTTTCATGAACAAATCATATAACGAGGCATATGCATTATTTGATGATATTGCTTTTAATCACTATGATTCGTACATGAAATGATTACCGGGAAAGGAGTTAAGCCATACCTTTGCCTTTCTCCTAAGAGAGAAAGGAAATGGTCATAACTTTTTTGCATCAGAGCTGATTTTGTTCAATTTAATCACATCGTAGATCTTCAAAAAGTTTTTCAATTGATTATTTTGGATCTTCAAAAGTCTCTCCGCCAAATTGATCTGTTTGCACTATGCCAATAAGATTAACTTTTAGTTCAAAGTTATCGCTTCCTTGCAAATCGTGTAATACTAGTTTGTATATGATGGCAGATTGCCTAAAATTATATTTCACCCAATGGTCATGCAAAGAAATCTCTAATTCATCTAATCAAAACTTAATGGTCATACAATTTTAATTAATTCGAATTGCGTTAAATTCTTTTGAAATATGTAATTAAGATTTATCCTAAATTTCTACACATAAACTTAATTTTTGATCGATATCATAATTTTATGTGCATTTTATTATTATGAACAATATTATGCATTTATATTGGTCATACATGCAATCAATCTCAGATCATACCAAATGTAGATCTAAACATTTTGAAACATTATGATCAACAATAAAATATTCTCGAGGGAGTTCACCCTACTTTTCATGTTTCTATGTTAAAAAAGTATGTTCATGATCCTTTACATGTGATCAGCTATGAGTCACTCCAAATTATAAAAAAACTTAATTTATGTTGGGCTATCAATCTAGATTCTAGATTCTCGAGAGTAAAACTTGAGAAATAAGACTATCAGATTGGTGAAAGTCATATGGAAATAGCACACCCTCAAGGAGGCATCATGGAAGCTAGAATTAGAAATAAGGGAATGGTATCCATACTTTTTTGACCATGAGTAATGATCCAGATGACCGAATCTCTTAAGGGGAAGGATGTAAGGTCCTGTCTTGAGAAATCGTTAATACATACATTTGCATTTGCATTATTATTTTGTTGAATATATTTAAATTTGTTTCACATTACATTGTGCTAAAATTGTTGAAACTTTTATGTGCAATGCATGTCTAGATTTTATATTTATGGTTTAATTATAGTTCGAGCATATTAAAATTAGTATAGACTAGTAGGATACACTAGTGAATGAAGATAGTCGGAATAAGCCAACAAGAGAACAAACAAAATTAGAAATTGGTGTGGGACCCGCAAAGGTTTTGTTGAGGGACACACAAAGAGCAAATGGCTCACACTCTTCTTGGCACCCATCACTATGCTTGGTGGGCCCTCTCTCATTTATATAGAGAGTGAGATAAAGAGAGGGTGAGTAGGGGAAAGAAAAGCTTATTTCTACACACTTCGTCTTCTACAAAACTCTATTCCTATATCCCCTTGTCCTCTTACAAAAACAAACCCTTAACTCCATGAGAATCACCATCTAAACACCAAATAAAATCTATATATACACTAACCCTAGCCTTGGGAAGCACAAAGCGCTATAGGAAACATAAAGAACAACCTAGAAATGCAAAGGAAGATTAGGGAGGAAAAGGAAGGAAATTCAAGGAATAGTCAACAAGTTTGAGACAAGTAATTTGCATGTATTTATTAAATTGATACCTAATAATCTTGTAGAACATGTTTTTACATGTGATTATGTTGTTTGAGCTAGGATGAAATGGATTAGGGCCAAGGGAATCACGTCCTTGAGTGAAACCCTAGGAATTTGGCATTTGGATAGTCTGACTATATCTTAGTTTTTGACTTATAACATTTTTTTCACTACTGCAATTGAGTAAGGTTTTCTTCTGATGAAAATAGACTTCCATAGCTTTAAAATGGTATATGGCTCGAAGGATTTCATGAAGAATTGAATTTTTGATAAATTTCAAAATGGCATGTTATGCCCTGTTTTGTATCCGAATTTTACTATAGTTTTGAGTTATATTATGTGATGAATTAGGCTGAACTCCAAATATGAAAATTGTAGAACTATGTCGTTTTCTTTAAATGGTTGCTAGAATTATTTCAATCGGATAAATGTAGTGAAAGTTATGTTGATTTTACCATGACTGCTCATGTTGTGTTGAGAATTTTAGACCGGAACAATGATCGATTTGCTTATCCTTGTGTGATTGGAATTGAACTTAGCATTAAACATGAAACTTATCGCTTGATGTTTATCTTTAAATTGCTATTGGAATTACCTCAATCTAATGACCGTAGTTAAAGTTATGGCAGTTTTACTAGAATCTGGTTATGCTAGAAACTTCCTGGATGGTTCTTTGGTCCACTATTTGTTGGTAAACTACATAACATGCATTATTGTGGTATTTGGTCATGGTTCTTGCATAATCCTTGGGATAAAATTGTGGTCTCAATGTGATTACATTATGTAAATCATAAAAGAATGTAAAGAGAAAGTGATAATATAAAAATCCTCTGAAAGTTTGTGTGAAAACTGCGGGCGAAGTTTGATAAACCATGGTTAGATCTCTTCTCTTTATGAGGGTGAATTAGAAGTAAGTGAAGTGTTAGAGAGTCTAACCCAAAAAAAGACCTAGATTCATTTAGGAATCTCCAAATTTAGCTTACTTTCTAAACCCTCATACAGTAATTTGGTTTGACACTCTATTTCTTTCTTTAATTATTAAATTAAATTGGAATACCAAAGATGGAAAAATGATAATGATTCTAAAAGTGAAAATTATAATTGTTTTCTTGAGTTAATGTGCATCTCTGGTACAATCTGCTATGTTTATGATGCTTACACAGTGATGTTGATATTCTTGTACCTACTTGCTTGCTATGCATGCTATTGGTCCCCCATATACTTGCTCAGTTTATATTAACCACAACATCCTTATTTTCAAATGATTAATCAGACGAGAGGAAATAGGGTAGAGGCCTTTGAGCCAAGAGATTTAGATCACTGCTCATTTCTGACCACTTGTTTTGTTAATGCATGTAGTTTTTGTACTTCTTTTGGGATTTTATGAGTTATGCTTTATATGTAGATGCATAGTTGATGACCAAGGAGAGCTATATATATATAGTTTGTTTATATTATGATTACATAACATGGTGTGTTGTGCTTGATAGCTGGAAGAGCCATTGATTTAATTTGTTTGATATTAGAAGTGTTCTATTTGTTTTATCAGATTTTATGTTAATCCGAGGTGGCTAAATGATCACTAAATAGGGGAGACTCTATTAATTTTTCTTTTGGAAAGAACAAGTAATTGGTTTTCTTTCAATTTAAATCTCCTTCCGTGTTTCACACATGGGGAGTGCGACTGTTGCAAGTCCATCATTTTAATTGTGTTGGTTGCTTCCGCATTTGCATATCTATCTTCTTTTGCTAGAGGGTGCAACGCCTGGATAGTGGGTCCTCACACTAGATACCTTTTATAGGAGGTTCATTTGCAATTTTAGTACTAGTGTAGAGCCTCTAATGGATAGTTTAAAGAAGGGCCAGTCTAGATGGAGTGTTGAGCAGGAAAAAAGCTTTGTGATGATAAAAGAAAAGTTGTATACAACCCCCATTCTAGCACTTCCCAGCTTCAACAAATTATTTGTTGTGGAATGTGATGCTTGCGGAGCTGGAGTCGAAGCAGTTCTTTCTCAAGAGGGATAACCTGTTGCTTATTTCAATGAGAAATTGAGTGAAGCACACTGACAATAGTCGACCAGCAACTAGGAACTTTATGCTGTTGTTCGGGCTTTGAGGAATTATGAGCATTATCTCATCCAAGACCAGTTTGTTCTATATACTGACCACCAAGCTTTGAAATATATTAACAGCCAGAAAAATGTTAGATGCATGCCAGGTGGATTACTTATTTGCAGCAATTTTCTTTCATGCTAAAGCATAAGTCAGGAAGCTAGAATAAAGCCACTGATGCCTTAAGTAGGAGTGCAATTTTGTTGGTGACTGAGTCATAAGGTTACAGGCATTGAGGTCGTTTGTGAACTATATGTTAATGACGATGACTTTGCAAACATATGGGGCAAGGTTCCCTTCGAAGATTTTTATAAGCATGAAGGGTTTCCTCTAAGAGAAACTGATTGTGCATCCACACATCTTTAGGGGAAAAATTAATTAATGACTTGCATGGGGGTGGTTTGAGTGGACATTTGGGGTGAGAGAAGACTATATCCAGTTTGGAGGAGTGGTATTATTGGCCTCAGTTAAAGCGAGACATGGGCAGGTTCATAAGTCGCTGTTACATGTGTTAGACGGCTAAGTGTCAGTTGCACAATACCATGCTTTATATATCTCTACCAATCCTTGAAGCCACTTGGGAAGATTGTGTATGGATTTTGTTCTCGGGCTACCCAACACTCAACATGGGGTCGATTTTGTTTTTGTTGTTTCGATAGGTTTTTGAAAATAGTGCACTTTATTCCATGCAAGAAGACTTCATATGCTTCACATGTCACAATTATTCTTAAGGGAGGTGGTACATTTACATGGTGTGCCAAAGTCTATTATTTTAAATCGTGACACCAAATTTCTCAGTCATTTTTGGATAATTTTGTGTCGCATGTTAGATACTTCTCTAAATTTCAGTAGCACAACCAATTCTCAGACAGATGGCCAAATTGAGGTTGTCAATCAGACCTTGGGTAATCTTGTTCGGTCTCTTAGGGACAACTGGACAACTCAAGTAGTAGAGCCTGCTCACTCAAAGGCGAGTTCTTTTCAAGTAGGGGGACTGATGTGGAATAAGGTTCAAATAATTATTGGGTTATACGAGATCGGTACAAAAAAGGGAAAATGATTTATTAACTTTTGATCGTTTTAGCCACTTTTCAGTCCTTTTAATTTTTTTAGTTAGTTTTTTAATTTTTCTAGTTTCCTAATCTTTTTAGTTTCCTCATTTTTTTTTAATTTACTAATTTTTTTAATTTCTTAATTTTTTCTAATTTTCTAATTTTAGTGTTTGTATTGAACTTATAAATATTTGTAGTGTTTCTTTATTTAGAGGAGATTTCATTAATAATATTTTTTGTTGGAATAATTATTTTCTTTAAAAGTTCTAGAGTTTTGCTCATTTACAATCCCGGTTGTCTTTTTCTATCTCTCTCGTGTTAGTAGGCAACTTCGGAAGTATAATATTTGGGGAGGTTTTCAGGGACTATCAATTGCAAAACCCATTGTGTTCTCCCATTCCGATCCAAATTCCAGTCCAAATCCTATTTGTTAGGACTTTCATTAGATCAATTTCAAGACAAACCCTAACCACACTAGGGCGTGTTAAATTAATAATTACAGCATCAATATCAATCTTGGGAAAAAAGAAAATAATAAAAAAAAAACATTGCTTATTTAAAAAGACGCATAGGTAACTTTGACACAAAAAACCAAACCTGTACCAGGAAAAATTTTCGATCAACCTGGAAAGACTTGGATCAGCGGAAAATCCTTATCATGCACCCGAAGACATACCAAATATTCCTGGTCCAAATAAAAAGACGGATCAAAACATGTCTATTACCAAGCAAAACAAAGAGAAAAGATGTCCTTCGAGTAAAGGGATAGAGAACATTTTTTTCAGATTTTCCATTTTCATCCGCACTTTAGAGAACTTCCCTACAAGAGCAAAATGTAAAGTGGCAGCAAAAACAACTAGATCAGTAGGTTGAAAATAAGATGGCATGTTCACCTTTATTTCATTGATGAAGAAGTATTAACCACAAAGGAGCATCAATGTCTGAATCCTTGGTAAACAAATAAAACAAATCCTTAGTAGGTTTTTCAGGGGCTTCAACCCAAACCGAGGGTTAAAAAGCGGCCATGGCAGCAAACCTAGGGTTTCTCACCAGCTCTTGGAGCCTTTTAGAAAACCTAGACAACCTTGCTTTTTATTTGACTGTGAAAAACCAATTTTATCTTAGACAAGAAATCATCCCTATCAAACAAAAGTGGCGGTACTACCATAAGGTCATTGGAAATTAACAAATTGGAATAACATGACGTGAAGAACTTTTTGTCAGCCAATGGAACTTTTTATGTTAGATCCCAAAACACCTTCAATTCAATCTGTTGACACATTAATCAGAAATTTTTTTACTTAAATTAATCATCAATTTCATCTCTCCAAATTAGTAACACCAATTGAGATTCATTGGGCACGGCTGCCAGCATTTGACAATTCCGGTGGTTGTGTATAGATACGGAGAGAATGTGAAAGACTGGAGAGAGACAAATGATTGTGGGAATCAATTTTGTAGGGTATTTTTTTTTAATGGTTACGTAGGTCTTGAAAACCAAAAAATATATGCATTTATAAAAATTTAAATACTAGATTTTGAAAAAAAGACAACCTCTTTACCCTTCTGTGTCCATATAAGGACTTTTTAATAGTATTTTTAATAATTCACGTCAGTTTGACTAACTACTCATTCTTTTAAGAAGATTAACTAACGGTGAAGCCAAAGCATTACTTGATTTTAAAAAAGAGGAGACGAAGAGCTACAAAATATAAAATAGAGGAGGCAATGTGTAATGTACCCTCAGAATTATCTATTATGAGGAAACAAAAATTACTATGGTGGCATGAAGCTCATCGTAGGGATGATGATTGCATCACTAATGGTACAAGGAACTGATCAATCAGTTGCAATCTAATAATTTGGGAATTCATCATAACACGATATGACTAATTTTACTCTACAATTTTGAGAGAAACAAAAAATCATAGACATTCATGTATATAATATTGCTTCAAATAATGTGCAGATCAAATCTAATGTTTGTTCTATCAATTTGAACTATATCATCAGATTTTCTACCTTGCATTTTTAACTGCTCCAAGAATTTCAAAGCAGAGGAGCTTTTCGAGGAAGATGAACCATTCGGTTCTAGGTTTGGAGCAGGAGAGTCTAATTTTCTCCTTGGACCAGTAAGAACATGGTGACATTGTGGAATGCTAGTGTTCCTCCGAATCTGAAGCATATGCTCCAACATTCTTCATAGTTTACTCATTTGTCATAAGCTGTTGGTGGTCAAGAAGAGTAGCCTCGGCCACTGACTAGCCTTTGATAACTGACTCCCCTCTGATAGTAAGAGTTTACGCCATGATACATCAGAGAAGGTGTTTGAATTTTTACTCTTAAGTGTGAGTGCAACAACCTAGTA
This sequence comes from Dillenia suffruticosa, assembly GCA_033439265.1. Classification (NCBI taxonomy): domain Eukaryota; kingdom Viridiplantae; phylum Streptophyta; class Magnoliopsida; order Dilleniales; family Dilleniaceae; genus Dillenia; species Dillenia suffruticosa. The sequence goes on along the minus strand of JAVTVX010000015.1, from coordinate 20,067,635 downwards.
GAGAATGCTTCTTATCCTATAGCATGTATTGCCAAATGGGTAATCAGAAGTGTGGTGACTCTATTCTTCTGATTTGGCTATGGCAATTTATGTTGATCCATCTGAAGGAAATTGCGGCCTCTTTGTTATGATTGCTTATAATTCTTCAAGTGTTTTGTACAATGAAGTTTTAGGAAATATGGTGGCACTCTTTTTGGGATGTTTGATCTATATATATATATATATATAAATTTTTTGATTCTACCACTCCACCGGCTTCAAGAATAGATGAATTTCAGCCAAAGCTTTCAGGTTTTGTTATAAGATAAGACTAGCTTTTCTAGTTTGTCTTTTGGGAGAAAAATGTCTGATATTTGTCTTTGCTATTTCTATCTCTGCATTCATGTTGAAATTTAAAGTGCAATGTCTAATGTAACAACAACAAGAGTTGTCATGATTTCATAAAGAACCATTATGGTTTGCGCTTTTGCTTTTGCTTTTCTCCCTTTTGTTGGCCTTTAGATATAACATCCTACTCAGCATATAAAGAATAAAAAGACAAAAATGGTAGGATAGGACTTGGCTATCTAATGGGCTAGACAAGGGTACCTTAAGTACCCCATAGGGGTGACGATGGAGGTGATAACTTAGTTGGCATTCAGAAATATTTCATGTAGAAAAGCAATTGCCGCCTCAAAATTCAAAATCAGCAACTATATTATGCATCATACATTTGGCTAAATAGAGTGATGAAAAGAGATACCAAAAGATAATCAGTTTAATGATTAAAAATATTAAATTTCTTAATTAAGTTTTTCTTTTGAAATTAAGGAATAAAAATAACTATATTAGGAAAGATTTTTTTAAAATTAGATTTGATAATACTCGAATCGTATTAATTATTCTAAATATCACAGATAAAAAAAGAAAAAAAACACAATCCACACGTAAAAGAAATGAAGTGCTTAGGGCACTGAATGTTGAGCACAAGGCATGAATCTCTATGCCCCACAAAAAGAAAGTTTCTTTGTCAGAAGACAGGTGGGGACAACTCTCATGCACAGCGGACTCATCGCAGTAGAAGAATACCTTTACCAGGAAGATTCATTATGTCGTTCCACCATAAAATACTGTCCTCACCAGCTTTTTCCTCCGTAGGGTTTGATTTCTTTCGTTACAAAAGGACGAGAGAAGATTGAAAGAACACGACAATAGAACAACTTTATTTAACATGGACTACTAATTTAAATAAAAATAAATTAAGTTTAAATTGTGAAATATAAAAAATATATAAAAGAAAAAAATCTAAATTCTAAAACATTTTTACATGGTCAAGACTCTATAATTATAATTATAATTATAATTATAATTTCACAATTATACAAGAAAAATTATAATTTTACCCTTAATTTTTTTACTTAAATTTATAATTCTGTCTCGAAGCCTTATGAGTGGAATATATTTGAAACATTTCGACCCACATTTGGCCAGGAAATCTGAAATATAACGAGATGCTAAACAAAATAAATTTTTTTCTGTTTTATTCTTTTTAAAGTGAATCTAAAATTTCTGTCAAATTTTGCAAGAATGAAATGAAATTCAAAAAGCTCGACAGAAATTCAAGTTTCAACAAATTTATAATGTTAAAATAAAGAAATTTCACTCCAATTATATTTTCAAACTTGTTAAGATATTCTTTATAATATTTTAAAAAAATTAATAAGGAATATTTAGATTAAGAGTTATTTATTTATTTATTAAAATGTGAGAATAAGTGAAGTGAATTGGACCAATAGGCACCCCGACTAAATTTTCTTTTATTAGGAAAAAAATGAACTTTTAAGTTTTATGACATCCATAGAAAAGTTGTAGTCCCTCTAAATGTTTAAAATAATAAAATTTTTATATTTTAAAAGTTCAAAATAAAATTATATTTGATTTTTTGGGTTTTATGGATTCTGACTAGGATATCCTGAAATTTAAAATATATGTATATATATTATACATAATTTTAAAGAATATATTATTTTTTTACCTTTCTAAAAATGATATTTCTATTTTACGTATCTATCCATCAAATGTTCCCTCTCCCTAGAAAGGAAAAAAGGATTGACCGCTACAATGACGTAACTATAATAGTTGGCAAGAGCAAACAAATATTTTTGAGATGTTTCTTAAAAATTTATATCAATGAACTCTAATACAGTTTTTTTTTTCTCGAGTCCTAATTTTTCTATCTCTACAAAAATCCCAAATTACAATTATTAAAATTAAATTCGTGATTAATGGAACTAACTCCATGAAAATGATGAGAAAATTATCTTAATCTCGTGGTTGAACCAAGCTCTTCAAGTTGAGTCACCAAACTCTAGATTTCTCTCTAGAACTCTAAATCTCTCACTGGAATCATACTATCTCAAATTTGTTTGAGGGTTTGAGAGTCTACGTGTGTGGCTTTTCCTAAAACTTGGTTGTTCTTGAAGAGAGCAAAGAGAGAGGAAGAGAGGGAGAGTGAACCGAGAGGGAGAGAGTAAGGGAGGGGATGGGGTCTTGGGTGAGATGAGAATGAGAAAGTGGGGGAGGAAGAAAGAGAGAATAAAATAAAAATAGTGGTGGATTTTGATTGAGTTAACCAACATTTTTTTCTTTTCTCTTCCTTTTTTTATGGTCTTATGTTAGTTTTACAATTCTTAACTCCCTGAAAATAAATTTTGTACTCAAAATTTAAAGGCAAAATCATACATCAACGAGATGGGGGTATTGTTTTTTCATAGTATACTCGGGTTTCCAAGTCTCTTTTTCGACCCAATCACTTTGCCATTGGAACTTAAATATAAGGACTTATCTGTTCCACAACCTCTTGATTTAGCAATCAAGAATAGCTACGGGTTGGACCTTAAAGCTCAATTTTTCCCTTAGTTCGACCAGTGGAATTTTTAAAATATACGGAGGATCTGACAAATATTTTCTTAACATTGAGACATGAAATATATCGTAAATTTTCATCAAACCTGGGGTAATTACAATTGGTAGGCTACCTTTCCTATCCTTTCAATGATCTTGAAAGGGCCTGTGTAATGGAGATTCAACTTCCCCCTTTTCTGGAACCAGGTTATACCCTTCTGATAGCTATAAATTTTATACACTTGAATTATATTATTTTAAATTTTATTTATGAATTTTAGAACTATTTTGAACCCTATTTTATGATTTTATACTTATTTAATTTTGTGGTTAGTGATTTAGGAAACATGGAGTTTATTTTCTAAAATTGGACTAGAAGAGAAGCCATCGGTATTTTGGGCATAACCTTTTGCTCTAACCTCCAATTGAGGTGGTTTTTGTGGCATTAGAAAGAAGACTTCAAGCTCTACAAATCTTGTGAAGACTTCAAAGGCTAATTCAGGCAGGAGCATTTCCTAAAAGTGAGTTGAATTTGCTTCACGCCAGAAGTCAATCCCCAACTGAAAAAAGGAAATTAGGTGCTAGGAATTCGAAAACTAAGTTGCAGATAATTTCAGAATTTATTCTATGATCAAGATAAAAAGAGAGTTTCCAAGTTTTGAAGAAAGATAGATATACTTATCATTCCAACTACACCAAGTTTCCAAATAAAAGTTAAACTCCAATTTCAAAAAAGTTCAAGTTTCCAAATTTGTTCTAGGGTTTTACTTCAATAAATTCAGCTCTAGGGCAGCTGCAGGGAGGGATTCCATGCCTTCTTCATTCCATGTTTTTCCTTCATCATTCTATATTCCCTCCACCACTTTACAAACCCTGGCAGCCGCCACCTGTTAGAGGAAGATTTTCGCATCCCATGTGCAAAAGGGTTGTAATGTGTTCTTTTGTCGTCTTATTTTTCTTTTCAATATCTAGCTAATTTTCTTATCCCAAAAACTTGATGGATTCTTTCTTTTGATTAATAAGTAGTTTGATTTAATTATTTCTCTTGAATTTTATTGGCATGATTATTATTTGATAAGATTTTATTATTGATTTTAATGTTTTAAAACATTTAGATATGCGTTTTGCATGATTTGAGATCGAATGCATGCTTGACCTATATAATTGCATAAAATTAGTCCAAACAACAAAATCTACACGAGATTATGAGTATGACCATTGAATTAATTTCATGTGTGGAGATTTAGGGGAAACTCTAATTTACGAATTACCCATAGAACTTAATGCAGTTTGATTTAAATAAAATTGTATTACCATTGAGTTTTAGATAGTTGAATTAGAGATTCATTGCATGATCATCAAGTGAACCTAATTTAGAAAAATTTGTCATCATCAATAATAAATCATTAGTGAATGAACTTAGGGATTGAAAAAATTCGACCGTGTAAGAAATTAAAATAGATGAAATCGATATCTTGGGGTTTCCATTACATTAGGGTTTTTATCAAATTAGGGTTTTCATATTTTGATTTTAGTTTTCTTTATTATCTTCTCAACTTTGATTCGATTTGTCCAAATTAGCCTAGATTTATTCATAATTGATAATATAAAATATTCTCGTGAGAACGATATTTGCTTGCACTGCACACAATATTCGACTAGGGTATACTTACCCAAAATCATGGTTTCAAAAATCGCGTTTCAAGTTTTTGATATTGTTGCTAGGGATATCTTTGTATATCAACTAGAATAATCTTGCTTGAGATTAAACTTTAATATTTCTTGTTTCTTTTATTCTTATATTAGGGTTTAGGTTATACAGTCACTGTTTTAGGGTTAGTTTTTGGAATTTTGGTGGGAAATTTTTGTTTTTGGAAAACTACTTCTGATTTAGAGTTAGACAATCATTTGTTCCAAGAGATTTCGGTCTGCTTAACAAAACTTGTAGCTTTGCTATAGGCACCACCTTATCTCGGACAAATTTTATCGTTTTCATAGATTTTTTTATATTTTTCCATGATTTTTTAGTTTTTTGGTTGACTATTTATGTATCTTTTGTGCATTCGTTTATCGTATTTTTGTGATTTTCACTTTTTTATAGGTAATCTAGATTTATTAGAATAGTTCTCGAAATTTATTTTAGAGATCTAATTTTGCCCAACTTTTGTGTCTATACAAGGTATATGCTAAGATTGAAAAGTCTTGACCTAGTAGAATTTGATCCTGAAATAGGGAGAACTTTGACATCCATTCATAAAAAGGTTAGGGAAGACAAGGAACATGAGGTACCATTGGATCAGGAGAATAGAGAGCCATGAGGGAGTTTTCGATACCTCAACTTCAGGACGTGCAAACTAGTATTATCAACCCCCTGTGGAAGCGAATAATTTCGAGCTTAAACGGAGTCTCGTTGGCATGGTGCAAGCTGATCAATTTGGCAGAAAGACTTTTGAAAATCCCAACAATCATCTGAAGAATTTCTTGGAGATCTGCAATACCATCAAGCTGAATGGAGTAAGTCGCGATACCATAAAGTTACGATTGTTCCCTTTCTCTCTCTTAGGGAAGGGGAAAAGGTATGATTTAATTCATTCTCTCCTATTCACTTTACAAATTGGAAAAATCTGTCTCAAATATTTTTAGCTAAATACTTTCTACCTGTTAAAACTATTAACCTACGTAATGATATTACTAATTTTAAACAATTTGATGGTGAATCTTTATAAAGTTCTTGGGAATGTTTTAAATATTTGAATAGAAAATACACATATCATGGTATACCCAACTGGTTAGTCTTGCAAGCTTTTTATGGTAGTCTGTTACATTCCGTACCATTGATGCTATGGCTAGGGGTGTATTCATGAGCAAGTCATATATTGAGGCATGTCATTACTTGATGATATGGCTTCTAATCAATATGATTGTTTAATGAGTATGAGATTCCTAGGCAAAGAGTTGGTGTGCATGAGGTTGATAGTTTTATTATGCTTAATGCAAAAATTAACTCTTTGATTAATATCATGAAAACTAATTAACTTAATACTATGAATAATCATGTTTTATATTGTGATTAGTATGGTGATTCTACTTACATATCTTCTGAATGTTCATAGGTACAACAAGCAAATTATATTTCTAACTTTAGCGGGTCTTAGAATAATCCAGACTCCAACACATACAATCCTGTTTGGAAGAACTATCCCAACTTTTTTATGGAGTTAGGGAGCACCACAGTGAGTGAATCCACCAGACTCTGGTTCAAGGAATCCATAGCCAAAGGAGTACAAGGCATCATAGGAGGCCACAATTGAACATTTGGCAATAGAGACCAATGAAAGATTGAACGATTGGCAGCAGTCACAAATGAAAGGATTGAGAGTTTGGCAACTACAACAAATATAAGGTTTGAGAGGTTTGAAAATAAAATTGATCAATTGACTAATGTTTTTCATTCTCGTGTGCCTGGTAGACTATTGAGTGACACTAAGAAGAACCCTAGACTGCAAGCAAATGCAATCTCATTGAGGAACGAGAAAGGCTTGTAGGAGCTTTCAGATCCATCCAAGGAAGAAGAGGAAAAACAAGAGGTCAAGGAAGAAATCCATCAGCCCACAAATGAGAAGGTCAAGGCACTGGATTCTAAACAGGAAAATACTTTATGTTTAAGTGAATATAAACCCCGTGTTCCCTTTCTTGGACGTCTTTTACATGTAAAGGCAAAAACTAAAAAATTTTTAAAAATGTTTAAGATATTGTACATTAATATTCCTATTTTGGATGTCATTAGACAGGTGCAAGGTTACTGGGAATTCCTCGAGGAAGTAATCAATAAGAAGACGAAGTTGGATGAAGTTTCAAAAGTCTGACTCACGGAGGAGTATCTTGTAGCCTTACAAAGGAAGTTACCATCGAAACTTAAGAATTCAGGGAGTTTTTCTATCTCTTGCGCTATAGGTTCCACTAATTTTTTTGATGTTTTATGTTATCTGGGTACTGGTGTTAATCTCATGCTATATTTTATGTTCTTGAAGTTAAGGTTAATGAAGTATCGACCTACTAATATTTCTTTACAATTAGTTGATAAAAGTATAAAGTGTCCAAGTGGTATAGTTGATGATATATTGGTTAAAGTTGATAAATATATTTTTTCTATCGATTACGTTGTCTTGGATACCGATGTTGATGAGGGCACTTTTTTTATTCTAGGCCGACCTTTCCTTGCTACTACATGAGCACTAATTGATGTTTTTTGTGGGAAGTTGATTTTGAGAATGAATAATGAAAAATTTGAGTTTAATGTTTTCCATTCCAAGAAAAATTTTGATAAACAAAATGTTTTTAAAGTTGATTGCATTGAGAGAATTGTTGAACATAAGCTGAATGTCTTTTATTCTAAAGATCCTCTAGAAAATTGCATTGCTAGTTCATTGCATGTGAAGTATCATTTTCTGGATAATGAACATGTTGATGCATGTACTATTTTGGACGTAAATCTAGGTACTTTTCTTACAAAATATGAGAGCTTGCAAGAATTTTTGGGTGTTGAGGAAAGTATCAAATCCAAGCAGTCTATGGTGGACCAAAAAGTTCTTCAATTTGATTCAGGATTGAAGATCTATGAGTAAGGTTGAAGTAAGGAGATTATGTTTGGCCAAAAAAATAAAGAAAGGCACTTATTAGTAGGGAACCCAATGTTTTTATTATTTTCTTTAATATTTGTTTTGGTTCATTTAATTTAGATTTAAGTTATGTGGTATTTTATAGGTAAATAAGAAATCCTTTGCACAAAAGGAAAGAAGTCGCTGCTAAAAAGGAAGCTAGAGGTTTCAGGAGAGTTTTCTGTTCTCTCTCTTTTATTTATTTTGCACATTGCGGATACTGCTTAGTTTAAGTATGGAGGGAAGCATATATAGGCTGATTTTTTTTACGAATTTGAGAAATTTGAATGTTGAATTTATGCTTGATTCTTAAGAGCTCGTGCTGAATTCTTTTTTCCATACCAACTAAATTTTCTTGAGTTTTCTAGTCCTTGTGTATTACTTGTTTTGAATTGGATAACATGAACGATGATTGGTATTAGTAGTTATTTGATACATTATTAACTATTCATCTTTTTATGGTTAATTTGAAAGAGGCATGCAAGATTCGACACAAAAATATATACGAGAAAGGATTTAAGCCTAAAAGAGCAATTCATTGTGCTCTCATTTTTTTTCTTAAGAGTATATCACACATAGAATGATTATTCTAAAACTTGTTTTGTTGTGCATTTTGAGACCTCATTCTTGATTTGCATGCACCAAAATGATTAAAACACTTAGTTTTATACACTTTTAGTTTTCCAAAAATACCATCCCTATCATCTTATATTCCCTAGTTAATCCATTTGAGTGTAAACCTTTTCTTTCTTGAATTACCAACGTAATTTACCCCATAATTTTGTTTGTTTTCTAACTCCATATTTTGAACCCAAATTCATTAATATACTTATAGTTGATATCATGACATTATAATTTTAGGCATTACATTTTTTTTATATATGTTGGATATATATGTTTTTAGGCGTTATCATGTTGAGTTACGGAAAAAAAAAACAAAATAACAAAATTTGAAAGAAAAAGGAAAAATCAAGAAAAAGCATTTTTCATTTTTGTTCACTCATATAGTGGAGTTCTATTTCATATTCCTTGCTTTAGAGGAGTGATACAATATATATTTAGAGTTTGAGTGATTTACATATTTTAGGAAATTATAGAAGTTAGTCTTTTTTGCTTTGATGTAAAAAATGTCATATCTTGATATTTGAGTATTTTTAGTGAATTATTTTTATCCAATTTAACCTATTATCATATCCTTTACCCTAACTCCATTATAACCAATTAAAAGATCTATTGATTAGTGCATGCATTTCATATATTTGAGTCGTAAATATTTGATATATTAGCAAATCGATGGTAATATTATCTCTTCGTGTTAATTTGAGTGATACATATACCCTTACATAAAATTGAGTGCATTGAATAGTTGAATAGCATTTTCCTTTATTCTATTAAGTGAATCCATTGTGATAGTATTTGAATCTTGCATTGTTCTTGATTTTTAGTGATTAACACTATGAAGTATTGGTTATTTTGATTGCAATTTTGATTTGAACTTATCATATGTATGGTTAGTGATTTGGAAAAATTGAATTGGTTTTGGAGGAAATTGTTTTTGCTTGAAAACAAGCGAATATTTCAGTGTAGAGATATTTGATAGCAATAATTTTTATACACTTGAATTATATTATTTTAGACTTTATTTATGTGTTTTAGGACTATTTTAAATCCTATTTTATGATTTTATGCTGATTTAATTTCATGTTTAGTGATTTAAGAAATATAGAGCTTACTTTCTAAAATTGGACTGGATAAGTAGTAATCGGTTTTTTGGGCCTAACTTTCTGCTCTGATATCTGATTGATGTGATTCTTGCGGTGTTAGAAGGAAAACTTCAAGCCCTACAAATCTTGCGAAGACTCTAGAGACTAATTTAAGCTGGAGAATGTCCAAAAATTGAGTTGAAGTTGTTGCATGCCGGAAGTCAATCTCTTGCTGAAAAAAGGAAATTAGGTGCTAGGAATTCAAAAACTAAGTTGTTGATAATTTCAGAATTTATTCTATTATCAAGATAAAAAGGGAGTCTCCAGGTTTTGAGAAAAGATAGAGATACTTATCATTCCAACAACACTAAGTTTCCAAATAAAAGTCAAACTCTAAGTTTCCAAATTTGTTCTAGGGTTTTACTCCTATAAATTCAATACTAGGGTAGTCACGGGGAGGGATTCCATACCTCCGGCATTCAACTTTTTTCCTTCATCATTCTATATTCCTCCACCACTTTACAAACCCTAGTAGCCGCCACCCATTAGAGGAAGATTTTCACATCCATACATGTGCAAAAGGGTTGTAATGTGTTCTTTTATTGTCTTATTTTTCTTTTCATGTCTAGCTAATTTTCTTGTTCTTAGGACTCAATGGATTCTATCTTTTGATTAATATATGGCTTGATTTAATTCTTTTCCTTGAGTTTTATTAGCATGACTATTATTTAATAAGATTTTATTGTTGAACTTAATGCTTTAAAACGTTTAGCTTTGCATTTTGCATGATTGGAGATTGAATGCATGCATAACCCATATAATTGTATAAGATTAGTCTAAACAATAAAATCCGCATGAGATTATGAGTATGATCATTGGATTAATTTCATGTGTAGAAATTTAGAAGAAATTCTAATTTACAGATTATCCATAGAACTTAATACAGTTTAACTTAATCAAAATTGTATGACCATTGATTTTTTGGTTAGTCGAATTAGAGATTCATTGCATGACCATTAGATGAATCTAATCTAGGGAACTCTATCATCATCAATAATAAATCATTACTCAATGAACTTAGAGATTGAAACGATTCTACTGTAAGGAATTGAAATAAATGAAATTGATATCTTAGAGTTTACATTACATTAGGGCTTTTATCAAATTAAGGTTTTCATATTCTGATTTTAGTTTACTTTATTATCTTCACTACTTTGATTCGATCTATCCAACTTAGACTAGATTTATTCATAATTGGTAATATAAAATATTCTCATGGGAACAACACTCGCACTACACAGAACACTCGACTAGGGTATACTTACCTGAAATCGTGGTTTCAAAAATCGCATATCACCTTCCAAAGTAAGAACTTCAAAAATATCATGTCCCCTACTTTGAATTCCAAAAGCTATCTCCTCTTATCGGCATAGCTCTTTTGTCAGTTTTGGACCACCTTCATCTTTTCTCAATCACCTTCTCTTTTTCTTTAGTTGCCTCTATGAACTCCACGTTTCCAATCTTTTGATGTCCAGCCTCATCCTAACACAATGGCTTTCGGTACTTTCTTCTGTATAAAGGCTCATAGGGTGGTACCCCGATACTCGCCTGATAGCTGTTATTATATGCGAATTCTATCAATGGGAGATGCCTATCCTAACTTTTCTGGAAATTCATAACACATGCCCTCAGCATATCCTCCAAGGTCTGAATTATGTAATCCGATTGTCCCCATCAATCTGAGGATAGAAGGTAGTGTTGAACTTTAACTTAGTCCCTAAGAACTTTTGTAGTTTTGGTCAAAACTAGGAAGTAAATCTAAGATCACGGTCTGAGACAATAGATACTGGAACTCCATGAAGTCTCATAATCTCATCAATGTACAGTTTGTCCAATCTTTCTAAAGAGTAGGTCTTTTGAATCAGAAAGAAATGACCTGACTTGGCGAGTTAGTCTACTATCACCCAAATAACATCATAATGGCTCGGAATACGTGGCAATCCAATCACAAAGTCCATGGCAATGTGTTCTCACTTCTACTTAGGAATCATTAACGATTGGAGGGTGCTAGCTAGTTTCTAATACTCAGCTTTGACTTGCTGACATAGAAGAAACTTGGCCATAAAACTCGAGTATTTCTCATTTCAATCTTGACCACCAATAAGTTTCCTTGATGGTACGATACATCTTTATACTTTCGGAATACAACACGTATGCTGTGAATGTGCCTCTTCAAGGATAGCTCTCCGGTGGTTATCATTCTTGGGAACACATATCCGTTTCTCATATACTACTGTTGCGTCATCTTGGATTCTGAATTCACCACCTTCTCCCTTGTGGACCCTTTTAATTATGCCCTTTAATTCATCATTTATAGCCTGAAGCTCCCAGATATGGTCTAACAAGGTAGGCCTCACTTTGAACTTGGCCAAAAGTGTACCTTGGTCATCATGGGCTAGCTCAACACCAAGAGCTCAAAGTCTAACCAAGCAAGACAAGTAAGAACTCCAAGAGACGCAGAGCTACAAGAAGAAGATTTTCAGCTCAATGCATTTGCTACCACATTAGCTTTTTCAAGGTGGTAGTCTATCACTAGATTTTAATCTTTGATCAACTCTAGCCACCTCTATTATCTCAAGTTGAGTTCTTTCTACATGAGCAAATATTTGAGGGTTTTGTGGTAAGTGAAGACTTGCCATGTCACCTTATTCAAATAATGCTGCCAAATCTTCAAAGCGAAGACAATCGTGGCTAGCTCTAAGTTGTGAGTATGATAGTTCAACTTGTGTTTCTTCAATTGATAAGAGGTATATGCAATCACCCCATCCCCTTGCATTAACATGCATCCCAATCCTTATTTGCTAGCATCATTATACACCATATAGTCACAACCGCTAGTAGGGAGGGCAAATATAGGTGGGCATATGAGCCTCTTTTTGGGTTCTTGAAAACTTTCTTTACATTTGTCACCTCACTCAAATTTGACTTCCTTCCAAGTTAAGTTGGACAATGTACCTGCAATTTTGAAGAATCTTTCAACAAACCTCCGGTAGCACCCTGCCAATATGAGGAAACTTCTCACCTCGATTACATTCTTAGGCTGCTCCCACTTCAAGATCGCCTCAACCTCCTGTGGATCTATAAATATACCATCTTCGAATATAATATGCCCAAAGAAGCCAATCTCTTTTAACCAAACTCACACTTGGTGAACTTAGCATATACCTGTTTCCCCCATAGAGTATGCAACACAATCTGAAGATGTTTGGAGTACTTCTCATCGTTTTTAGAATATATCAAGATATCATCAATAAAGACTATGGCAAATTTGTCGAGGTAAGAGTGGAAGACCTAATTCATCAAGTCAATGAATGTCGCAGGAGCATTTTTCAACTCAAAGGGCATTACTACAAACTCGTAGTAGCCATACCACGTTTTAAACGTGGTTTTGTGTACATCATCCTCCTTGATCATCAACTGGTGGTATCCTGATCTCAAGAACATCAAAACCTTTTAGAGTTGATCAAACAAATCATTAATTCTTGGCAAGGGATATTTGTTCTTTATGTTCACCTTATTTAGCTGCCGGTAGTCGATATACAATCGAAAAATGTCATCCTTCTTCTTTACGAAGAGAACTAGAGCATCCCAGGGAGAGGTACACAGTCGGATGAATCCCATATCTAGCAACTCTTGGAGCTGAATCTTCAACTCCTTCAACTCTGCAAGTGCTATCCTATATAGAGAGATAGAGATTGGGGCTATACTGAGAACCAAATCAATGGCAAAGTCAAATTCCTAGACCGGAGGCAACCTAAGCAGCTCTTCCAAAAAGACATCTGAATACTCACTTACCACTGGGGCATCCTTAAAGTTGGGATCATCAATCATGGGTGTTTACACTAAAGATTTTTATCATACCTACATGCATTGACCATCACACCATGATCAGTCAATGCTTATAGTGCATGATTGATGCATATATGTCTCAAGGTGACATTTCATCACTTCAATCATACATATCTAAGTACGAGATCGTTAAAACTAATGGTTCTAGATCTAGAGGCCACTACTGAATTAATACGGTCTAACACCCTTTGGCTAAACAAGTTATGAAATCAAAAGGGATCTTCAATCACCACCATGTAATTACTCGCCGAGAGATACTTACTCGAGGAAAACTCTATGAATCAATAACCCTAGCATATATCTCTTTTAGTTTCACAATGAGCCAGCAACAATTTCACAAGAGCATACTGGGCTTTAGTCCAATTGCTCAACGATCACATAATAGCTAATTTTTTCTTCAATCAAAATTATCTACCACTATTTTACCTCAACATCATACGCTATGTGACATTCATATCATGATTTCTAAATCATCAAAATTTAAGTCTAAGAAAAGGTACATGTGACCACGTTCGGATTAATCTAGGCCTCCTTATTAGTCATCGCGTAGATTCTTGTTTGAGTTCTTGGTTAGGGACATTAAAAAGGAGCGGCCACTATGTTGCTCCTGATCCCCATCCATGGAGTGTACTAACTGATGGTGTAGGAACGTTTGATTGACCACTCTTTGAACCACTCGGGTGGTCTCGACTTAACTAGCCTCTATATCCACATAGGCTCAATATGGGACAAGCATTATGGAAATGCCTCGCCTTCCCACATTGGTAACACTTTGGAGGCTCGAGACATGGTCCGAAGTGGTGCTTCTTGTAATTCTGCAGGGTTCTTTCTTCAGCCCTACCGACTTGCTCCCAAACATGGCACTAGAGGTAGGAGTGCCAAACTCAGAGAATTGTGGGCCGCTTGGAGAGCCAATGGACCTAAAAACTGAAACACCACCATAGGAGCCTATGCGCTTGCTCTCCTTGTAACCTTGGCTCGAAGCAAACCTGGGCTTTCCATTTTTGCCATGACTTTCCTTGACTTTTTCCCCTCTCAATTACCATCTTCTTAGCCCTCAAAGCCAATTCCAGAATGTCTTGAAATGTATGCCCCTTTTGTTATCGATATCTTCTCCCTTATATTTAAGTTCAATCCTAATTCAAATTTTGCACACAAGGAGTCCTTAGAGTTTACAAACTTCAGAACATATATAGCTAGCTCTTTTAGCTCTATCTTATATTCCACCACCATTCTCTTTCCTTGTGCTAGCTTGAAGAATTCCTTTGTCTTTTGGTCCCTATAAAACCGACTGTAGTACTTCTCTTCGAAAGTTTTAAGAAATTCTCCCCAAATAGGAGGGGTAGAAGTCTTACCCTTCATATCACCCACCAAGTCCTTGCTCTCTTATCCAATGGCTTCACAGCCACCCACAACCTCATCTCATCATCTACCCTCATGTCTATAATAGTCTCTTAGATTCGGCCAATCTAATCCTTGGTTACTGAGGCATCCAGTGGCCGAGAACGTCTTACAATTGAGTTGTCTCGCCTCTTTGATCAACTTCGACAACTTGATGGTAGGGTAGTCAGTTGAAGCAACAATTGAAGGAGGAGATGGTGAAATCAAGGCACTCAGTGTGACGGCTGGAGTTGAAGGAGTAACCGGTAGGAGAACTGAGGTTTGATGTAGAGCTTGTAACTGAGTTCTGTAGACATTCCATTACTCCATCACCTGTTGGAGGATGGCTAAGGGAGGAGTAGGGATCTCGGTTAGAGGAGTTGGGTGTGTCGGTGTCGAAAGAGGCGCATGTGAGACAATGTGGCCTTGGGTTGAGGAGGTGAAGTAGGAGGAATCTCATTCGGGTTCCTCATTCTTTTTCGAGGAGGCAAAATTCTACAAAAGAGAGCTATGCTTAGTACATAAAACCAGGTAAAGGACTAAATACTTAACTCCCTAAAAATATACTCAACTTTCTAGGACCCATAGAAGGCTTTAAAAACCATTAGGAACACTTTGATTATCAAACTTTTTAAAATAGTTTGAAAACAATTGAGTACATTTAAAATACTTATAAAACTTTTCAAACATTTTATAATATTTTCAAATTGAGAACTTAAAGTCTGATATCAATAAAATTGTCACATCTCGACCCATAGATCCTGACATGCAACAACCGCCACACTACTCTGAAATACGTGTGAACCCTACCCCATGTTCCAAGGTATCACAAGGCATTCTGAAATTCAAATCATTTTCAAACAAGTACAAATCATCAATAGGCTATCATGACCTTTTCTTTCAATTCCAAACATCAAACAGCCAGCCCATCCATCCAATTCCTACTCGTATCAAATTTTACCAAAAAACAATTCCCAAACAATTTCATAGAAAAAAAAGGAGATCCTCATTTTAAGTATACAAAACCATATCCAAATCCGAAATCATAGGTATGTTTCCAAAATAGTTACAAAGTTTGCCTCCTATTTGAGTCTAGTAAACACCTCAAACCAAAAGAAGACTAGTACCCAAAGGAATCCGACAGAATAAGCTTTTTCAAATTTGAAACTAGGTGACCACAAGTCTTAACTAAACTTCCTTTAAAAAAATGAAAATAGGAGGGATGAGTATAAGTAATACTCGGTGAGTGGAATGACATGCTATAACAATAAATGAGGAATGATTATGGACATATCAAAAGTAATTCCAAATCATATCATTGTATCAATAAATTTCCGTAGTTCCTTACCAAATATCAAGCTTCAAATTAATTTAAATAAATCATGAAGGATAAAATTTATGTATTCAATCTAAATTCATATCTTTTCCAAAATCCATGGGATTGCTAAAAATATAGCTCCCGACAATGGTCTATTATAACCAAAGGCAGAACCATCAAGGGATTTTCTGTTGTGGATCCAAGTGATGGACTCAAACCTAATAGAAGAACTCAATCCAAAAGATCAATCTATTGTGTGTGAGAGCCTATTAGACTTAAGTATTATTTTTTGATTTATTTGGAATCTGATGTGGAATTTGTAATATTGTCTACCCTTGAGACGTCGGACGTCCATGGACAGCTCTCACTCTGGATTGGTCTTACTTTAAAATCTTTTAGAGCACCAGGTAGCCATTTTCCATTTTGGATGGCTCTCATTCTAACACCAGATAGTCCTTTTCCCTTTTTGAATGGCTCTCACTCTGGTACTAGGTAGCCCTTTTCCTTTTTTTTTTGGATGACTCTTACTCTAAACCTTATCAAGCACCAGGTAGCCCTCTTCTAGCTATCCCTTTTCTATGTTGGACCGGAAACTCTTATACTAATTTGTTATGCACCCAAATGATGGACTCAAATCTAATAGGAGAGCTCAATCCAAAATTCTACCTGTTGGGTGAAAAAGCCTATTGGATTTAAATATTATTTTTGATTTCTTTAGAATCCAATATGAGATTTGTAACATTTTCAAGTTTTTTCAACTCACAAATATCCTCAATCTTGGTGTTGGCTTAGCCCTCCCTTGGGATGCTACCAAATTAGTCCGAGGGGATGACCTCAAAGGAACCTCTTGAATATAGCTACCCCCTTAGTCCTATAACCCCCAATCACGTCACCCGGTCGAGCCATATTGCGGAAGGGAAAAACTTAGCCATTAGGTCAGGCACTATTTCACAAATTTCATAGCATATATCAATATATGTCTAAATAGCTCAACCATTCCTCAAATCATGAGTTCAAGGCCAACATGTTCAAAATAGATCAATACACATGACATATTATTTCAATTCTATACTTGGATACATATGTCATTCCAAACTCTCTTTCGTAACACTCCATAATTGTAACACCGACACGCGGTGTACTATATTGTACTCCTTATTACTCCATATATGATACATCTTCTTATTCATATAGAAAATCACTCAAAAATTTTTCCGTTTAAAAACTGTTTTCAGAATATCGGTAAAATTATCGAAAATTAAAAATTTTCACAATGCCAACAAAGGGTCCAAACATAATGAAAATGACTTTAGAGTGTATAGACACCTCAAATATGAGTGAATCGTACTTCGTAGAGCCAAATCGGGGATTTTTGGATAATTACCCGAAAAACCGTAATTAAACATAAATGAGCCCCGGCACGGCTAAACGATCGTGTTTTGATGCGAAATAAATTAAATTCGGCCTAAAATGAGGTTTTCGGTGTAACATCGAAAATTCGGTGTTAGAAATGTTCTATAAATATCTTAGTAATTATAAAATGAAATTTTAAATTTTATAGATTATTGATTTTGCGATAATAAATTGAAATTTGGAAATATATAAAATGTCGTGTCTGTGATTCGTAGTGAATCCTATTTAAAAAAAAAACACGCAACAAACGAGTGCTGTGTTTTGAGCCAAAACGCAACACCCCCCACCCAAATCAGATTAGGGCTTTTAGCCCTAATCTCTCTCTCTCTCTCTCCGCTTTTTCCCTTTCCCGCGACCCGCCACCCTCTCTCGCCCGAATCCGCAACTCTCTCCACCACTGCCCCTCCCTCCCGCGCGAGCGTGCCGCAGCGCAAGCTTCCCTACACGAGCACCAGCGTGCCACCGCACGATCCTCTTTGCATAAGCATGCCACAGCGCGGGACCTTCTACCAGCGTGCCACAGCGCAAGCGCCAACGCGCTAGCGTACCACAACGTGAGCGCTCCACGGTGCGTGACCTTCTGCGAGCACGCGACTACAATCCTGCTCGCAAGCGCTTCTACGCACGAGCACGCACTAGCCCGTTAGTGCATGCAACCTGCGAGCACGCGTAGCCCGTGAGCCCACTGCAGCCCGCAAGCCACAAGCCTGCTGACCCGCGAGCCAATGAACCTTTGCGCAGTTAACTAACTTAGGGTTTTGATGCTAATCTAAGTGTTTATGACCTAAATAATGAATTTTGTCTTGATAGGGAGCATTGCAGATTTTGGAGTGATCGAGGAGACATTCGGACGAAGGTCTACGTTTCGAGAAAACCCTAGGTGAGAGAAATGCAATCTTTTCAACATTTGAAATAAATTTTATTGAATTTAGGTTGAAATTAGAATCAGAACCTATATATATACTCTGAAATATGTTAAATTCGAGAAAAATTAGAAAAAAAAAATGAGAAATATTAGAAATTTGATCATTTGTGAGACAAATGATTCAAAATTGATGAAACTGGAATCTAGAAAAGAGATTGTATAAATTAAGGTTGTATTAAATTGGAAAGAAAAAATGAAAAATCCCTTATTAGGCTTTTATTTGATATTAAATTGTGATGATTTGATTAGGGAAATCTTTTAGGAGATTCAAGAAGTCATATTGAATTTATTTTAAAAATAGAGAATGACCACCCTCACTAGAAAGTGAGTGGAACTCTAATCTCTTACATGAAATAGTAAAACTTATTTTTGCCGTATTTTTCATAAAACATGTTTTCGATATGCATGGACTCGACGTATGATATTAAATTTCAAAACTTGTCTTGTGACATTTGAAGTGTCGTAAATTTATATTTCCGATAACTATGCATCCATGGTTTGAAATGAAATGATATTGTGCTATTATTTGAGAATCAGATTTGTTTTTTATTCTACCATCACATTGGCATGGATTTGAAATAATTTGATGATTGTATTGACACACGGATTTAAAATGTTTTGATGATCTATATGGGCCAGGTGCCCACTTGTGATGAGATGATATTTTTTGATAAATTCCATAGTTACGAAGGGCGTTTGTAGAGGCATCGGGTTGCCCGAATACGCTTCTGCATGAGTAATCCGCAAACGTTATATATCTAATGGCTACAGGAGCGGCCAATTGAACCCATGTAAGGGGGAGGGCATGTGTGACGCCACCGTCTAGCACCGGGCGAGGTCCTATACATAATGATGAGCTGGCCCCAAAGAACTCATGGCCAACGTCGGGGTAGAGAGCGACTTTTGAACTTTATGTATAATAAAACCCCCGATGCGTCTATCCTTAGTCTTGGTTGACCTTTACCAGGATTATTTTTTGTTTGCTCTAATAATACTTGATTTTGAATGGATGCATATATGCTTGATATCGTGTGATTGGTTAAATGATTTTAATTTGCTAAACATATCATGTTTTACTGTGAAATGTAAATTATTGTTATGAATAATGTTGTTTGACACTCCAATGGTTCACCCATACTATTTATGCTTGATATTAATCCCCTCACTCAATGGGTATGTTTCCTGATACTGGCAGCTGTTCATGCTCTAGTTGTGTATGACAGTGGAGGTCTATGGCTAGAACTGCTAGTAATTAAAAAGCCTTGCGTTATCCTAGTTGTCTGCTGTGATTTGGTTCATTGTCTTGAGGCCGAGATGACCTTTTTTTTATTGACAGGATGGTTGTGAATATACAGGTCAGATTGTACTTGGGAGACCTCCGAAATATGAGAAGCTTCTGCCCGATTTTCTGTAAAAATACAACCGGCATCCAGGGTAACGGGCGGCTGCTCACGACCCCGGTTCGGGGCGTGATAGTTCTATTGGTATTAGAGCGTCTAGGTTAGAGAAAAGATAGTAGAAAGATAGTAGTAAAAGTCTTCCCAAGTATATTAAAAGCCCTCAATACATTAGACAGTTTCATACAGTCAATTAAAGTCCCATACTTGGCCATAAGCATATAAGTTCATCTATTTTAGGGGGCTAGATATATGATGCATCTAACCCATTATTTCACAATCAAATACTTTGATTCATAACTCAAATTCTTTTCGGGGGGTTAGTTACTAGTAACTAACCCTAATTCTTGATTTCTACATAATTAAAAAGATACTCTTTTTGTAGAATTATGTCATCTAGACGTGATAGGCACGGTGCTAAAGTTGCACCACCCGAGAGTCCCCTAATGCCTGAGTACCTAGGGCACTCGAGGCTCCACGAGTACCAAAGGATGCTTCTTCTACTCGAGCATGCTCACCAGTGCCACCCTCAGCACCTCTACCAGCTGTGACAGCCGAGATTCCTCCACCACCACTCAATGCCTTGAGGCAGTGGTAGGAGTGGTGTAGTAGATATGGGGTGCAGATGCCACCACCTCTACTACAGACTCCAGTAACCACACCTGCGGCCGTACCTGCATCTACGGCACCGATTCCTCCTTCGGTGGCCGGTCCTTCTGTTTCTACTCCGACCGATGAAATATTGGTTACTTTGAGGCGCATCCATGAGCTTACTCAGTAGGTGCAAGAGTTTCGGCAGCTCGGATGCATAAACTTTTTAGGATCTAGTGATGCCATAGTGGCGAAGCACTGGATCAACAAGACTCACAGGATCCTTATTGATCTGGGGTTGACAGAGGAGCTTAGGTTGAGAGTTGCGAGAGACTCCTCGACGAAGATGCCTTCTCATGGTAAGAGGCTATCCGTGATAGTGCTATGCAGACCCTGCGGTGGGAGGACTTTCTACACGAGTTCGACCGCAGGTACTTCACCCTGTTCCAGCAGGATCGTATGAGGATGGAGTTTCTGCACTTACGCCAGGGGACTAGGTCAGTCTCAGAGTAGGAGGCTGAGCTTAGACAACTAGCGGCCTTTGTCCCCGACATGGCTACACCAGCTCAGATGAGGTTCAAGTTTGAAAATGGCCTCCAATTGAGCATCAGAGAGTATATGACAGTGACTTCCTCTTTTACACTATCAGAAGTGATTGATTTAGCATATCGGGCAGAGGAGATCGAACGAGCTGAGGTTAGGCAGAGAGAAAGTCACCAGAAGAGGAAGACTGGGTCACCAGGTGGACAGTCTTCAAAGAGGGGTAGAGGTTTTGGACATCCCGGGGGTTCTTTCAGCTTCAGACCAGCAGGACCAGGACAGGGACCTAGACCACAGGCTTTTGGGGTACCAGCCCCTAATGTCTCTACACAGTCTACTATACAGAGATAGCTTTTCTATCGTAGATACGGCAGCCACCATGCCTTTGGGGTATGTAAAGTACCAGTTACTTGTTTCCAGTGTAGGAAGTAAGGTCACATTAAGAGTACTTACCCAGAGTTAGGTCGAGGAGGATAGACTTCTCACGGTCGTATTGGTAATTCTGGTACAGGTCAGTAGAGGGCACCTGCGCACTCAGCTCTTTCATCTCCTCGGACTACAGTTGGGAGTAATACAAATCCAGGACCGTCGCAACAACAGTCTAGAGTCCAAGCTCGTGTGTTTGTGATAACATAGGAGGACGCATAGGCAAACCCTAATGTTATTATAGGTAATCCTCCCGCAAACCCCTCAGTGTAGTACTTTAGTTGTACTCTCTTTTTGAGATTTTGTATAACATGATATAGATATACAGTTTTGACTAATTAAAGTTTTAGAAACTTAACTAGTTAGATTTATATATAAAGATGTCTATTTTTCTTCGAATTTTAAATACTTTTAATCTTTTTCTTACCTTTAGGTACCATGCGAAATTCGGTATCGATACCCGTATTCTCATAGATATCGAGTCGAATTTTTCATATGTGAGTGACACGTTTGCTCGCATTCTGATAAGCCTCTCTTGCCACTTGATGAGGAGATTATGGTAGTCACTCCTCTTGACAAGCATATCATTCGAGATACAGTCTATAGGGGCTGTGAGGTCGGTATTGGGGAGACGGTATTGGAGGCAGATTTGATTCCGCTCCCTATCATGGATTTTGATGCCATCTTAGGGATGGATTGACTGAGTTTACACCGGGCTTCCGTGGATTGTTACACGAAGGAAGTTGAGTTTCGGAGATCCGGGCAGCCACCGTTAGTATTCCGGGACGAGAGACGAGTATTGCCCCACCGTATTATATTTGTTATGAAGGCCAGACGCTTGGTATGCCGTGATTGTGCGGCTTATCTGGCTTATGTTGTCAACACCACCATTGAGGGACCGAGACTTGAAAATGTCCCTATGGTGCAGGAGTTTCTAGATTGTTCCCCGAGGAGCTTCCCGGATTACCACCAGTTCGAGAGTTCAATTTCGAGATTGATTTAGTATCGGGGACCAATCCTATTTCTATTCTGCCATACAAAATGGCGGTTGCTAAACTGAGAAACCTTAAGATTCAATTATAGGAACTTCTAGACAAGGGTTTATACGCCCGAGCACGTCACACTAGGGTGCTCCGATGTTATTCGTAAAGAAGAAATATGGAACACTTCGACTTTATGCGGATTACAAACAGTTGAACAAAGCCACCATAAAAAACAGATATCCCCTATCACGTATAGATTATTTGTTTGATCAACTGCAGGGAGCTACGGTTTTCTCGAAAATTGATCTTCGTTCAGGTTATCATCAGTTGAGGGTTCGGGCCGAAGATGTGCCCAAGACAGCCTTTCGCACTCGCTACGGCCACTATGAATTTTTTGTTATGCCGTTTGGGTTGACTAATACCCTAGCTGCTTTTATGGATTTGATGAACTAAGTCTTCCATGATTTCTTGGATTTGTTTGTCATCGTATTTATCAATGATATCTTAGTGTATTCACAGAGTGATGAAGATCATGTTCAACACTTTCAGGTGGTATTATAAATACTCCGTAAGAAGCAGTTATATGCCAAATTCTCGAAATGTGAGTTTTGGCTGAGACAGATAGGATTTTTGGGACACATTGTCTCCGCGGAAGGTATTTATGTTGATCCGCAAAAGATTGAGCCTATATTGAAGTGGGAGCAGCCACAAACAGTTACCGAAATCCATAGTTTTCTCGGCTTAACGGGGTATTATCGCCGATTTATAGAGGGATTTTCTCGAATAGTTGTTTCGTTATCTAAATTGACCCGGAAGGGGTTCAAGTTTGTTTGGGATGACCGTTGTGAAGCGAGCTTTCAGGAGCTCAAACAATGGTTGACATTTGCTTCTATTTTAACCCTTCCCACTAACAGTCGGGAATATGCAGTGTATAGTGATGCTAGCCGACAGGGATTGGGTTGTGTTCTGATACAAGATGATCGGGTCATTGCATATGCTTCTCGGCAGTTGAAGAAGCATGAGTCAAACTACCCAACGCACGATCTTGAGTTGGCCACCATAGTCTTTGCCTTGAAAATATGACGATATTATTTATATGGGGTGACTTGTAGGGTATTCACGGATCACAAAACTCTAAAGTACTTGTTCATCCAGCGGGAGTTGAACCTCAGCAGAGGAGATGGTTGGAGTTATTGAAAGACTACAACCTTATCATTGATAACCAATCGGGAAAGGCAAATATGGTGGCAGATGCATTGAGCAGAAAGTCATTATCCTCCTCTTCTCCCTCTACTATGACAGAGAGTGCTTACCTCTCTTGTTTGATGGAACTCCGAACACTCGAAGTCAGTTTGACTAGTGATGATCAAGGAGCACTACTAGCTCGATTTGAGATGAGGCCGACTTTGTTTGATCGCATTAAAGAGCTTCAGGGGTCAAATGAGGAGCTCCAGAGTATTCTTGAGAAGATCAGCAGAGGCGAGAGTGGAGACTTCTGAGTCTGCGATGACAGACTAATTGTATACAGAGAGCGGTTTGTATTCCTGCCGACAGCGATCTTCGTAGGGCTATTCTTGAGGAGGCTCATTCCTCCTCTTATGCCTTGCATCCGAGTGGCACGAAAATGTATCGGACTATCCGAGATAGTTATTGGTGGCCCGGAATAAAAAGAGAGACCGCAAATTTTGTGACTAGATGTTTAGTTTGCCAGCAAGTGAAGCCCGAACATCAATGGCCGGCTGGTACATTACAGCCCCTCCCTATTCCTGAGTGGAAGTGGGAACATATCACGATAGATTTTGTGATGGGATTGCCTCAGACTTTAGTACGGCATGATGCCGTATGGGTGATTGTAGATAGACTTACGAAGTCTACGCATTTCATTGCTATTCGTGTCGATTTCTCTTTGCAAGTGTTGGTACATATCTATATCGACACTATTGTTAGATTTCATGGAGTACCTGTGTCGATAGTGTCAGATAGAGACCCTACATTCACATTTAGGTTTTGGCCCAAGTTACAGGAGGCAATGGGCACAAGGCTGAATTTTAGTACAGCCTATCATCCGCAAATAGATGGTCAGTTAGAGAGGACCATTCAGACCCTTGAGGACATGCTGAGAGCATGTGTGATGGATTTTTGGGGTAGTTGGGATCGGCACCTTCCACTAGTCGAATTTACATATAATAATAGCTATCAGGCCAGTATATAGATGCCCCCATATGAGGCACTGTATGGTAGGAAATTCCGTACCGCGATATGCTGGGATGAGGTCGGAGAGCGACGTCTCAGCAATGTCGAGTTAATTGAGGAAACAAAGGATAAAGTTAAGGTCATTTGTAAGCGGATAAAAGCCACCCAGGACAGACAGAAGGCATATGTCGATCATAGGCGACGACCTCTTGAGTTTGCTACTGGACATATGGTTTTCTTGAGGATATCTCCTTGGAAGGGGGTTATACGGTTCAGACAGCGGGGCAAGTTGAGCCCCAGATATATTGGGCCCTTCCGTATCCTTGAGAGGGTCAGAAGTGTAGCATATAGATTGGAGCTACCAGATGAGCTATCCCGTATTCACGATATCTTCCATGTCTTAGTACTCAGGAAGTACTTGACCGATCCTTCTCATGTACTTGAGCCTCCACCTGTTGAGTTACGAGAGGGTCTTAGTCTTCCGGTTTAGCCCGTGGCTATTCTAGATCGACAGGTTAGAAAGCTGCGGAGCAAGGAAGTTTCATTAGCTAGAGTTTTGTGGAAGAGTGACCAGGTCAAGGAAGAGACTTGAGAGCCCAAGGAGGCTATTAGGAGACAGTACCCCCATTTGTTTACTGTTTAGCCTTCTTTTAGTTTCGAGAACAAAACTTGTTTTTAGGGAGTTAAGTATTGTAACGCCAAAAATTCGGTGTTAGAAATGTTCTATAAATATCTTAGTAATTATAAAAGGAAATTTTAAATTTTATTAATTATTAATTTTGGTGTATTAAATTGAAATTTGGATATATATATATATATATATATATATAAAAAATGTCGTGTTCGCGATTCGTAGTGAATCCTATTTAAAAAAAAAAAACACAACAGAGGAGTACTGCGTTTTAAGCCAAAACGCAGCACCCCCTACCCAAATTAGATTAAAGCTTTTAGCCCTAATCTCTCTCTCTCTCTCTCTCTCTCTCTCTCTCTTTTCCTCTCTCTATCTCCGCCTTTTCCCCTTCCCGCAACCCGCCGCCCTCCCTCGCCCGAATCCGCCGCTCCCTCTACCGCTGCCCCTCCCGCCCGTGCGAGCGCTCTGTAGCGCAAGCTTCCCTGCACGAGCACGAGTGCACCACCGTGCGATCCTCCTCACGCAAGCGCGCCACAACGCGCGACCTTCTGCCAGTGAACCACAGCTCATACGCGACTGCGCGAACGGGTGACCGGGTGAGCGTACCACAACATGAGCGCACTACAACGCGCCACCTTCCGTGAGCACCTTCCGCGAGCAGTCCTACTTGCGAGCGCTTCTGCACACGAGCGCACACCAGCCCGCGAGCCCACTGTGGCCCTCGAAGCCCACTGCGGCCCGCAAGCCCGCTAGCCTGTTGACCCGCGAGCCCATGAACCTCTGTTCGAGTAACTGATTTAGGGTTTTGATCCTAATCTAAGTGTTTATGACCTAAATAATAAATCTTTTCTTGATAAGGAGCATTGCAGATTTTGGAGTGATCGAGGAGACATTCGGACGAAGGTCTGCGCTCTGAGAAATGAGATTGTGTAAATTAAGGTTCTATTAAATTGGAAAGAAAAAATGGAAAATCCCTTGTTAGGCTTTTATTTGATATTAAATTGTGATGATTTGATTAGGAAAATTTTTTAAGAGACTCGAGGAGTCAGATTGGATTTGTTTTAAAAAATGGAGTGACCACCCTCACTAGAAAGTGTGAATGGGATTCTAATTTCTTGTATGAAATAGTAAAATTTGTTTCTACCGTGTTTTCCATAAAACATGTTTTCGATATGCATGGACTCAACGTATGATATTAAATTTCAAAACTTATTTTGTGACATTTGGAGTGTCGTAAATTTATATTTCTGATGACTATGCATCTATGGTTTGAAATGAAATGATATTGTGCCATTATTTGAGAACCAGATATTTTTTCTATTCAACCGTCGCATTGGCATAGACTTGAAATGATTTGATGATTGTATTGGCACACGAATTTAAAATGTTTTGATGATCTGTATGAGCCGGGTGCCCATTTGTGATGAGATGATCTGTATGGGCTGGGTGCTCATTTGTGATGAGATGATGTTCTTTGATAAATTCCGTAGCTATGAATGGCGTTTGTAGAGGTACCGGATTATCCAGATACGCTTATGCAGGAGGTATTTGCAAACGTCATATGTCTAATGGCTATAGACGCGACCGGTTGAACCCATGTAAGGGAGAGGATGTGTGTGACGCCACCGTCTAGCACCGGGCGGGGTCCTATACATGATGATGAGCTAGCCCCAGCGAACTCATGGCCAACGTCAAGGTAAAGAGCAACTTTTGAACTTATGTATAATAAAACCCCCGATGCGCCTGTCTTTAGTCATGGTTGACCTCTGCCAGGATTATTTTTGGATTGCTCTAATAATACATGATTTTGAATGGATGGATATATATTTGATATCGTGTGATTGGTTAAATGATTTCAAATTGCTAAACATATCATGCTTTACTGTGAAATGTAAATTATTGTTACGAATATGTTGTTTGATACTCCAATGGTTCATCCACACTATTTATGCTTGATATTAATTCCCTTACTCACTGGGTATTTTCCCTGATACTCATCACTCGCCTTACCTTCCTCAGACAGGATTACTGTGATAGAGTGACGTCACAGGCTCTAGAGGTTTTCGTAATATATTGGTGGATTCAGTATTCACGACGGTGAGATTTAATTCAAATAAAAATTTGAAATCCTTATTTTATTTCGACCCTACGAGGTCATGATATTGAGATCCGTAGTTGGCCGTATAACTGTATAAATTATGGACATTGTTTGGGAAACTCTCATATTTTACTTGTATTGAGGCACTTGTAAGCATTTAAAAATTTTTACTTGGGAAATTATTGTACATTGTATAAATTTTAGACCCACTCAGTGTGGCAGCTACTCATACTCTAGTTGGGTATGACAGTGGAGGTCTGTGGCTAAGACTGCTAGTAATTAAAAAGCCTTGCGTTATCCTAGTTGTCTCTGTGATTTGGTTCATTATCTTGAGGCCGGGATGACCCTTTTTTGTATTGACAGGATGGTTGTGAATTATACAGGTCAAATTATACATGGGAGACCTCTGAAATATGGAAAAATTATGTCCAATTTTCTATAAAAATACAGCCGACATACAGGGTAACGGGCGGCTGCTCACGACCCCGGTTCGAAGCGTTGCATTGGGTCTAACTTGAAATTTTAAAAAAAAATTCGAGGTCAATTGATAATTTTTATAAGTCAAAGGACTTACTTGCAATTTATAAAATTTAGAAGTAATTTAAATAAATGTATTTAGCTAAATAAAGACTAAACAAAAGAGTGTAGAGAGGGAGAGAGTAACATGGACGATTTTGGGTGAGGAGAGAAGAGAGTTTTCTTTTATGTATTATTTTATTTATTTTAAATATATATATATATATATATATATGTAAATCCAACCATGGAGATTTAATTGAAGAGAGATAAATGAATACAAACATTTGGATCTAGTTAGTGGGAGACAAAGCATTGTCCATTGGGTAAAAGAGTAAGCCTTCTTGAAAACACATCAATGGTGAGGATTTCCCCAAGAAATGGAATCTAAATTGTGGACCTTTGATCATGGTAGTTGGGAGAACATGCAATTAATGAAGAGTGTACATGTAGTGGGAGAAAGTGAGCACTACAAAAAAACAATCTTTTAGCCATAAATTTAGCGACAAAAATTTTAAAAAAATTCGTCGCTAAAAACATTAACGACGGATTTAGCGACGAAAAATTTTTCGTCGCTAATAACGCATTGCAAAAATTTAGCGAAGAAAATTAGAAATTCGTCGCTAAATTTAGCGACGAAAATCTGGAATCCATCACTAAATTTAACGACAAATAAGTTTTCGTCGCTAAAATTCGTTACAAAATTTAGCGACGAAAAATTATTCATCGCTAAATTTAGCGACAGATAATTTTTGTCGCTAAAATCCGTCGCTAATTTAGGGAAAAACTATCCCGTCAAAAAATTATCCGTCGCTAAATTATCAACGGATTCCAACTCCGTCGCTAAAATTCGTCGTTGAATTACGACGGATTCCAAATTCGTCGCTAATAGCGACAAATAAGTTTTCGTCGCTAAAATTCGTCACAAAATTTAGCGACGAAAAATTATTCGTCGCTAAATTTAGTGACAGATAATTTTTGTCGCTAAAATCCGTCGCTAATTTAGGGAAAAACTATCCCGTCAAAAAATTATCTGTCGCTAAATTAGCAACGGATTCCAAATCCGTCGCTAAAATCCGTCGTTGAATTAGCGACGGATTCCAAATCCGTCACTAATAGCGACAAATAAGTTTTCGTCGCTAAAATTCGTCACAAAATTTAGCGACGAAAAATTATTAGTCGCTAAATTTAGCGACAGATAATTTTTGTCGCTAAAATCCGTCACTAATTTAGGGAAAAACTATCCCGTCAAAAAATTATCCGTCGCTAAATTAGCAACGGATTCCAAATCCGTCGCTAAAATCCGTCGGTGAATTAGCGACGGATTCCAAATCCGTCGCTGATTCCATATGCCCTGCCCATGGGCCAGCAGACCTACCCACCCCAGCACCCCCACCTGCCCACCCGAGCCAACACCCCCGCGCAGCATCAACTCTTAATTGCTGGAAAATGCCCTGCCTCCATGGTGGTTCGAACTCCGAACTCCTGCACTAAACCACGAAGCTGCACACACACGCAACCTGTAAACCACCGAGGCAAAGATATTATTGTGATATAAAAATTTTTTTTATTTATTATCTTTTTTTCATATTTTTCTAATAATAATAAAATAATATATAATAACAATTTAAAATAATAATATAAAAACTTTTTTATTTATACCACAAACCTAAAATAATAAAATAATATTAATTAAAAATAATAAATATAAAAATTTTTTTATTTATACCACCAACCTAAAATAATAAAATAATATTAATTAAAAATAATAAATATGATAATTTTTAATAAAATAAAAAATAATAATATACTAATTTAAAATAAAATAATAAATTAATTAAAAAATATATTAATATTATTTTTTGATTTCTTCTTTTTTCTTTAAATTTTTATTTTATTAATTTATTTTTATTATTTTATTATATTTTTATTTTATTATTCTTGTCAATAAAATGTCAAGAATAGGAAAACAAGTGGAAGAAAGAAAATAAAAATATCATGACACAATGCTAACACTAAGTAGTGGTACAGTGGTGATATGTATTCTGCTCAAATCTAAAGTCTAAGGTTCAAATCCCTCCACCTGCATATTTTCATATTTTTTTAGTATTAAAATAAAACAAAAATACTGATTTTAATCTGTCGCTGAAATTATTAAAATAAAACAAAAATAAAATAAAATTTTAGCAACGGATTTTAATCTGTCGTTAAATTACCTGATATGTATAGCTTGTGATTTTCATCTAGCGACGGAAAACAAATCCGTCGCTAAATTAATTTTTAACTTAAATATTACATATTAATAAAATAAAAAGAAAAATAAAAAAATAAAATTTTATTTAAAAAAGATTAAATTTTGCGATGAATTTTAAATATGTTGCAAAATTTTGCCATATTTAGCGACGAAATTTGCAACGAAAAATTTTTTGTCCCCAATTAGCGACGAATTTAGTCACGAAAATTTTTTCGTCACTAATTAGCAACGAATTTTGCTAAGCCGTGAGTATGAGTTCAAGGCAAAGGGAGGAGTTTTGCTTGGTGGAATCCACGGGACAGCCAAGTGCTTCAAGGAAGGAGAAATCCTGTTTTTCTTCAAGTTCAGTTGGTCATTTTGAGAGCTAGGAAATTGAAGGAATAATTGATCTTGTGAGGGGATCTTGATTTGGGCTTGGAGCATCAACATTTGAGGTAAATAAAAATTTTGAACTTGCTAAAATTTTTAAGGACATGCAGGAATGATTTAATGTGGTGTTTTTAGCTTGATTTTGTAACTTAGAACCTTGGTAGAACACAAGGAAATGTGTGCAGAAAAATGAGATTGGTGTTTGGCCAAAAATGGAATGCATTCTATGTGATGTTGTGTGCTGAATTTTAATGCAATGTTTAGGAAAATGTGTGTGTGTGTGTGTGTGTTGGTTGAAATGAGAATTGAAGATGTGCTGAAAGTTATTTATCTTTGGCAAAGATAAGAGGAATGAGGATGGAAAAAAAAATCTGATTTTTGGAATTCTGGACATTTGACTTTGTTGCACTTTTTAAATCATAACTTTACCTACACTGCTGAAAATTGAACTAGGTAAATTTGTGGTAAAACTAGACTTCAAGAGCTTTAAAATGATATATGGTTCACTAAATTTTAATGAGTATCGAAATTTTAATGATTTTGCAAAGTGAGGAGTGCTGCAGGATCATACTCTGTTTTTCCCTGTTTCTTTCCGTGGATTCACTATAGTTTTGAGCTGTCTTCAAGGCCAAATTAGGCTATGCTCCAGTATAAATGTTGTAGATCTATGTTTTATCTTTAATTTGAGATAAAAATCTCGTGATTTGGATAAGTGTGGTGAAAGTTACAGCATGTTTTCCAAGACTGCACAAAATTCAAATGTTGCAGTCAAGAGTTCTTAGAATAAATCCTTATGTCTTTGTGTAATTGAAGTAGATTTAGGCTAAAAATATTAAGAATTGATACTATATAGTCAGCATAGGTGTAGTAAATAAGATAATAAGTTGTGATAACTTGGTAAGTGGTTTGGATAAAAAAAAGAATAAATATGTTTACATGCGGACTCTTTTGTGTATGCAAAGGTTGGAATGGGAGGCATGTATGCTCGGGGATGAACATTTGAAGTAAAGGTTTGGGACGAAAAAGGGGACAGCTTGTGTGTCCTTTAGAGACCTCCCTAGAATGCCCTAAACCTTGGTCTTAAGGGGTTTCAATGCAATTTAGCATAATGATTTTTAATGTTATGCAAATCCTTTATATGTATATTGTATTGTTCTTATAGTGATACTCTTGGAGATATATCGGGGGAAGCACATTTTTGACACTTGTTGTGCATTGTAGGAAGTGATTGACCCTCCCGTAAATGTGAGTGGGATTTCTTATATTATGTGTTCAATGCAACATATTTTAAAATGCTTTTCAATGCAAGCATGAATTATGATCGTGTGCTATGATTTTTGGAATGGATTTGTGAAATGTTTTGTAAATCATTGGAGTATCCACAACATGATTTTATTGTGAAATATGCATCCAAATGATTTGCGAAATGAAAAAAGTGTCATTGCATCGATATGCATATGATTTTATGAAATCAATTATGAGAAGTGTTTGATATGGTTTGATAAATGTTGGCATGGTATGTACATTATGATGATATTATGTTATCGGCCGAGGGCCTTTATGGATGCCATGATGATATGATTTATGAGATACACCCATGACTTGGGTATGCCGTAGCTACGAGAGCGTTTGCAAAGGCACCCATTGTGCCCAGATACGCTTTTGTAGGAGACATCCCCAAATGTCGTATATGATATTGGGACTCGACACGATACTAGTTGGGTTGAACCCGAAAGGAGGAGGACTAGGTAATGCCCTGGTCTAGCACCTGATGAGGTCCATCGCCAACGTCGGGGTAGAGAGCATTTTCTAACTTTGCATATAAAAACTCTCGATGCGCCTGCCATTGGTCGTGGTCGACCTTTGCCAGGAACTTATTTTGGCATGCTCTATACTTGTGTGATTCGATTAATATGGATGTATATGTATTTGAAATGTATGAAAAATAATGATTTATGATGAATTGTTAATTATGTACTGTTTTCATATATTATGCGGACTTGTGAATTTATTGAATCATTTTGACACTCCATTTTTCATCAACACATTGAACACACTTATATATACCCTCTCACTCACCCAGTATTCCCCATAATACTCACCCCTCACTTTCTGTTCCACAGAGATAGCTATAGTAGGACGCATTGCGACATAGCAGCGCACGAGTTTTGTTGGAGACATCGAACCTGGGTATGGTGTTAACCATTCTTCCGCAGGATTATGTTTAAAGATATGGGATGATATATATATATATATATATTTGTATATTTGGAATTGTAGATAGATCATTGTACATGTATATAAAAGGGATGACTGTATGTAAAGAATTGTATATATTATTGTAACTTTCATTTCATTATATTGCATTGAGACATGATTGTACTATTGTATTCAATCACTTTGGAAAACGTGTCACATCTAGAATTGTCTATTAGATTTGTTCGGTGCCACTTCTAAATCACAGGAGGGGTGACTGACGATTGTTCATGCCTTTAATGGGGGCATGGCAGTAGAGGTCTGTGGATAGCACTGGATTAACTTTACGTTATTTTGGATGTTGACAAGGATGTGGATTGGTTGGTTGTGTTGATGATTTGTCAGGTTAGCCTATACATTGATATGTCATTGATTGATGGGATTTTGATATAGGATGGACCTCCAATTTATGGGGAGGTTTTGTCGATTTGTTTGTTGATGGTTAGGAATTTAATGTCAACATCTAGGATAGTGTAGCAGCTGCTCACGCCTTGTATCGAGAATCGGGGCGTGGCAATAATCACAAACTAATTTTAAAAATATTTTTAAAATCAAGTAAAATATTTTTTATTTAAAATCATAATCATGCATCCACTCATATTTTGGATGGGTAAATACTCTTAATCCACAATTTAATCAAAGGTAAATCCCTGCTAAATCTTCAATTGTTTTAATCTAAAACAATAAACATAATTTCATCATTTAAACATAGCTCAATATTTGGGTTAACCAATTTTTTTCCCAATTCTTCATAACACAAAATTCCAAAATTTCCAAGTCATGTCCAAATCCCTTTCTAATGCACATCATAGATCTAGAAAAATAATTCTTCAATGAAGATTTCCCCAATTTCAATATGATATAAACCCTATCTCCAAATTCTCAATTAAATCTTCCAAAGACAAATCTAAGTTGACGAAGATGATTTACCTCAAATGGAGTTACCAATTTCACCCCATAAAGATTTTGTATTAGCAATTATAGACTACTCTATTTAAGTTGGACAAAATAAATCAAAATTACAAAAATATTAAAAATCAAGAAAATATTAAAAGACTTGAATCAATAAATGAAAACCCTAAAGTGTCAACTTCATCTGTTATCAATCTTTTCACATGGCTAAATCTTTTCAATACCATTAAATTTATTGACTAAAGAATCATTATTGACAATGACAGATTTTCCTAGAATAGATTCACCCAATGGTCATGCACCGAAATCCTATTTTGACTAACCAAAATTCAATAGTCATGCAATTTTGATTAAATTGAATTGTTTTAAACTTTGTAGAATATTTGTAATTTAAGGTTTCCCCTAAAACCCCACACACAAAATTAATCATTCGTTGATCTCATACTTCCAAGTGGATCTTATTGTATTGGACTAATATCGTGCAATTATATTGGTCATGTACGCATTCGATCTCAAATCATACAAAACACAGATCTAAACGTCTTGAAGCATTAAGTTCAATAATAAAATTTCATCAAACAATTATCATGCCAATAAGATTTAAAGGAAAGAAATAAATTAAAACCATACTATTAATCAAATAACAGAATTATTCTAGTTCTAGAAACATGAAAATTAGCTAGACATAATCAAGAAAATAAGATCCTAAAATCTGTGCCAAGAAAATTGTCTGATGTGTAAGTGATACCTCCTATTTATAGATCTAAAACCCTTGATCAACAAGAATTTATGAGTTTCTAAGAAACTTGGGTTTTTCACTTTGACTTGGAAACGTGAGATGCTAAACTGTAACACAAGACAAGTTCGGATTGTGATGTTGACTTTAACTGGACTATTTAAAAATTTTATATATTGTGAAAATATAGAAAATAATTAATTTAGATATCAATGTGGATTTGGTCATTTGAGCTACATAGGAATTTCCTAGACTCTCGGTTGACAGACACTCAATATTAAGGGTTCGATTATTAGAGTGTTCAATACTTGGTAGAATATGATGTATGTTCGGTATTCGGTTATCAAAATTCTCTGTGTTTGGTAGAATTTGACTTCTCGGTGAGAAGCAAATTTACTACCTCTCAGTAGCAATTTTTTTTTATCTTTCCCGGTAAACTCCACAGTCTCTTAATAATTGTTACCTCCTAGTTTCTTGGTATCGGAGTACTTACATTTTAATTCTATTTCTTTCACGATGTATGTACCTCTTAGTCTTCTTGGTGATGGAGCAATTCCATGCTTCTCGGTACCTGTATTAAATTTCAAGTCTCTCTCAGTACAATGGGAGACATGTAGTCTATAAGTACATTCTTCCATTTTCTGTTGGCTCCACTACCTCTTGGTTCCTCTATCTCCATGGCTTTGTATTGAAGCATTTGCATCAACATCCCTTTTCTTCTCGGTACATTACCTCTCAGTACTTGCCTTGCAAACATCTCTCAATTGAGATTGTAAATTTGTAGTCATAGAAATATTCAGTTACCTCTTGGTATTGCCTTGCACCCCTTAAGTCTTGCCCAAATAGAAGCCTCTTAGTACTGTGAATTTCACTTCTCGTCCATGCCTTGCCAATATTCATGTATGCTTCTCGATTGTAGCCATTTGGATTTGAACCACACCAAGTTTTCAAAAAGCTTTCTACCGCCATGGCATTTAATCTC
Organism: Dillenia suffruticosa; assembly: GCA_033439265.1. Lineage (NCBI taxonomy): Eukaryota > Viridiplantae > Streptophyta > Magnoliopsida > Dilleniales > Dilleniaceae > Dillenia > Dillenia suffruticosa. Next base: position 20,032,562 of record JAVTVX010000015.1, on the reverse strand, counting down.
TTTAATCATATATTACACAATTTATATTATATCATGTATTTTTAGATATTCCAAATTTATTATATATTTATAATTTATTTTTTATAGACTACACTTTTCATTTCAACCATCCTTAATCATTACCGAACACATTTTTCTCAATAAACAAATTTCAAGTACTTAAACTCATTTTAGTTAACCTTTTAAATAACCCAAAAGGACATGCTTGGGTATTTTGTGCAATTTGGAAGGTGTAAGAGGACTACTAAACAAATTTTGGAAATGGGTTAGGAAAGAAGAGTGAAGATGAGACTCCAGAACACACAAGACCCAAGAACTTCACTTCTCTCTCTAGACCATTCTTCTCTTCTCTTCCAAACCCAAATTGATCCGCTACCAAAAGGTCAAAATCAAAAGTTCTAGACTACCCGTATAACTCCCCAAAATTTATTTTAGCATTGATTTTGCAAGAATCTAAGGATCTAGAGTGGTCATCAAGAAGGGGGAATCCAAAGGTTTAGTGTAAGCCAAACGGGACGGATCCTTTTGGAGATGAAATCAAGATATTACAACCTTCCAATCTCAAGTTTAATTTGTTCAACCACCTATCCAATTGGATTTGGAGGATTTCAAAGTCACTATTAGTAATAGAAAAATAGGCATCAAATGTTAAGGTTTTTGGGGTGACTTGGATAAATTAATATTGATAATTGTGGTTACTTGATGATGTCTCTTAGAGGCTAGACAAAGCTGAACGAGGTCAGGCTTTTTGCTATAGAGAAGTCTGGGAACAACTACTCTCCCTAGTACTGTGAGTGGACGGTTTGTTTGTATTGGTAATGAGAAAATGTTTTCTTGATGTTTTTAAAATGATTTTGAACTTGGGTTTATATAATATTTTGTGAATATGGAGTGTGCTTAAAAATATTTTGATTTGAGTTATGAAATCTATGCACTTGTGGATATATCTTGTGCCATGATTAAATTTTCTGTTAAATCTTGTTGTCGAACAATGAACTAAGAATCTTGTTGGCTTTCTCTGGCACTTGATATGTTGTTTTTGTAAAATGGTGTATGTGTGGGGTGTGAGCACCTATATATATGTGATGACTGGTCTAAGCTTCCATGAACCGATTTGATGGGTGACGTAGAGAGTTTGTTAGACTTGAGAGGGTAGGTGCAATAAAGAAATGCTCCCCAAGTCCTTGTCGGGCTAAGTTGTTTGTATTACCTTAGAAATTCCAAACTAACACTGAGGTTGGGGTTGATTTTATGAATAACAATAATTGAAAATCTCTTGACAGTTCCACCATTGGTTCGGACCAAACCTTTAGTGGAAGGATTTTGAGGTAAACCCCTTTGATTTTAAAATTGTGCATAGTAAATGCTTCTTATAGTTCATGGGAATTATGATATTTATTGAGAAATACTTTAATAACTACATGATATTTTTGTTGAATCAAAATATGATTTTGGAAGCATTGATTGACACTCCCACACTCATCACTCACTCACTTACACAACTATATCATTACACTCCACTCACTGAATATTTTTATACTCACTCCATTATCTTTATCCTTTTTCAGAGGAAGTGTAGAGATAGAAGCCTCTTCATCATTTGCTAGATCCAGCTAAGGAGAGAATTGTCCGGGACCAACTGTTGGTATTGATTCTTCTTAGTTATGGATTTTGAGGCATATAGGCGGACCCATTAGAGGGCACTTTTAAACTTTTCTTGTATTGTAGTTTATGTATATTTTTTTTTTAAGTTGAAACTTATATTTTCAAAATTCTATTTTGACTTGTTAAATATTTAATTGCCACTTACACAGTTGGATTGAAAACATTTTCTAAGTTGGATATTCTTAACTGAAAAATAGTATCAGCACATAGCCTTGCGTTATTTTAGGGTGTGTACTGATGATTGCATATACTTCTAGATCAAACAATGGTTGTCGCATTCTCGAACCCAAGGGTCGAGGCGCGACATAAACATTATCTTCTTGCTTCCCAAGATTTGAAAACTCCATCCTTATCTTGATCTTCAGCACTACAGCTATTTGTTTCCGATCTTTGGATACCTTTTCGCCTGAATCAGTTTTTGTACTCTTCACAATCGTTGTAGGACTTGAAATCTTCCTTCCAATGCCACAAGAATCATACAATCGGATATTAGAGTAAAAATTTAGGTCCAAAATACTAATAACTGTCTATACAGTCTGAATTTTTTTAAATCGTCCAATATTACCTTAAACAAAATCCATGAATTTAATTAATATAATTTATAAAATAAAGTTTAAAACAGTTTTAAAAATCATAAATAAAGTTTAAAATAAAATAAAATAATATAATTTAAGCGTATAAAAATTATTGTAATCAAATACTCCGACACTTGAATATTTGTTTGTCCTCAAGCAAGAACTATTTTAAAAACAATTTTTATTTTCTTTCCGAAAGTAATTCAACTTCCCAAAATCCAAACCATGCATATGACAAATTCAAACTGAAATTGCACTCAATACACTCAATTTTATGAAATAGGTAAGTGTATCACTCACATCAATACAATAGATAGTATTACCATAAATTTACTAATATATCAAATCTCCACCATTCATATATAGAAATCCATACACCAATCAAAAGGTCTTTTATTTATTTGTAATGGAGTTAGGGTAAATGGTGGGATAAATAGACCAAAACAATTCACTAAACAAATATCAAGACATGATATTCTTTATATCAAAATAAAGAAAATACTAAATTCCACAATTTCTAATTCTAAAATATATAGCATTCTAACTACGAATATACAATATGTTATAACATTTATTCAAAGTAAAAAATAATGTAATGAAACTCTACTATAAGAGTAAAACGATATCAAGAATTAAGAATGTTTTTCTCTGTTTTTTTCTCCCTTTTTTTCAATTTCTTTTCTTTTTTTGATTTTTTCTCCTTTTTTTTAACCAATACTATTTCTCTTTTTATTCTTTCGAATTTTTCTTTTTTTTCTTTTTTTCCTTCCATTTTTCATTTTTTTTATGACTCAACATGATAATGACTAAAAAAAACATATATAAAACTCCTATATATAAAAAAAATAATACTTAAAAATACAATGTCATGCTATCAATTATAAGTATATTAGAAATTTGGGTTTAAATTTTGGAATTAGAAAATATAGATCATAAGAAAAATTATGTGGGTAATTTAAGAAAGAAAAAGTCTAGACTCAAATGGGTTAACTAAAAGGTATAAAATGTTACGGATGGTATTTTTTGAAAGTGAAAAGTGTGCAAACCTAAGTGGTTTAATCATCTTGGTGCATGAAAATAAAAAATGTGGTCTTAAAATGTATAATAAAGCAAGTTCTTGAATGACCAAATTATGTGTGATATACACTCACAAAAAAAATGATGAGATTATAATAAATTACTCTTCAAATCTCAATTCTTTACTTAGGTAAATTCAATGTTAAATCTTACATGTCTATCTTTTAAATCAATCATAAAAATAAATAGTTAATCATATACGAAATAACCACTAATACCAATTATCTATCATATAACCCAATTCAAAACAAATATCACATAACGACTAGAAATTTCGAGAAAATTTAGTTGGTATGGAAAAAAATTCATCAAAAACTCAGATTTTTTCCTTTTAAATTTTTAAAAATTTTTTTTAACAATTTCCTAAAAAGTTAGAAAAAAAATTTTCCTAAAAGATTGAAAAATATCAGCATGCATGCTCCCCCTAGACTTAGATCAAACATTGTCCATAATGTACAAGGAAAATAAAGATGATAAAATAAACAAAAAAGAACAGAAAACTCCCCTAAATAAATTGTTAAACTTGCAACCTCTTCTTCAACAACTTCTCTTCCTCTCATGCAAAGGGTTTGTTATTTACCTATGAAATACCATCAAAACTTAAATCTAAATTAAATCAACAAAAACAAATATTAGAAAAAAAAAACATTGTGCTACCTCCTAATAGATGCCTCTCTTTATTGTTTTTGGCCAAACATATTCTCCTTGCTACAACTTGGCTCATAGAACAGTCCTGTCTATCTAAATTTCAAGTTGCCTAGCATAAGCTTCAATCTTGAATCGAATTGATGGACTTTTTGGCCTACTATGGATTGCTGTAATTTTTCACTCTCCTCGACACCCAAAGATTCTTGGCTCTCATATTGTGTTAAACTTGACCTAAATTTGCATCCAAAACAAAACATACATCAATATGTTTATTATTTAGAAACTCATGATTCACATGTAATGAATTAGCAATGCAATTTTCAAGAGTATCATTTGAATAAAAGACATTCAAAACATATTCAACAATTCTCTCAATGCAATCAGGCTCAAAATCAATTCTAAAAACTTCTTGAGTATCAAAATTTTTCATTGTATGAAAGACATTAAATTCAATTTTTTCATCATTAACTCTCAAAATCAAATTCCATCAGAAATAACTTCTTGAGTATCAAAATTTTTCATTGTATGAAAGACATTAAATTCAATTTTTCATCATTAACTCTCAAAATCAAATTCCATCAGAAATATCACCCAAAGCACATCCAGTGGCAAGGAAAGGTCGACCTAAAATCAATGAAGTATTCTCATCATCATTTATATCCAAGATAACAAAGTCAATAGGAAAAATAAATTTATTAACTTTAATCAAAATATGCTCAACAATGTGTCTCGGAAGCTAATTGCAAAGAAATATTGGTTCGTCCATTTTCGTTTAATCTTAACTTCAAGAACACGGAATATGACATGAAATTAACACAAGCACCCAAATCACATAAAATATCAGAAAAATCAGACGAAAAAAATTGTGCAAGGGATTGAAAAACTCCCTAAATTCTTGAGTTTCGACGGTAGCTTACTTTGTACAATTGCATAACACTCCTCCGTAAACTTGACCGTTGAAACTTCATTTAGTTTCTTTTTGTTTGTGATCATGTCCTTCAGGAATTTCCTATAACTCGATATCTACTTGATAACATCCAAAAAAGGAATATTAATATGTAATTTTTTAAAAATTTCTAAAAAATTTTCAAATTGTTTTTTTTGCATTTTCACGCAATAGACATCCAGGAAAAGGAACACAGGACTTATACTCCCTCAAAGGTAAAGTACTTCCCTATTTTGAATCCCATGCCATGGGCTTCTCATTTGTAGGCTATTTGATCTCTTTTTTATCCTCTTGTTTGTTCTCTTCCGTGGTCTCTTGTCCATCTTTTCCATCCTTTGACCAAATTAACTCCTCTTGTAGTTGCTTTCCACTTCTCAATGAAATTGTCTTGGCCTACTCTCTAGGATTCTTCTCAATATCACTCGACAACCTACCGGTATACAAGAATGAAAGGCGTTAATCAATTGATCAATCTTATTTTCAAGTTTTTCAAACCTTTCATTAGTTACAGTTGCCAAACTCTCAATCCTTTGACTTGTTACCATTACCAAGCATTCAATTGCGGCCTCCCATGATGCCTTACTCTCCCTTGGTTATTGATTTCTTGAAGTAAAGCTTGGTGGATTGCTTGGTCATGGTGGTGCTCCTTGACTCCATGAAAAGTTAGGGCAATTTCTCTACCTAGAATTATGTGTTGGAGTAAGGGTTGTTTTGAGACAAGCCAAAATTAAAAACATAGTTTGTTCGCTACACCTGCGGGCACTCAGAAGACATGTAGGTAGAACCACTACACAAACCATAATATAAGACTTGATTAGTCACAACATTTGTTTGATTAGTTTTCATGGTATTGATCAATAAATCAATTTTAACATTAAGTATGGCTAAAGTATTAACCTCATGCACACCAGTTTTTTGTCTAGATATCTCATATTCATTACACCAATATATTGATTTGATGCCATATTATCAAGTAATGCACATACTTCATCATATGACTTGCTCATCAAAGTACCACTGCCACCGCATCAATGGTAATTTTAATAAAATGTAGAAGACCACTATTAAAAATTTACAAGATCTACAAGTAAGGTATACCATGATATGGGTATCTTCTACTCAAATTCTTAAATAGTTCCCCAACATTATATAAAGATTTACCCTCAAATTGTCTAAATCTAGTAATATCATTATATAGTTTAGTCATCTTATCAGATAGGAAATATTTAGCTAAGAATGCTTAAGACAAGTTCTCCCAATTGGTAAAATGATTAGTAGCGAATGAGTTAAGTTATGCCTTTGTCTTTCCCCTAAGAGAGAAAGGAAACAACTTTAACCTGATTGTATCAAGATTGACTCCATTCAATTTGATCGTATCACTGATCTCCATGAATTTTTTTAAGTGGCTGTTTGGATCTTCAAAAGCTTCTCTACCAAACTGATCTGCCTACACCATGCCAATGAGACTCGGTTTGAGCTCAAAGTTATTCACTTCCATTGTAGGCCATGTAATGATAGTTTGAATATCTTGAAGTCTAGGTATCGAATACTCCCTCATAACTCTGTTGTCTTGAGCCATTGCTTATTCCTTGACCTTCCTAGCTTATTTACAAATGGATCTTAAAGTTCTCTCTATCTCAGAATCAAACTCGGCTAGGTCAAGACTCTTCGATCACTGCATGCACTATATTAACACAAAAAATAACATAAAATTTGATCTTCAAAATAGTCTACAAGAACCACTCAAGAAAATCTATATTATCTATATAAAAGTAGAAATCAAGAAAAAAATAGCAAGATAATGCACAAAAAACTCTCAAATAAATAATCAAAAGTCCCTAGAGATCAAGAAAAAATCAAAGAAAAATGGAAAAACTTATGAAAATGATGAAATTTGGCTAAATAGGGTGATGCCTATAGCAAAGCATTGGGTTTTGCTCAGCAAGCCAAAATCCTTTGGAACAAGTGGTTGCTTAATCCTAGATTTGAAAAAATTTTTCGAACCCCAAAAATTTCCACCAAATCTTAACCCAAAACAGTAACTATGTAACTTTAAAGGACTGTATATCAAAAAATATAAGAAAGAAAGTATCAAAAAATATAAAAGATAGGATTCAATCTCAATCAAGATTATTTTGATTGATATGCAAGAATATCCCTAGCAACACCGCCAAAAACTTGTTATGCAATTGTGGTGTATCACAATTTCGGTCAAATATATTATAATTGAGTGTTGTGTATAGTATGAGTAAGTATCGTTCTCACGAGAATATTTTATATTACTAATTATAAACTACCCTATCTAAATTGGACAAAATAAATCAATATTAATTAAAAATCAAGAAAATATTAAAAGACTTGAATTAATAAATGAAAACTCTAGAACATCAACTTCATCTATTTTCAATCCTTTCATATGACCGAATCTTTTCACTACCCTTAAGTTTATCGACTAAAGAGTCATTGTTGATGATAGCAGATCTTCCTAAATTAGATTTACCCAATGGTCATGCAATAAAACCCTAATTCAACTAATCAAAACCCAATGGTAATATAATCTTGATTAAATCAAAATGCTTAAGTTTTATGCAATATCTGTAATTTAAGGTTTCCTCTAAAACTCTACACACAGAATTAATTATTCGTCGATCTCATAACCCTATGTGGATTTTATTATATTGGGCTAATCTCCTGCAATTATATTGGTCATGCATGCATCAGGCTTAAACGTCTTGAAGGATTAAGTTCAATAATAAAATCTCATCAAACAATAATCATGTCGATAAAGATTTAAAGGAAAGAAATAAATTCAAATCATACTATTAATCAAAGAACGGAATCTATCAAGTCCTAAGAACAAGAAAATTAGCTAGACATAATCAAGAAAATAAAACCCTAAAATCTATGTGGAGAAAATTGTCTCTGGTGTATAAGGGATGTCTCATATTTATAGACTTGAAACCCTAGATCAACAAGAATTCATGAGTTTCTAAGAAATTTGGGTTTTTCACTTTGACTTGGAAATTTGAGATGATAAATATTATCTTCTTGCTTCCGAAGATTTGAAAACTCCATCCTTATCTTGATCTTCAACACCATAGCAAATTGTTTCCAATTTTTGGATATTTTCTAAGCTAAATCTGCTTCTCCACCCTTCACAAGATTTGTAGGTCTTAAAGTCTTCTTTCTAACACCATAAGAATCACCTCAATTGGACATTGGAGCAAAAAATTATACCCAAAATTCTAATGACTATCTGTGCAGTTTGAATTTTTTTAAATAGCCCAATATTATCTAAAACAAAACCCACGAATTTAATTAATATAATATCATAAAATAAACTAATACAATCTTAAAAATCATAAATAAGGTCTAAAATAAAATAAAATAATATAATTCAAATATATAAAAATTATTGTTATAACACAACAAGCCATAGTTTTTCTATCTCTACAAAAATCCCAAATTACAATCATTAAAATCAAATTCTTGATAAATGGAATTACACCCATGAAAATCATGAGAAAATTGCCTTAATCTCATGGTTGAGCCAAGTCCCTCAAGTTGAGTAACCAAACCCTAGGTTTCTCTCTCTAGAACTGATAATCTCTTACTAGAATCGCATATCGCAAGTTTGTTTGAGGGTTTGGGAGTTTAAGTGTGTGGGTTTTCTTTAAACTTGGTTGATCTTGAAGAAAGCAAAGAGAGAGGGAGAGTGTAAGCGAGGGGAAGGGATCTTGGGTGAGATGAGAGTGAGAAAGTATGGGAGGAAGAGAGAGAGTAAAATAAAAATAGAGGGTGGGTTTTGAATGGGTAAACCAATATTTTTTTTTGTCTTTTGTCTTTTTTTTTTTTTTTGTCTTTTGTCGGTTTAACAATAACCCTAGTAGAAACAACTATAAGATCAAATTGATTTTTTTTTTTTGACCAATAAGTTACTCATACTCTCTTGAGGCTTGGGATGTAATGTTTTGAAATATTTGCATATTAAAACGATAATTTTAGCTATCTCCTCCTCCTTTGTCATGTATCAATTGACTAATTACCCATTCTAAACCAAAATTTTAACATACCACACCATTCTAAAATCCCACTAGACATTTTATACTATACAGCCCTAATCATTTTAGAATCTAAAATTTCTTTGTAATTGTTATAACAATCACATATATCGAACCAATTTAAAAATCCATTCTCATCAAAATGTTTATAAATAAAAGGAATCTCAATATTCGAATAATCATATATCTTTATTGCACCCATAAACCTCCATGACATGGGAAGCAACACATTCCTCCCTCCTTATCCAATTGCTGTTTATAGAACAAGAATTCAAAAACTCTCAAAGGGTTTCACTCTCTGATTACTATAATGAGAATGGTTACCTCCTCCCCAAATATTCATCATGGTTGTTTTTTAAATTGCTCTGATACCATTCAACGTTGTAGGAAAAGTTATAGTGTAATTTTTTAGAGTATAAACCCTAATTGGTAATCTACCCTACAAGATAAATTTTAATTTAGAGTTGAGAGGAAAACCTTAAATGTATTTTAATAATAAAAACTGAAAAATTTAAACCCATAATTACAATAGATGAAGACATGAGAATTCAACATGAAATGGGAAATTAAATAGTTAACCCTAATATAACTCTTCTAGACCAATAAGTTACTCATACTCTCTTGAGGCTTGGGATGTAATGTTTTGAAATATTTGCATATTAAAACGATAATTTTAGCTATCTCCTCCTCCTTTGTCGTGTATCAATTGACTAATTACCCATTCTAAACCAAAATTTTAACATACCACACCATTCTAAAATCCCACTAGACATTTTATACTATACAGCCCTAATCATTTTAGAATCTAAAATTTCTTTGTAATTGTTATAACAATCACATATATCGAACCAATTTAAAAATCCATTCTCATCAAAATGTTTATAAATAAAAGGAATCTCAATATTCGAATAATCATATATCTTTATTGCACCCATAAACCTCCATGACATGGGAAGCAACACATTCCTCCCTCCTTATCCAATTGCTGTTTATAGAACAAGAATTCAAAAAGTCTCAAAGGGTTTCACTCTCTGATTACTATAATGAGAATGGTTACCTCCTCCCCAAATATTCATCATGGTTGTTTTTTAAATTGCTCTGATACCATTCAACGTTGTAGGAAAAGTTATAGTGTAATTTTTTAGAGTATAAACCCTAATTGGTAATCTACCCTACAAGATAAATTTTAATTTAGAGTTGAGAGGAAAACCTTAAATGTATTTTAATAATAAAAACTAAAAAATTTAAACTCATAATTACAATAGATAAAGACATGAGAATTCAACATGAAATGGGAAATTAAATAGTTAACCCTAATATAACTCTTCTAGGCTTTTGTAAGAATTCTAAGACAATTTAAACTAAAAATTAGAAAAAGAACGTATTATTACAACTTTACTAGGGTAAGGGACCAATAGGAATAAAGTAAGAAAATAGAAAATTATAATAAAAAAATCATTTCTATTTTGCATGGAGGCGATGTGTGCCACTTACACATGGTGTAACCTTCAATTGAGGTGTCGTAGCACGAAACTTGGTATGCCGCGACGCCTTTTCTGCTAGTTTGCTTCCGATTGCTCAATTGATCTCATTTTGTTCTGTATATTCGATCTATTAACATTTATTTAAGATTGATCTTTTGGTATTTCATAGATCCAAATTATTAAGATAAATCCAAATATCTTAGAAGCATAGCATTAAAGATTAAAGACCCTCACTCAAATTGTGATATGAAAACTTTTAGAGTAGCAATATAATAAAACCAAGGTTCTCACCGATTCCTTAACCCAAAAACAAAAGAAGAAAGAAAACTTTATACAATTAAAATTTCTATAAATTGATCCAACTATCCCAATTAATTACATTTTATTCCACTTTAATTGTCTTCAAAAGCATTGATTTCCTCCTCTCTTAAACCAACCATTAATTAAAACTGAAAGGCATATGACTTACCATCCCAAAGACCCAAGTCTTGCTTCCAAAGAATGCTTTGTGACAATCCAGCCCAAGAAAGGAAGGTTGAAATCCTAAATTGTCAATCACACAAAGGAAAGAAGAAAACGAGCATTATGGAGGCAAGGTTTATTTATGTTGAATATTAAGCTAGAACGAGCTAGAGGGAATAAGAATGGTGCAATTCAAATGATGAATAAGTAATATGAGATTCTATAAGCAAAAAGAAGAAAGAGAAGCCGGGGTTAGAGAGAGGGTAAGCCAAGAGAGAGAGAGCAAATAAGTTCATTCATTACCATGCATTTTATAATTCAGTTTACAAGCACTTATACAACCCACTAACTAATCCTTAACTATTCTAACAACTTCAACAATTTTCAATTAGGATTTAGTTGTCCAACCGAGCCTTAAAATTAATGATTCACTAGCCGTTAATTTTAAAATTCAGGTACTATTACAATTTTTCCCCCTTCAAAAAACATCTTTGTCATCAAGGATGGAATGCTGAAAATTAAGCTTTAATGAAATCTCAGTCCTCCCATGTTGATTCTTCTAGACTGTGGTTGACCCATTTGATCAACACCTGTATTACTCACTTATTGTTTCTCCACATAACTCGTCTTTTAGTACTATCTTTGGTTCAACCAGAACTTGTTTATCTTAGCCTAACAATAGTAGATGAGGCGTTTAGAATTGTTAAAACCCAGTTTCTTTTTAAGGAAAGTCGAAACACCGGGTGGATTTTTGAATTGGGAGGCAGCTGTAATTTGTAAGCAACTTTCCTAACCTTTGCAACTACTTGAAAAGGGCCATAAAACTTAGATTATAGCTTCAGTTGTTTTAGTAATTCTACTAACTATTGTCTATAGGGTTGTAGTTTCAAGTACACCATGTCCCCAATCTAAAAATCCTTTTCTATTATATTCTGATTAGCATACAACTTCATTCTATTTTGGACTTTGTGCAAATGGTCATACAAGATTTGAACCATAGCATGTTTCTGATGAATTCTCTAATACACGAGTGATTGAATCAGCATAGGGACCCATAGGAATTTGTTTAGGTTGGTGTCCATATAAGGTTTCAAAGGGTGTCATTGATATGTTGGTGTGATAGTTGGTGTTGTATCATGATTCACCAAGCTTAACCACTAAAACCACATTGCAAGCCTATCTGATGTCAAACACTTGAGATAACATTCTAAGCATTGACTCAACCTTATACTTTATCCATCACTTTGGGGGTGGTAAGCACTACTGAGTTTGAGTTGGATTCCCATAAGCTTCAACAACTCTTGTCAAAATAAACTTATAAAGACTTTGTCTTTGTCTGAAATGATGGAATCAAGACGACCATGTAGTTTGAATAGGGATGCTAAAGAGCCATGAAATGGACAAACTTGGTGAAACTATCTATGACTACTAAGATAATGTTGTGGTCTTGTGAGCCAAGCAATCCATGCATACTTGTGACCAAGCTTAAGCAGGAATGGCCAGTGGTTGTAGTAGCCTAGATACTATATGTTTTCATGTTTGTTCCTCTTACATATGTTACATTCTTGAATCCATTTGCTTACTGTTTTTTTATCAAATGTAGTAGAACACTGATTTAACTCTCTACAATGTTCCCAGTTGCCGAGATTGCTGCTTGTGGTTGAATTATGCATTTGCTGGACTATCTTTTCTCACAATTGAGTTCTTCCTCCTATCATAATTTTCTTCTTGTATTTTAGAATACCATCCTTATATTGGAAATTAGATTTGTAGTCTAGTTTTAGAGTTAGCTACGCTATCAAGTCCTAACATTCCTCATCTTGTTCATAACTCTGTTGGACCTCTAAAATCCACATAGATTGCACTATAGAAATGACTGAAATTATATGATCTGCATACTCATCCTCCTAAAACTCTCTTCTTGAAAGAGCATTTGCCACCTTATTCTCAACTCCCTTCTTGTATTGGATCTCATAATCCATTCGTAGTAGTTTGGCTAACCATTTGTATTGTAATGAATTTGTTAGCTTCTGTTCCAGCATTCCTGAGTCTATGATGGTCTGTCTTTATAATAAAATGATGACCTAGGAGATAATACCTCCATTTGAACACTACCATCACTACAACAAGGAGCTTATTCTCATAGATTGACAAACATTTGCTTTTAAGCCTTAATGCTTTGCTCATGTATGTTATTGGTTGCCCCTCCTACATTAGAACTACAACCCATCCTTGTGACCAAGTATCAGTCTCCATGATAAAGGATATGGAGAAATCAGGTAACTGCATCTCATGTACTACACTTATGGCTATCTTCAACTGATTAAAAGCCTCCTCAGCCTTGTTAGTCCGATGGAGGCTATCCTTATTCAAGAGATCATTTAGGGGTCTATGAATTATCCCATAGTTCTTCACAAATATTCTACAATATCTAGTGAGCCCCAACAATCCTATTAGAATGTTAACATAAGTAAGGACTTACCATGAGACTAAGCATTCTATTTTTTGGAAGTCCATTTTCACTCCCCTACCAGTAACTATGTGTCATAGATATTCCACTTACTGTTGTGCAAAAGTATACTTGGACAGCTTAGCAAAGAGTTGGTGTTGCCTAAGTGTTTTAAGGACTATCTCGAGGTTATGTGCATGGGTATAGATATTGGGACTCTAGATTAGAATATCATCAAAGAAAACCAAGACAAACTTCCTCAAATAATGTTGAAATATATGGTTCATCAAAGGTTGGAAGGTGACTAGAGCATTGGTTAGTCTAAAGAGCATAACTAGAAACTCAAAATGATCATGATATGTTTGGAAGGTTGTTTTTTCCACATCACAAGGCTTCACCTTAATTTGGTAGTGTCTTGCTCTAAGGTCTATCTTAGAGAAGACTTTGGAGCCTTAGAGTTTATCCAAAAGCTCATTTATGTTAAGGATTGGATACCTATATTTGATAGTTAATTGGTTCAATTGTTTGTAATCTACATAAAACCTCCATATGTTATCTTTTTTTCTTGACTAACAGGACTGGGGAGCAAAAGGGCTAGTACAATCCCATTCATGAACATCTCCTCAACTTGTTTTTCTATTTCTGTTTTCTAGGAAAAGGGTACCTGTAGGGTTTTAGTTTGAAGGGTTGGGAGCTTAATTTTAAGGGTTTAGAGTGGTCATGTAGCCTTTTAGGTGGAAGAGTGGTAGGGGTTGAGGATTCCTTCCCAAACTCAAGCAACACTGCTATAATTGCTTCAAGTATTTCTGAACTTTCGTGTTCAAGTTTTACATCTAAGGTCATACAACTTTGAAGCTGCTATTGTCTGAATTTCGTAGTGGCCTTTCCCTAACAATTTAATTAAGAGTTGCTCAACCTTTCCTTCCAAAATGATCTCATTTCCCTTACTAAAAAACTTAACTTGCAACCTCTTGAAATCAAAAGTGATTGGACTATAGTTGTACATCAAATCTGTCCCTAATATTACATCCTATCTACCTAAAGTTATTAATCTTAAATCAAAACAGAAAGTATACCTTTGGATAGTCCATTTGACATTGCTTACCTTGGTGGAGAGGTGATCTTATTTCCAATTGCACTTTCTGCTTATAGTAACTCAGCTGGTTCAGTTAACAGCTTGAGTTCTATGGCTAACCTTTGATGGAGGAAGCTGTTAGAGCTTCCTATATCTACTAAAATGGTCACTATCAATCTACATAAGGTCCCTTCCGAAGCTATCATTTGTTTGTGCATAGAGTTGGATAATGCACACAAGGACACCTTGACAATTCCTTCAACTTCTATCTATTTTTTGTATCCCTCCTCTATTTCTTCATCAATCATTTCACTTCTTTCTTTTTCCTCAGTATAGCTAATATGAAATTTAATTGCTTAAGTTTGTACTTGTGTCCTGATTGAATTTTTCAACATACTTGAGGCAAAGCTTGTTATCTTGTTGGTGTTGTACTTCTTGGGGTGTTAGTTTTTGCTAATGACTCCCAAAGAAGCTACCTCCTTGTTTGTTTTTATTTACTCTAGTGGTGTAAAGAGTCATAGAACCAAGACCTCTTGAATTTTTGCCTCTCGCATTCCATCTCCAATGTTCCATTGCTTCAGTGTTCCAACTCTTCCTTTCTTATCTAATTCTAAGGACTGCTCCTGCAAAACTGTTATCTTGAATGCTTGAAAGAGGGATTTGGTCTTCATCATCCTTAATATAGGTTTAATCTCTTCATTTACCCCACTTATAAAGGTTGAGATGAAATATGACTCAGTTGGTTGGGGATTTTTGTGAAGCATCACACCCAGAGTTCCTTAAATTTCTCCTAGTATTCAGGTACAAAACCATGTTGTTGTAGTTTGTTAAACTCCTTCGCCTCATCTTGCTACCCTTTGATCTCAAATCTTTTGCGTAACAGACTTGTAAACTCTTCTCATTCCAATTCTTTGCCTTCTAAGTACATTTCTACTGCTTCAACTTTTTTATGGTTGGTTATTTGGTATACCATAAAAAAATTTATTGCATTTCCCCAGCCACTTTCGAGGATTTTCACCTAGGAAAAGAGGGAGCCCAACTCTAGGTAGGTTTGGCATCATTCCTCTTGGATGATGGTCTCTCTTATGGTTGTAAAACTCTCTGTCTATTCGTAGTCTTCCATCGTTAGGCATGGGTAAGAGTGGAGAGTTCAAACTTCTTTCTATATAGTTTTCTTCATTCCTTTCTCATTGTGCCTTTTCAGGAAAGCACTTAAACAAGCTTCAAAGTTTGCCAAGAAGACGTCCATCTTCTGCTTCTGTTCTTCAAATCCTTTATCCACATAAAGCCATGGCTTATCAACTTTGGCTTCTTGCCTCTTGTGTTGTTCTTCTTGAGTCCTTTGTATAGTTCTTTCTGCCATTTGATCCTTTGGTCCAAGAATCTATAGCTCTAATACCAAATTGTCATGATCCCGCCCATGAAAGGAAGGTTGAAATCCTAAATCGTCAATCTTATAAAGGAAACAAGAAAACAAAGCATGACGGAGGCAAAGTTTATGTATTTTAAATACTATGCTATAACAATCTAGAGGGAATGAAGATGGTGCAATTTAGACGATGAATGAGGAAAGAAGGAGAAGAATGTGAGATTTGACAGGTTAAAAGAAGAAAGAGATGCTAGGGTTAGAGAGAGGGTAAGCTGAGAGCAAATGAGTTCATTCATTACTATGCATTCTGTAATTCAGTTTACAAGCATGTATACAACTCCCTAACTAATTCTTAACTGTTCTAACAATTTCAACAATCTTCGATTAGGATTTAGTTGCTCAATTGAATCATGGAGTTCACAACTCACTAGCTGTTATTTCAAAATTCAGGTATTGTTATATGCTTATTTTGTTACATTGGTCTCCCTTGCGCAATCAAAACAATGGCCTTGGTGTTTCTATATTTTGATTGTAACATAAATTATCTTGTATGACACTCATTTTTGTTATTAAAGTCACTGTTGAATATGATTGGAATATGATTATTTACGATTAAAACGTGTATAAAAAATATAATCTCATAATTATATCCTTTGCTTTTGTGCATGGTATTTTAAAAAATTAATTGATATCTAATTAGTCCAATAATTAGACACTGATATTTCTCGTATAAATTTTGAATTCGAATTTTGTGTATAAATAAAATAAACGTATAGAAAGTTTTATCGCTTAAAGAATTCAATTTATTTTGAATCAGAATTAATCATATCTAAAATTATTACCAAATATCGGTAATTTATAAAAAAATATTTAAAAAAAATAAAATATATTCAATTTATTTAATTTTAAAATTATTTTAAATCTTGAGGTTACTCTATTGGAAAATAAAAGGGCATTAAATATTATAGTCGAAAATAGGAGTGCATAATGGTCACATAAACTCATAAGCCCAAAGCCATCTCTTTATCACCATCCAAGCTTCCTTTCCCCCGATCTCACTCCCTCACTTGACTGGAATACAATTAACACCGCAAGCAGAACCATACCGCGCGCGCACACAATCTCTCTCTCTCTCTCTCTAACGAAAACAAAATGTTAGATCCAGGAAACGAGCTCATACCCCCTTCATCTCCAACCATCTCCTCCGTCTCCTCCTCTGATCTTGACACAGAGGTCCAATTACAAATTACCCACATTTCATTTTCACTCTTCTCTTCAACATTCTACTCTAATTTTCTGTATTTTATGTTTGCAGTCAACTGGTTCATTCTTCCACGACAGAAGCACTACATTAGGAACTCTCATGGGTGTCACTTTCCCGGCGATTACTTTCCGAGCTCCGTCGCAGCACCGTCGCGAGCCTCACACAGTCATCGCCGCCACCGCCGTCAGCGGCGGATGCTGCGGATCGAGAAAGAGCAAGAAGCCCAACAAGCAGTCGGCAGCTGCGTTGGAGCGCCGGCGGCAGAGGCGGTGGTGGAGTCTGTGCCGAGATGACGAAGCGAAGCCGTCCTCGCTGGGAGAGTTTCTGGAGGTCGAGAGGAGATTTGGGGATGGGGTTTTGCTGGGGGCCACGGCGGAGCTGGAAGCTGCAGTTCCACCAGCAGCGGCGGGGAGTGGACGAATTTTGTTCGCTGATGGGAGAGTTCTTCCGCCGGCGGAACAGGCTGAGGAGGGTTCGTCTGGTGCTGCTATCTGTACGAGGTTCCCGGTTTCTCTCGCCGGAATCTGCAGCGGTGGTGTAGGTTAGGTTCAATTTGGATTGGACATTACCCATTGGTTATTGTTTATTTTTAATTTTTAGAATTTAGAATTTTAATTGTTTGTGTAGATTGGGGTAGGTTATGATGAGTGTGAGCAAAAAGTGTCAGTCATATGTGCTTGTAGGAGGTAGGAGTGGGCTGTCTTTCTTCTTTCTTTCTTTCCTTTCCTTTCCTTAGCTTTCTTTTTCCCTTTGAATAAAATAATTTGACCATTTTCCTTTTATTATTGTGCAGAAAATGAGAGAGAATATTTGGAAATAGGAGAAAAATAAGTGATGTTGAGCTAGAAGAAATCTCTTTCTTATTCTGTATTATGATAAATCTCAAATTTTTTAAATTTTAAGGGTTTTTACTAAAAAATGCTAATAGAGCATGGGTTATCATGTCTTTTTCTTTCTTTTTTTCTTTGTTTAAAATTAATAGTTGTAGAGTTTTACCAGCTTCTCTGCTTATGCCCCATCTGAAACTACAGATGGTAGATTAGATTTTGGATACTTTGAAGAGGGTAAAATTCGGTAGTAAGTGCTTTTGGATTAATTGTTTGGAAGACAAGTTTAAGTTGAGGGAAGAAATTTGAATGCAATAGAAGTTAATTTTGAATTCGAAATAATGTGGGCCCATTCTATAATTCAAATGTTGGAAGCCTAAACCGCAAATGGACTGTACACTAATTCTGCTAAATCTGAGTTGTAAAGAAATTTAGAGGCAGTGCAAAATGGACGAAGCAACCTTATAACTTGGTACCAACAACTAATTAGTTCAATAATTGGTTAATACATGTTAGATAAGGTTTTGAATTCGGATATTATACATGGAGCAAATATGTGTTGAAAGAGTTTTACGGTGTCTAATTTATCTTAAACAAAATTTAATAAAATCTAACATAATTACCAGATATCGTAATTAAAAAGAAAAAAAGAAAAAAACCTCATAACTTTGAGTTTCAATTTAACGTTGCTCACAGCTAAGGTCCGGCCCTGCTAGGGATGCTGATGGCCGAGGCGCCGCTGCCCCCTCCCCACCCTAACAGGGACGGATTTCAGGGCCCATTCCTAGTCCTACGAGGAACTGGGAATTATCGAGCCCATCTCATAAAATAAACTATACTAAAAATTAAATAGTTATTTTAATACTTTTTAAGTATTTATATCCATGAAACCTATAGTCATTAGACCACCATATAATGATTATTATCATTATACTACTTGTCCTATTTGTATATAATTGAGGAGAAGGTTGTGTATTTCATTCATGATAGGGGGAAAAAGACGCACACAAAACACACAACACACAGAGATATTTACAACTAAGATACATATATCTCCAACTGTTTTATATAAAATGGAGAATGGGTTGGAGGAGAGATGTTATACCATTATTGTTACACTTACACTTTGATGAATGGTGGTTGGGACCAACCTCTATAAGAATGCTTTTGAACCATCATAGTTCAATAGCTGCATCTGTAGAAGACCTTGCAGCCGAG
Organism: Dillenia suffruticosa; assembly: GCA_033439265.1. NCBI lineage: Eukaryota > Viridiplantae > Streptophyta > Magnoliopsida > Dilleniales > Dilleniaceae > Dillenia > Dillenia suffruticosa. The sequence continues at coordinate 20,013,442 of JAVTVX010000015.1, read as the reverse complement.
TGTTGCTTCAGCTTCATAGTTACCCAAGAAGTAGGATTATGGCCAAAGAACACAAAATATGTAGAACTTGGTGTATGGTTATTAGGTTCTCCACCCCAATTTGTCTAAGAATATACTTGCAAGCTAAATTAAGTGAAGCCCGCTTCTCGAGTATGACAATTGTATAATGTTTTATCAACAGCTATATTTACGTTGTCTTAAATAATTTCATAACCAATATAGCGATGGTCAGTTACTCTAATGACATATGGTGTTAAATATCTTAACTAAGGTCATGAATTTGACTCGATATTTAGATATAAAACAAATTACGTTAGAAAAATAACCCCTTCAAATGAGCCATTGTAAGTCTCAAACCAAATTAATCGAAAGTATGATTTCAGATACCGATCGATATAGTATAAAAAAAAAATAACCGATTGATATAACTATACATTTTATAATCAAAAAAATAAGAAGAAAAAATCCATTACCTACCTCTATTTGTTTTTCCTTTTTAATATGAAAATTATAAAATTTACATAAATACATGTATTCATAAAAATTCAAATATTAGATTTTAAAAATGATATTTAAACAAAATTTCTTTGTGCGATATAAATTTTCTTTCCAATTTATTTATCTTATATTCAAATTCTTGTAAAAAAAAATAATAATAATAATTCTTTACCACCACCGAGACATCAACAAAAGCTGTTTGGTATCCCTACAAGGACACCTACCACCGTTTAATTAGAAGCCGCATAATCCATTTTAGGAGAGAGATTGGGAAGGTTATTTATTGCTAAAGGTAAAAGCCAATATGCATTTGACATGGTTAGCCGGTGGTGATTCCAGTTTGGTGTTGCTTCGTATTATCTTCTTCATGGGTTGGAAAGACAAGACTAGACAGGGCAATTTGGCAAGCACACGCAACATACGCTATTAATTACACATAATTTAATTAATTGTTATGTTTTATTTTATGGAAAAGAGTTTTCTAGAGAGGACATTTAATTGAAATTAGACTAGATTTATAATATACAGTTATTAATATAATAATATTTTTTATTTTTTAAGCTTTTTTTTTTATAGAAAAAGTTTGATTTTTTTACTTGTAAAATTCTGCTGAAAAATATTAGAAACAGAATCAAATGGCAAATTAATTTAAGTAGTGACAGATTTGGGTCCCACGACAGACAAATGGAAAGTAAATATGCGAACATTACACACAGAAAAAAAGAGAGTAGAGAGAGAATATATACCATACCCTCTCTTAAAAGGAATCAAATCTTTGGCATGCTATGTGCTATGCAATGGGAAGCACACAGATTTACGAAAATCTTTTGGCATTCTAATATCTATTTACTTGATCAAACTAGAGAACTAAGCCCATTCTTCTTCTTTTTCTTCTTCTTCTCAGAATCAGAGGTTAACAACGCCATCACCATGTTTGCAGACAAAAAGGATCAAAGGGAAACAACTACTAAATGCGTTCCCAATGATATCGTGGTGGACATACTCTCCAGGCTTCATGTGAAGACCCTCTCAAGGTTCAGGTGTGTTTCCAAATCATGGTGTAACCTAATCTCAAACCCCTATTTCATAAACCTGCATCGGAGTCGATCCTATGGCCAGAAACCTCTTCAATTGGTCTCCTGCTCTGACAAGTCTCATCTTCAGATGACTTGCTACTCCTACCTTAATGAGGAGCCACCTTCTGTCCACAATGAATGCCGATTCAAGGTAGACGGTGAAATTGTGAATGTCCATTCTTCCCCTAAAGGAAGCTTGGCGTGCTACTGTGACAATGGTGTTGTTCATGTCTGCAATCCAAGTACTCGTGAGCATCTCACCCTCCCAAAGGGCTCTGCAGTCGATGCCCGGACTCGAATTCTTGGTTTCGCATATCTTCCACTGACAAACGAATACAAGGTGGTGCAACTCTTCTTTGTGCAAGGTGGAAGGGAAGTTCTGTTCTCCGATTTTGAGATACAATGTGAAATTCTGACACTGACCCACAATGCAAATCTTGAATCTCATTCATGGAAACTAGTTAATGGAAAGTGCCCATATCCAGTCCATGAATGGAACCATCCAGCTTTTGTCAATGAAGCTCTACACTGGACGTTAAACCCTGTTTATGCTTCGCTGTATGAGCATGGTCGTCCCTTGATCGTCGCCTTCAATGTGAGGACTGAAGAGTTTGGAGTGATAACAGGACCTGAATCATGTTCATGGATTGACAGTTGCAATTCTTGCGTTGCAGAGCTTAAGGGGTCTCTGGCGTTTGTAGCCAGTTGCTCCTATGAAAGGTTTTGGTTTGGTGTATGGGTAATGAAGGACTACGATCATCGTCTGTGGACAAAGGAGTTTACTATCAATATGAAAAGAATTGATTATTTTGGTGATTTTAATTATTTACATGACTTCCTTCCTATTCCAAAAGACATGAGAGATGATGGCAAAATATTGATAGAATGCCGACATAAACAGTATTGGTATGACATTGAAACTCAGAACTTTACTAGAGTAGTTCTTCCAATTAAGCACAAGAAGGAATGCAAGTTTAACTTGTACTGGGACAGTTTCTTCTCTCTTGGTAACAATAGAAGCCTAGCGGCCTATTTTGATCCTACATTATAACTCTCTCTCTCTTTCTCTCTCTCAAAATGTAATACAAATAGATGAAAATATATTTTGGTAACAGATAGCAGATAGCAGCCTATTTTTATCCTACATTATGACTCTCTCTCTACATGTAATACAAATAGATAATGATGATAACTTGGGTTGCATTTTGTCTGTATTTACTTTCCATGCAACATAAGGGCAAATTTACCTAATCAATCTGTACATGAAGACCTTTGCAGTAGCAACAACCATCATTTATATAAGTTAACCTGCTCGCTGCTACCGAGTGTACTCTTTTCTTCCTCTACTTGTTCAAGCAATTCTTCTAGTTCTGCTTCTGTTAAGCTTTCCAGCCGCTTCTGTAAAAACAAAACCAGATTTGAATTATGAGCAATCTGTCTAAATGAAGAACCCATCTTCTAAGCTACTACATAATTTTCCCCTTTCAAAATGGAATATAACAAGCAAAGAATTAAAAGCTCCTCAGAAACCAAGACTAAAAGAATATGTCCGAATTGCCAGTATCATCATATCAAACAAGATGCAATCGTGTAACATAAATGCCTTTCCATGCCAAAAACACTAAGCAAGTCTTTCCATTTTTCCTCCAGCATCGTAGTTTTAGGGAGTGGCTCCAGAATGCTACCATATTCAAATCCTAAAATAAATAGCTGGTCCTAAGATTGCACACTCCAATAGAGCAGGCAATAGTCTAGATCACAAATCTGGAGTTGCTACCAACTTTGATTGGTTATTTAGTGACAAAGGATAAGAAGTCAATGTCGATTATTACCAAGTGCAGCACAGAAGCTAAACGAAGAGCTCCAAACTACAGGGCTTGTGATATAGATCTAGGTTCAAACTTACCAAGGCATGATTAGCATTTAAAGATTAATTATTAACTTATCAGGATTATCTTGCTGGTATAAATCAGTTTTCCATTAATAATGCACAAGAAGACCAACTTCAATACATGAAGTGATAAATTGTACCACAAATTCTTTTTCACAAAAAATGGAGTCATAGAAATAGATGTAAGAATTGAAGACAATTTGACCGAAGACTTGAAATAAAGATTCGTAATGACAATATTCAGCACATAGACAATGGACAGAGCTGAAATTCTTTCCCCAAAACTGTTTTCTCCCATTCCATTCCCCATATTGATTTGATTTTCCACAAAGAAAGGAATCATTTATAGCAAACTAAATAGCTCAAAAAAATCGGAGGTTTTCTTAGTATCAATTGAATTATAACTTTGAAACAGAATCCCTCCAACCCTCACCACCCCCACCACCAGCTTGCACGCACTGGGGCGGGACCGAATAAAAGAAAAGATCAACAATATTCTTGATTTTCGTCTCCCGCCACAGGTCAGACAACAAAGTAGCATATCTTGCTATCAAAGGCAGCCAATTTACTTCTGTAACATCTTATAAATCAAATAGTCCGGATCTCTGTCTGATTTTCTGCTGGGGCCAGTTCAGCCACCAAAATCATTTTTTTCCCGTTTGATTCTATTTCCCAGCCAACTTTTAGAAAGGAGTGTATCTGATTACTCATTTCAACCCTACTACGAAGTGTTAAATGTAGGTCTTTGCATGGTGTAATTTGTCAAGCATGACAATCAATGGTAAAATTTTGTAACGTGGAATAAATACTTTGTAAAGTGGAATAAATTTTGCATGTAAAATAAATACTTCAAGTCTCATGTCTCAAATCGAATACCTTAAGTATTTTTACAAAATGAAAAACTGATTTTATAAAATATTTTTTCTTGATAAATATGGTACTGACATTAGAATGAACAAGTAAACTTTTACCAATATTGAAATAAATTAGATAGCAACTTTTATACCATAATCAATCCTCTTTTCCTTGCTTGTGTATTTTTCTTATTTTCATCTTTTTTTTGACTTCCTACAACTAATCATACTTTTCTAGAAGAGTCTCCTTAATCATAGCATTAGAGGTCCAAAAACAAAATATTGTTTTCAATATTCTTGGAATCTGAAAAGTTAAAATAATACCCAAAAAAAAAAAAAAAAATTGTGTTGTCCTTGTCAATCTAAAACTTGAAAAATGGCAAAAGTTGTTTAGGGAATAATATAAATTCTAAAAACTACTTAGGAGTTCTAAAGCAAATGCTATGAAAGTTAAGATTTCTTCAAAAGACAAAGTTAGGATGAAAAGTACATCATGAGTCGAATGTTCATATGGTATAATTACATCATATTTTATATTGTATGATATTAATTTTTTTTTCCTAAGATGTGGACATAACATAAGCATGAAATGCTTCCATTTAGACACATGGCATGTATTTTATCATAAGCTTTTGACAACCTATATCACTTTCAAAAATAGAAATTAAATTGAAAAGTTCACCTGCATGACTTTGTTTTCATAATCACGTAATTGTTGAGCATAAGTCATTTCCTTGTTTGAGACTCTAAATATGTATGTAGATATCCACCCAACTGTGAGGCCCAAGACCAACACCAGCTGAACAACATTTCCAGCTTGTAACGGATCAACTCCAACAAACTGCACGGTGCATCATAACAAGACTAATTACACAATAAAATTTTGAAGTGAAAGAATCAAAGAAAATGGTATTTAGTGCAACACTGGCTTATATAGCTTGCAAATGCTTATCAATCACGAAAATTCGACAAAATAGTCAATTCTGATATCATATCAATCAGTCAATATATCACAGGAGAGGTCCACAGCAAAGAAGCATCATGGATTGTCTATTAACAAATATCTCATCTAACAGTTTCATAAAGCAATTTCAAATACACAGACCATAATAAAAGAACAGAAAATGCAGACGAAAATGAATTTTTCACTGCATATGGAAGTAAAAGCTTCAGAACAAAGCAACTAAGAGTCGGATTAAGAGATTAAAAGGCAAACTCAGACCTCCAATCCACTTTTCAAGGCAATACCAATGACAGTCACTCCAAGTCCAATCAACAGAACGTCCTTCCTTGTGTATCCAAAAGGTGTCTGCTGCAGGTACAGATGAGAACAGTTACTCCATATATGCAAACTAAAAAAAAAAAGAGCATTAAAAGTTGATAATTTAGTAGCTTGGAGCATCAAACTAAAGCGCAAAACAACAGCTGAACAATTATATAATGGTTTAAGAAATTTAGTTATGTCCTTCATCTGAAGGTTTTAAAGCCCGTTCCGCTTCTTTCCTTTTTTCCCATTGTTTAAGAGTAAGATAAAAGAAATGGAGAAACCTCATATTTTCTTTACTAGCAGAATAGGAAAAGAAAGAACTGGAGAATGCTTGTAAGTAGATCTCCCTAGCAAACTAGGAATAAGGTGACTGAGTCGCTTAAGAACTGATAAGCAACACTTCATCCCATAGTTATATCCTTCATCGGAAGGTTTTAAAGCACTTTTCCTGTCTTTCCCTCCCACCCCCCCACTGTTTAAGAGTAGGATAAAAGAAATGGAGAAAATTCATTTTTTCTTTAATGGGAAAGAAAGAACCGGAGAATCTACTAAGTAAATCTCCCTAACAGACTTGGAATAAGGTGACTTTGTGGCTTAAGAACTGAAGCAGCACTTCATCCAACTTCTTGAACATTGAGGAAGAAAGCTCATGAGGCAATGCACATACGCTGCAGCTCTATTTTCTTGCTTTTAAATCTATAATAAACATTAAGCCTGCTTCTTTTATGCACTGCTGATGGATAGTCATCAACCCTTAAAGATGCTTAAATAGCATCTGCATGCACGAATGCTACAAATGACAACATAATATTACTTGGCAATTAATGTGTTTTCAGCTCGACTATCCAAACCACTTACTGTCTCTAAAATCAAGTCCTTTTAATTTTTTATTTCCATATATGTTAATTATATGCCACCAGTGGAGATTAAATCCATTCATGCAACATATGAGACATTCAAGGAACACAAAATTAAAGGAAGATAGGTTACATACTCATTCAACTCCATAATGCAAGGCCATTCTGTGGCATGCATAGTTTTAATCAAGTCTTTAGTCAAGTTTACTCAAGTGACATTACCCATATCATACTATTAAGAAAACTCTTTATGTTACTGTGTGGTTACTATGCTTTTTCCTGGATGCAGGCCGGTAAGTAAATCCATGGCCTAGTTATGGGTGAATGAATTTTAGCTTTGTTTGCTCTTCTACTAAGCAACTTCAGAATGGCACACCACTGCCCCATAGTTTAGCAAATGACAATGAAGCTACTAAGCTGTTTTTAGGATTTGTTGTAGCTATAACAAGTTTTTGGTCCAGCTTATTGACTTTTCTTCCTTTGGCACGTTAATATTAAATAGCTCTTTAGAACTTATTTAAATTCGTGTAATCATTCCCTGGATCTAGTACTGTTTCAAAAATCTCTTCTTCATTAGATCCTGGAGCTGTGTCCTCACAGCTTTCTATATGACAAAAGAATCCCAGGTAGAAAGGAATCAAGTGGCATTACTTGATGCATTTTCTTTTCTAAGTTGTAAGAGAGTTGTAAAAATATCTTTGTGATTTTTTTTGGGGGGGCATGAGGCAAGGGGGACCCAAACTAAATTTCAAGATAAAAACAACAAATGTAAATTGAGCGGGAAACTTATGATACAAAACATGTTTACTTTCATTTAAAATGTTATTGACTCATCAATTAGAAGGCATTAGAAAAAACTTATCCGCTAATGGGCATGGAGTTACTTAAAAGTGCTATATATTCTTGAGTGTACTGCAAACAAGATACATGTTGGGAGAATGATGGGCATATCCCAGAAGATAATACAAGGATACAGGAGTTGTATGTTTTCCGAGCTAATATTTTTGGCAATTATCTAAAGTGGAGCATTCCACAGACTCTTATAAGACATATCATGCAGATATTGCCTAGTCCAGTCTAAATGTGAGCCTTTACAATGCTCTATGTGACTGATATCTTTGCCATGCTATAACCGATGCTGGTAGAGAATCAAAGAGGAGACAGGATTAGATCTACATCATCATCCTCTAGCTTTTCAGACTCTGGCTGCAATCACAGAGACTCAAAAATCCTTATAGATCTTTGATCTAAAGGGTTACCAGAGAAGTGGGATAATACATTTGCTTGATGTTGCAAAATAGGATGATTTTCCTTTTCTTTTGTTTCTCTTATATTCTGCCTTGTGGCAAGAAGAGATCATTCATCAGAAGCACAGAAGAGTACCACAAGGAATGATGATGTGGCTTACTCAAACAAATACAAAAAGGAAATAAAGAAAAAAGAAAATTGGGAGGAACCCAGAAAAATGGGGAATCCTTAATGAGTAGTTGTTGAAAACCATATAAGACAAGGGATACTGTGCTATACGATATCTGCAAGATAGAAGAATAATTACTCTATAAATCTCTCAGCATTCATCTTCAATGACATGCACCATGAAGCAAACGCCCTTAAGGGCACAGAAGTTCTGAATCTTTATAGGAACAATCAATTATCTTTTGGAGACAGATAACCTTAGATCTTATAGCAAACTTGACAACCACCAAAGTACTGAAAATTCTGCTTCATGCCGTTGAAACAAATGTGCAATTTGACACCAATAATATGATTAGGGTAAGAAATCTAATATGCAGATTTAGGCTAATCAATCTTATGGGCTTGAGGTTAAAACTCTTCTACTACTCTCCCTTATCCTCTTTCAAATAGCATTGGGGGTTTACTAGCTTTTTTACACTAAGGTCACGGGCTACTACTCTCCCCTATCCTTTTTATTTTTTTATGGTTTTTTTTCCTCTCTCCTATATTTGTCTCTCAAACGGCTGACCCCAAAATTTAAGATAAAGACTCAAGTGGTTTTTGTTGTTGTTGTCATATATTTCTTGTAATTAAACATCTTGTCACTGTTAAGCTGTTAAACTATTGGTTACCTAACTTTTAGTACCCTACCCAAACTAAATAGGATAAACCCTTATGAACTAAGCACAGTGCAAAACAAAATTAATTGAAGTTGTCTGTTTCATAAGATTTAGCAAAAGTGCATAAGAATATAATGTCCTTTATATTGTACATACAGATATTAATTTCCCATCATACCACAATTAGCTGCAACCAATCATATTGAGGCCAAGTATCCCAAGACATTAATAATTTTCTCAATTCATTTGGGCCCTCTTTACAAGCCAAACACTATAGGACTATAAGATTTTTATGAAGTAATTTTAAAATCTTTCCCAAAATACTATTGGAGAAGGCTATGCACTCTCCCTTAATAGAGGCTTTAGGAGGTACTAGGAGTGGGGAGAGCAGCAAGGGGATTCCAGCTGGCCCAGCACAGCAGTATGTTTCACTTTTGGCACCAAGCATGCCTCTTAAGTCCCTAATCAATGTGAGATTTTGGCATGTCTTGCATGAACGTAGGGCTTCCTATCAAACAACCCCCCTTTTTACGACCTTGTAGTTTCAAGATCAAAACAAACAACTGATTGCTCCAAGAAAATGCAATAATAAAGTGCCTATTTGCATGACTTATTCTGAAGAAAGAGTTTCCTGACAAGATTCTTCTAGATTTCTTCTGCACAAGTCAAAAAAACTCATTGATACAAATAAAGACAATGTACTTATTGGACTATAAGTACCACATAAAACTGTGGCTATATGTCATTAATAATTGGCTTCTAGGGCACAAACACAAAAGATATAGTAGCCTGTAGAATTGCTCTATACCAAAATAATAAATGTAAAGAATATGTTAAAATGAAACTCTTACTAAAGATAATCAAAGCTGCAGAGAACATATGTAGCACCCAAAAGAAAAAGCAAATTAATAATGATAACTCATACGAGTCATTAGGTCTCCTATACATGCCTTGGCCAGATTGTCATCTTTACTGCTATTGGAGCTTGAGGAGCCACTGCATCTGGGGACTGTGTGAGTGTCTTTCCTTAGCATGCAGTCAAATCCTTTTCTTGGAAGGTGAGAAGCCTCTCTTGTACATATACGTTTTGAAAAAACACCTCCTGATACTGAAAAAGAAGAAAGAGGAATCAAGTTATACCAGCGAAATTCTAAGAATAGCACAAAACCCCTGTAAATTCTCATATCAATGCATAAGATTTTTGCAATATGTTGAAATATCATATGAGGATATAAGTAAGTCAAAACTAGTAAGGGTTGTAATCTCACAGCTGCTTTTCTAAGCATGCAATATGCAGCATAAAACTGCAACCCAACCTACGAATGAAACTTATTGTTAATTTTGGCATACTTATACAAAACATACTAAACTCTATGAGTGAAACAAGTTGTTAGTTTTGGAATACTTATTCAAAACATAAAACCGCGACAAGAAGTGATAGGTGGACTCAAAAGTTTGAGAGAGAGCAGTAAGGCCATACTGCCTCAAAAAGCATATTTGTCTTCATTTAGACAAATCTTACATCATTTTGTGCTGCTATTTCTGATATTACCTATATTATGCTTCACGATCCATACTGCCCTGACCAAAAATTTAAATACTAGACATATTGCCCTGTGTCAGTCAATGCTATTGCTGATGTGAGTTGATGTCAACTAATAGGCCATTTATCCCCCACATAAGGAAATACTGCAATATTGGTCAGTACGGCTATGCCTAGATATTGACCATTGTCTCCGATATGACTCATAAAAGATGATCACAAGAAAAAAGGGAAAAAAAAAAAAAAGAAACAAAATAGCCCAAGACAGAGATACCATGGCATGGTAGCCCAGTACAACTGTTGATCGGGAACTCACTCTTAGTCTCCAAACATGCCACACTCGTTCATGGTATTGATTAGGTGTGTATGCATCAGACGATTAACAATCAAAGTGGAGATGCTTCTAGTAATCCATATGAATTGTAGACAAAGATTCATGGAAGGTACCCCATGAAACCAAATCAAGAAATATGAGAACACATGGCCTGCTCAAATCGAAGGGACAATTAAACAGTGAAGACAATTTCCTTTTTATGTAATTTTTTTATTAAACAATTAAAACAAGTTTTTTCCATATCATTAACACTGTTAATGTAAATTAATGGGAAGTCCTGAATTCAACAAAAATATAAAATTATTGTACTTCAATAAACAAATGGAAAGTTGATGTTTGCACATTGAGGCACAGATCCTGTCCACAAATCAAACTATAATGGGTATTTGTAAGGGAAAATGCATGACATAGTGTATTTGAAAATGGAGGGGAAATTCAGGCCCAATATGAGGGGATTAGCTGAATGAAATTACAAAAAAAAAAAAAAAAAAAAAAAAAAAATTCCATAAACATGTCATCCAAGATGAGAGAATTGAGTTATGTAGATTTAGTGTAGAGCTGGAGACATAATACATATATACATATATAGTGAAAACAACAAATTTAAGGAATCAAGAATCCGAAAGTGAACCTCGAGAAGGTCTTGCACATGGTTGGAGTTGCCGGAGTGGAAGGGACAAAAAACCCAGAAAAGAAACTACTGTGCTTGTGTAGCATGTGCTGAAATTTGGACAATTTAGCGAAATTGAAGCCATGCCCATAAGAGAGAGAGAGAGTTCTCAGGTCAGAAGAGGACAGAGTGAGTGGCTCTAAGTCCGTTGCTCCACTTGCCGCACCTGGTAAGTGAAACGCCCTGTCATCCTTCTCCTTACGTCTCCTTTATTTATTTTTTATTTATTTTCTTTTTAAAAGACAGAAGCGTACCAGAAGAAAAGAAGTAAATAAATAAATAAATCAGAAAAGTAAACACAAAGATATAAACATTAACACCACTTAGGATACACTATTAGTCATTGAGATGGGCTTTTTTTTTTTGAGGACATAATGTTTCCATTATGTAACAATTTAAGTGATATTTGAAAATCTCAACTTATATAAATTATATTTTATTTTATTCGGTTTGTAATAATTAAAAATAAAAATTTTGTAGGAATAAAATTTTATAAGTAGAAATAAAATTTTTCTTAAAAATAATTATATTCATATGAAAAGTTTTCCTAATTTCATTTAAATTTAATTTTTTATTTTTTCAAACCAGACCGCATATTAGTCAAACTGCTTATGATATGGTCATAATGTATAAATCTACATAATCATATTTTTAATAATTAAAATTTTGAGTTTGATGCCATAACTCCAAAGAGCTTAGGGTTTTTCAACAATCAAATTTTGTAATATTTGGAAGAGCTCAACTGGACTCTAATAATTCATCTTAATTTAGTTTCATCTTATTTTATTGACAATAATTTCTAAATAAAATATTATTATATACAAAATATAAAATTTTGTGAATAAAAATTTAGTTTTTTAAAAATATTCAAATTATTATTATATTGTAATCTTTTTATTAGAAATATTAAATAATTTTAGTTAACCATATTACCTTACAAATGTCCTTTTATAAAGTGCTCAAACTAAAATCCTTTTTTAATATATATTTTTAATTCTAAAATAGATTACAATTTAAATTTTTGCTATGGAAATATTCTTTTTTTTTTAATTTATAAATTTAAAAATAGAGACTAATGTAGTAACTCTATTTTTGAGTAAATAAAAATGTGGTTTTTATTTAATTATTCTGTATTATATTGTAAAATGTTTTATTATTCTTTTAATTTAAAAAAAATGAAGTTTTGGAGCGTTTATAACCATTTTATATTTAGGCCTCTTTGGAAGTAATTTTTTCTACATAAGTTTTTTCTTTCTATCTCCTCTCTCTGTCTTTCTAAAATTTGACATTGATATATGATTACTTCAATTAAGCATATGTATATTTTTTATAATCAATTCATTAGAAAGTCTTCGCTTGCTGATTTCTAATAGATCATATAATATAATGATAAAATAAAGACTTATATGAAAAATCTAACTAATAAATCCATTTTGGTCCTTTAAAAGTTAAAGATTATAGTTTGACAAAAAATGTAGAAATTTATTTTCTTTGATTTTATTTAGAAAATGGAAATTTACAAGGAGAAAAAAAAATTGAAACAGATTATTGTAATGCATTGTCATACATGCAATATGAAGTCACATAGCTGTGGTTCTATTAGTAGATTTACCGGTAACATTTGCAATTTTATCAATATAGAATTGAAAATTTGGTGATGTTTGCAATCAAGAAAGCCAAAGTTTTAGTCATGGTCCTAATGGTCGTGTTGACAACCAACACGCTTACTTCTAGAGCTGCTTGTGCCATGCGCATGTTGGTACCGACCGACTTTCTTTGATATTTTTTTTATATACAGAAAAAACTCAAATTTGAAATGTTTAAGAAAAAGAAAAACGATATCAATTGATTTATAATTTATTAACAAATTTTCTTGACCTTTTAGATCCATATAATAATTACTCCGGCTCCAACATCAACCAAAATATGGGACGTAACCTTTTCACCTAAGTGTGTTGTATCCAACGTTTTAGAAGACCCTAAACGGATCTTTTTATATATTCCATACCAATGTCAAGTTTTAAACTTAGAGTTTGCATATGTAGTTAGGAATGTGCCATGCAAGATGGGATATACACATTAGATTTAGTTGTACCTAGAGGATTTAGAATACAAACATTAACTTTTGGATCTATTTATAGTGTTGGATTTACTTGACACAATATGTGCATGCAGAAGTATCATAAATAGATTGGAAATTTTTGGGATAAATATCTCGATGGGTCGGTTTTCAAAAATCCAATCGTGTCACGAAATCTCTCGAACGGATTACAAATCGGAATGATGATCACGGGATCAAATCACCATTGTAATACCACGACTCCTCAATCCTTGAGTCTGGTGAATCCTTTGACGAGAGAGATTTTTCTACGCGAAAATTCTCAAACCCTCATAGCATTCTCTCTCTAGAGATATGTGTTTTTCTCCAAAACCCTAGCCGCATCTCTTTATTCCCCAAACCTTCATACTGGGAGAGAAGAGTCACACTTCACGTAGTAATGTACTAGGGTTAATTAGAGAGTAATTAAGGGAAAATAAAATGAGATGGTTATTGGGATAATGTGAGTTACCCTATTATCTCAAAATTACTAAAATGCCCCTCAATAAGTATATCAAACTAACATCTCATGCTTACACACGAGGGTATTTTACATTTGTCATAAGATCACAATTCATGCGATCTATCATATTATCCTACTGGACTTTCATACAGGATTGGGTATTGTGTGATCGGGGAGTACACCTGCAAACAAAAACTTCTCGATGCACCGATTAGAATGATCGAGAAGTTACCGTTAGTATAAAAAGAATAAGTCGTTGTATCCCAGATCCAATGTATCTACATCCATTGAGTCACTTTCCTCATCGAAAGTGATCTCCAATTGTTTACTCGACTAAGTATTCACTATTATATTTGAATCCCAACATGAATTAATATAACAGGTTGACCTGTGAATACAATATCATGATATAATGCCAATTGATCTCCATTTTCCCAAACTTGAATCTATCGGTCTTAATTCAATTGCTTTTCTAGACCTGCCTCTTAAATCTCAATTTATCTTCTGGGGCATAAATAAACAGATTAAAGTAGCGACACTGAACCAAAACTTATAAAAACAGTCAAAAGTAATAAGGGTACAATAAATCCACCCAATAGATCTCGAGTTTCACACAATAAGAACAAGGATCAAGATCATATTATCATCTCAAATAATAGATCCCACTATCCCATGGTCGTCTTAAGACACATAGTATAAAACACATGCCATAGTATTATTCCCCCATCTTTCAAAGGATATATAGCAGATTTCTCTAATATTGTGTAGGTATGGACCTCAATCTATACATAAGATTTTATTCAGAGATCTCAAAGACAATATCACTAATCGCAGGTGATATCTGAGATCTCAAATTTGATTACTTACAGATAACATAGATATGGGTATTTTCATGTCGGTCATATCGTAGATTACCTCATCCTGAGTACATATCAAGACGACCTATGTTCTAGTAGGGTCACTCTCAAAATCTCTTAAAATTAAAAACCGTCTCATCCCCGTTCACTCAGAGTCAAAGGTGATCACTCATGTGAGAGAGTCGACCACACCTGCCTGACACATCTTTTATCACAACATATCACAAAATATGACAATAAATGAGTGCAAGAAACAAACTTGAGACCTAAGAATGTACGCATGTCATATATTTCAATAAGCATTTAAAATAGTGTATAGTGAAAAATATCAAAGTACACTAAACCCAATGATTTCTTGTCTCACAAAGGAATCTATCATAATAGATTTTGTGAAAGGTTCAGCTACCACACTATATATAAAAGTATATTTAGTTGTCACAATACTCTTCTCAGTAATGTCTTTTATAGAGTGGTGTCTGATATCTTTGTGTTTGGACTTACTGTGACACTTAGGATCTCGGTTGTTGGTAATGGTGGTCTAATTATCACAATAATTATCACTGATCTCTCACTATCTGGCACAATTCCTAAGTCATCCAGAAATTTCTAAAACCAAACACTTTTCCGTAAAGTAAATTCAATCTCTGTCGTAAATAGAGTTATACAGATTTACTTCTTACTGCTTTAAGAAGATAAAACATGATGTCAGTTTACATTTATCTAGATCGCTACCCCCAGTCATTATCTAAATACCCAACGAAATACAAATCACCTCCTCCATAATACAAGAAGAGGTCCGCAATTCTCTTGAGACATCTTAGAATTCTTTTCACTGCTCTACAATGATCATTCTAGAATTCGATTGATACTTACTCACCAGATTGACTGCAAAATAAACATCTGGTCGTGTACGCCTCATCGCATACATTAGACTATACATTGTACGTGTATGCCCCATCGCGTATACTAGAATGCACATTGCACTAACATAAGAGATTTTACTCATCTCCTTTATTTCTTCCTTAAATTGTAGGACATATGTTAAGACTTGGGTTTTCACGTTTAGCGATAGAGTATCATTTTTAGGTTGCATTCGTTCATCTTGAAATGTTCAAGAATCTACTTGATATAGAACTCTTGTTAAAAAATCAACACCATTCTCAAGCAAGCCTTTTGGATCCTAACTTCAAAAATGAATTAAGCATCATCCATGTACAATAACCATATTTCAATGGTCATTAGATACTCTATGTTATTTTTTACCAACATAATGTCACCCACATGTGAGAACATGATCATAAAAGAGTTATCGGACTGTATCAAATAGACACAATAATCTTTCTCAATCATTATAACACCATAAGATATCACATGCTCGTGAAATCTCAAGTACCACTGTTTGGATGATAGCTTAAGGCCGTATGTTGGCTTTCAAAATCAACAGACCTTATCTATCTAATTTACTAGAATGAACCTAGAAGGTTGTTCCATGTAGATTTCTTCATCTAGACTTTCATTATGAAAAGCGATCTTTACGTCTATCTGATGTAACTCTAGATCTATATTTATAACAATCGCTAAAAATAAATAAATCGGGATAAATTAGACTGCAACTCTCCGGTAGTCCACCCCTCAGTTTAAGTGTAACCCTTGGTTACTAGACGGGCTCTATACCTCTCTATTGATCTGTCGACCTTTCTCTTGATTTTGAGAACCTACTTGTTCCCAATAGTCCCTCTGCTCTCAGATAAATCAACTAGGTCCCATACCCTGTTGATTTGCATCGACTCTTTCTCTTCATCTATGGCTTTCAACAAATGGTTTTTCATAGAACCCTCGAGTGCTTGTTGGATTGTTTTAGATTTCTCATCATCCTCAAGAGTCATAATGATGGCCTCACCCTCAATCGGGAAACAATGTTTAAGTATGCACCTTAGATACTCTTACGAGGAGAGAAAAAACTATTTACCTCTTGATGGATCACTCCCATTAGGATCAAAATTCGTAATGGATTCTTGTATCCCGTCACTGGGCTCACCCGAGCCATTAGACTCATCCATCTCATATAAGGTAAAGTCCAAATTAATTTCACCTCTTTTAGGAAATCATTCTCTAGGAATGTGTATCACGAGACTCAATCTCAATAACAGTACCGTCTGTATGTTCACCTAAGAACACATACTTTCTTACGGACCTAACTCGACGTGTGGATGTGAGAAATAATGGCACAACCTCATAATCTCAAGTGGCTAAGGTCAGACTTCCTCCCTCTCCAAAGCTCATACAGGATATTGATTATAGACTTTAATGAGACACGGTTGAGAACGTAAATTGCAATCAATAAAATATCTCCCCAATAGGAGATGGACACATTGACCTGCACCATCATAGACCTCACTATTTTCAACAAAATCCTATTCCTTATCTCGACTACTCCGTTCTACTGGAAAGTAACATGAATAGTCAGTAATCTCATAATACTCTTCTTGAAATAAAACTCTGTGTCGTTTAGACGAATACTCACGCCCCCGATCGGTTTTGAGAGTCTCAACTCTCAAGTCTAACCAATTCTCAATCTCGTTAATAAACCTCTTAAAGTATTTCGATGCCTCAGACTTGTATGTGATCAGATAGACTAACCGAAACATGTATAATCGTCTATGAACATCATCAAGTACACGGCTCCATTTCAGGCCTCATGCTCATAAGACCACAAATATCGGAGTGATCTAACTATAATGGAGTCCCAGCTCTTATTACGTTGTCAAATGGTTTTCCTGTAGTTTTGCCGATTAGACAAAAACTCACATACATGCAACTCGAATTTGGTTAGCGGGTCCAACAAACTACTCGTTGCTAACCAATTCATCATCTCTTGCCCTATGTGTTCAAGTCTACTATGCCATCTATTTACATCATCATCTACGCAATCAGATATAAAGGCAATAGAAGGACGATAAATAAACCATTAAAAGGAGCAGCACCCAGTGTATTCCATCCATCATGGATCAAAACCAAAACAAATCAAAATGGCTATCATATTTAATAAAACATATGATTTCTTGCATATCCTATGCAATCTTAGACAAAGTACTAAATTCAAGTTCCGTGGAATGCTCAAAATATAAATAACGTCATAACAAGTGCCGATCCCTCTGATGACGATAAATGCTCTGTCCTCCACGTAAATCCCCTTAACTTGAGAATTCACTCGGCGAAACTTTATTAACACGCTCCTATCTCGAGTTACGTGGTTGATGGCTCATAAATTTACAATCTACAAATGAGAGAAATCAACGAGCATCAAAATAAATGAGACAAAACTCAAACCATATAATGAAGAAAGACATTACTTTCACTCTTCACACTCACGAGCAAAATGACCAAATCTATCTCAGACGTAGCACTTTGCGTTGGTCTTATTAAACTCCTTCCTATGCTTTTGTACCTTGTTGTCGGTTTTCTCAAATGGTTTCTTATTGCCTAGATCTCGAGTCTTCTTCTCATACTTATGCTATTGGCTTGGCACCATGGGAGTCCTTACTTGACTCCTCTGCACAACCACAACTCAAGTACAGCTTACTCACTTACATGCGCTACTCCTCGAGTTCACTATGTCTACTCACATCAACGAAATTATGAATACTCTCGTCACGCGTGGAGTAGGTTTTCATGGTTTCCCATGAATCAAATAAAAACTAAATCACATCCTGTACCTAAATCTCATCTGAAATTGACTCATCCGTATTCCTTAACTCGGCGATCATATTCGACATTTATATCAAATGTGACATCATTACATGATCAGTCATTTTCTTTTGCATCTTCATACTAGGAGCTGAAGAGAGCAACACAATGCTCTTTTAGGCCGAGCCAAACCAACATATCCGTAGGATATTTCTCGCAGAACGGGATCAAGTCATCGTACATGTTGTTGATGAGGATTGCCCTAACTTGACTATCCTTTTCTTTCATGTACGAAAGACCTCCTTATCTCATCTATTCTAAGGTGAGGTATCCTCTCTGGGCTTACCATCTGGTGTCTCAAAATCTTAAATAGATTTTTTTTTTTCGAGAATGAACTAAATCTACTAGTGTGAAATCTCACAGATCACATCATTCATGTTGAAAAAATTGTTGTCTCCTTAGTTTTGATGATAACAAAATCTCTCATGTGGTTCTAATCAATCTATTTAGTGTGCAAAATTTTTTATTCAATTAAAAAGTGATAGAACCAATCACAGAATCGATCATAGAAACAAAGTTTATTTGGTCATAGAAATAAGATTTTTTTTATATCTGTTGAAGATCCAACCAGCAAGATAAGTGTGGTACTATACTTAACCTATAATTGATCATAAATATACATAAAAATGTCCCAACATGAGAACACTTCATATTCCATCATTTAAAAATTTTTCTAAGTATAAAAACAGTGATCATTTGATCATGTTTGGATTTTCATATTTTCATATATACTGAAATACTTTCAATACCGAAAATTGTGTTTCAAAGAAGATATATGGAACTTCAAATTCAAGTAATTACAGTACAATTATCTTATTGGAACGGTGGAGAAAATTCAGCTGGAAGTTGGTTAGTCATCCATTTTCTATAGCAGAATTTATGGTTTGAATCAGATTCTCGATGGATATTTGGATATCGATAACTTCACTATAGGTCAGGAACTTATGAGTTTATTTATTCAACATTATCATACTATAGTTGGACAATATATATAAGATTTAATGGCACAATTTCTTTGAGATTTTGATGGAGAAATAAATGGGCGTAGTTAGCAAGTTATGCTGAAATGCTCTGAGCTGGAACTGAACATCTGAACTGATTTTGAATTTTTCGGAGGAGCTTTCATATAGATATAATCCAACCAGCTTTTGAATATATTGGAGGGATGTTTATGCTTCAAACAAAAAATATTTACTACTCGTAAACATCATTATTCAAGGAAGATTTGGAGCCTATTTTTCAGAATGGTTGGTGGAGTTGTTGCTGATAACTCTGGGGAGTTTTTATTGCAGGATTTTGAATTTTGAAAAGAGCAGATTTTTCAGCAACAGGAGCTTCAAAATTCAAGAGAGTTGAGAATATTCAACAACAACTTCAAGTGAGAAAAGAAAAGCAACGAAATCTCTGAATTTTGAACAACAAATTCTGCATTCTGAATACAAAAATCCTGTAGCTATATTTATGAATTTTTACCTCTATATTCATTTGTTTAAACATTATTTAAGTTGTAAAAAGGTGTTGAGTGAGTGAATTATTGTATGAGTTATCTTCTATTGTTGGACACAGGATTCTTCTTGGTATGAAGATCAGAAGTCAACCATTGGAGTGTATGTTATTGATTCGACTATAGTGAAAACTAGTTAGTGGCTAGATCCCGGCTTGCTTGGCCGGAGGAGTGGATGTAGGCACAAGACTGAACTACTATAAAAATAGATTTGTCTCCTTACTCTTACCTTTAATTATTGCATTAGATTGACCATAAATTTAATTATTAAATCTAGGTGGAGTTGGATTTTTGAAAAACTAAGTTTAAGACAACCAATTCAACCCCCCTTCTTGGTTGTCTTTGGGACCAACAATTGGTATCAGAGCTGGTTCTTTACTCCATTAAAGAGACCTCTTTAGAGTGTTTAATCCATGGCTTTTCCCTATAACTATGATCAGGTCGTAAACAGGACACCATATTTCGATGGTACAAACTTTTCCTATTGGAAATGTATGATGGAGATATTCATTCAAGTCACTGATTATGAGGCTTGGGAAGTGATTAATTCTGAAAATTTAGAAGTTAAGTTGCCCTTAATCACAGAGGATGACAAGAGAAAAATATCTATTAATTCTCGTGCTAAACATTTACTTTTATGTGCATTCTCACCAACTGAATTTAATCTAGTTTTTTCATGTGCAACAGCAAAGGAAGTCTGGGATAGGTTGTGCATTACACACGAAGGAACCAACACTATCAAAGAGACTCAAATCAATCTCTTGATGCAAGAATATGAATTGTTTCGATTTCAGTAAGTAGAGAGTGTAAATGACATGTTTAATAGATTTTCTATAATAACTAACGAACTTGATTCACTTGGAAAAAAAATTTCGGATTCAGATCAAGTGATGAAGGTTCTTCAAGTCTTACGAAGAACTTGGGATGCCAAGAAGACTGCTATTGAGGAAGCACAAGACTTGAACAAGTTGTCCTTCAATGAATCGAGAGGAAAATTGATGTCCTATGAGGTTAAAGTTTTTCATACTGCAGAATCTGAAAATAAGAAGAAGTCTATAGCATTTACGGCTGAAGAAAATGAGAATTCTGCTGAAGAAGACAGTAATAATCAAGATATCAACATGTTGGCCAAGAAGCTCTCTTGTGCCTTTAAGAAAAGGGGTAAAAAGTTCTTTAAATATAAGAATTTTCAGAACTCACAAAAGTTTAAGTTCAACGCAGGGAAGGACAACAGAAAAATGAAGCAAAAAAATGACAAAATCTATTATGAATGCAAGAAGAAAGGACACATCAAATATGAGTGTTCAGTGCTACTGAAAAAGATTAAAACTTTCAAAAAGAAAGGCAAAGCCATGATGGTGACATGGAATGATTCAGAAGATGAAAATTCAGACGATGAAAGTTCTGAAACATCAGAGGAGGTTAATTTTTGTCTTATGGCAAATGATAAGGTGATCTCTGATAACTCAATGGACATTGTTGAATCTGACAACTTGTTGTACATAATTTCAGAAGTGAAAAAGAGAATTATTGCATTAGAAAATGATGAGAATTTGTTTTGACAAACCAATAACTTATTAAATGCTGAAAATGAAAAGTTAAAATCTAAAAATAGTAAGCTGAAAAATGAGATACATATTCTGAAAAATAGAATTATTGAACTATCAAAATTAATAGACAATACATTTCAAAAGTTTCATAAGAGTGATAAAAAATTAACCAAATTACTTTTCATGCAAAGAATGGATTTTTCCAAGAAAGGTTTAGGTTATCTTCATGATCATGATATAGTATCAAGTTCTAACAATGGTAAGTTTGTTAGAGCTGCAAAAACAGAAAATAACAGTATAGTTCAACTTGTAGTAAACACTCACATAAACTTACAAATGACTACTGAGAAAAACAAGATTCATACTCAAAAAATTGTCCAACAAACCACACAAAACCTGCAAAAAACATACTCACATTTTACATAATATATGCACAGAAACTTTTCACAAATTATAGAAAAATATCATAGAATAACACACAGAAGTAACCATAGAAGCACCCATGGAAATACCCATAGAAGATCTGGTGAAATACAGTATTTTTACTGAAAATTTAATTCTGGATCTAGGTATAATAAATTTAGTAGTATACAGAATTATTTACCTTATGGATCCAGTTATGCAAGAAAGAAAAATAATGGTTCATGTTACATATGTCATAAAATTGGCCATTTTGCTAGATGTTGTTTTTTGAATAAGCTTAGTACACGTCAAGACAAATTCAATTCCTATACAAGTTTGTCTTCAAAAGGACCCAAATATGTTTGGATTCCCAAGAACAGATGATGATTTTTCTTTATGTGTAGGAACAAGAGACAAAAATCAAAGAAAAATGGTACGTTGATAACGGATGCTCGAGACATATCACCGGTGATACCTCATTGTTCAAGAAGCTCGAAAAAAAAAACCATGTATTGGTGACGTTTGGAGACAATCAAATAGGAAAAATAATTGGAAAAGACACTGTAGGTATAAATTCTACCTTCATAAAAAATGTGCTTTTTGTTGATAAATTGATGCATAATTTGTTGAGTGTAAGCCAATTGTGTGATTTAGGTTATAATGCGTTATTTAAAAGTGATAAATGCATAGTATTTGATAATGAGTCGCATGAACAAATCTTTGAAAGAATAAGATTAGGTAATGTCTATATAGTAGACTCTATAATGTTAAATTATTTAAAAGAAAATTGTTTGATCTCCCTTAATAATGATATGTTTTCATGGCATAAAAAACTAGATCACATAAAGTTCAAACAATTAGAAAAATTATCCAAAAAAAAATATGGTTAAAGGAATTTCTGAGTTTTCATTAAAAGAACCTATAACATACAGTGCATGCTATTTGAACAAACAAGTAAAAATATCATTTAAAAATAAAGATCATATTTCCATATCTAGACCACTAGAAATGTTACATATGGATTTATTTGGACCGATTAGGAATCTAAGCCTTGGAGGAAACTAATATGGACTAGTTATTGTAGATGATTTTTCTAAATTCACTTGGATTTTATTTTTAACTCACAAAGGTAAAACCTTTAAATCCTTTAAAATTTTTACAAAGAAAATTCAAAATGAAAAAAATTTAAAAATATTTAGTTTAAGAACTGACCATGGAAAAGAATTTGATAACTTAAAATTTATAAACTATTGTGATAAAAAAGAAATAAATCAAAATTTTTCAGTACCTTACATATCTCAACAAAATGGAGTTATTGAACGTAAAAATAGAATCATTCAAGAAATGACTAGAACTATGTTAAATGATAGTGGTGTAGGAAAATATTTTTGAACCAAAATTGCATCTATAGTATATTATATAATTAATAGAACCTACACAAGATCTATGACAAACAAAACCCCCTATGAAATTTTTAAAGAAAGAAAACCAAATATTTCATATTTTTATACATTTGGATACACATATTTTATTCTAAAAAATAGTATGAATATTAAAGGTAAGTTTGATAAAAAAGCCATTGAAGGAATTTTTCTAGATTATTCTTTAAATAACAAGACTTATAGAGTTTTCAATAAAGAGTCTAAACTTGTAGAAAAAACAATAAATGTTAAGTTTCATGAAAATGAATTTCACAAAGTAGAAATGGAAGATGATCATGAAATCCCCATTGAAAAACAAAATACAAAACAAGATGATCAAAATGAACAAAGAGAGGAAATAGTTAGAAATTGAAAATTCTTATCTAATCATTCACCTAATGATATAATGAGAGATGTAGGTGAATGAATAAAAACTAAATCAAGTTATAGAAATATTGAAAATCAATTCTCTTTTATCTCTACCATAGAGCCGAAAACTATAGAAGAAGTCGTAGAAGATGAAAGTTAGATAGAGGCTATGCAAGAAGAATTAAATCAATCTAAAAGAAACAATGTTTGGACTTTAGCACCAAAACCCAAAGATAAATCAATAATTGGAACTAAATAGGTTTTTCGAAATAAATTGGATGAAAATGGAAATATTATAAAAAACAAAGTTAGACTAATTTTGCAAAAGGATATTCACAAGAGAAAGGAATTGACTATGATGAAACTTTTGTACCCGTTGCTATATTAGAGGCAATACAACTATTTTTAGTTTTTGTATGTTTTAAACATTTTAAATTATATCAAATGGATGTTAAGAGTATATTTTTAAATGCTACATAAAAAAATAAGTATATGTTAGTCAACACCCCAGTTTTGAAGAACATAATAAGGAAGATTATGTCTATAAATTACAAAAAGTATTGTATGATCTTACACCAAGGGTATGGTATGATAAACTAAGTGAATACACTGTGAAAAATAATTTCAAAAAGGGAAATGTAGCACTACTTTATTTATCAAACATATTAATAATGATATTCTTGTTGTTCAAATATATATTGATGATATTGTATTTGGATTTACAAATGAGTATTTGTGTGATGATTTTAATAATATTATGAAGAGTGAATTTGAAATGTCAATGATGGGAGAACTAAATTTCTTTTTTAGATTGCAAATTAAACAATTTTCTCATAAAATATTTATAAATCAAGAAAAGTATACAAAAGAATTAATTAAAAAATTTGGTATGGAAAATTCAAAATATGTTAATACCCCTATATCTATTTCTATTAAATTAGATCTAGATGAAGATGGGAAAGATGTGAATGAAAAACTCTATAAAAACATGATAGGATTATTGTTATACTTACCGCTTCTACTTTAGCTGTCGCGAGGCATACGCAATAATCCGACCATCCTGTATTAGAACACAGCCCAATTCATCTCGGCTAGTATCACTGTACACTGTATACTCCTGACTACTAGTGGGATAGGCGCGGATGTCAACCGTTATTTGAGCTCCTGAAAGCTCGCCTCACAACGGTCATCCCAAACAAATTTAACCCCCTTTCGGGTCAATTTAGATAACGGAAAGGCTATCCGGGAGAATCTCTTTACAAATCTGCGATAATATCCGGCCAAATTGAGAAAATTATAAATCTCGGTAACTGTTTGTGACTGCTCCCACTTCACTATAGCCTCAACTTTCCGCGGATCAACATAAATACCCTCCGCGGAGACAATGTGCCCCAAGAATCCAATTTGTCTCAACCAAAACTTACATTTCGAGAATTTGACATATAGCTGTTTCTCACGGAGTATCTGCAATACCACCCGAAGGTGCTGAACATGATTTTCATCACTCCGTCAATATACCAAGGTGTCACGATGAATACGATGATGAACCGATCCAAGTAGTCGTGGAAAACTCGGTTCATCAGATCCATAAAAGCAGCTGGAGCATTAGTAAGCCCAAACGGCATGACTAGAAACTTGTAATGGTCGTATCGGGTGCTATCTTGGGCACATTTTCGACCCGAATTCTCAACTGATGATAACCCGAATGGAGATTGATTTTAGAGAAAAACTTGGCTCCCTGCAGCTGATCAAACAAATCATCGATATATGGCAGGAGATATCGATTTTTTATGGTGGCTTTGTTCAACTACCTGTAGTCCACATAAAGCCAAAATGTACCATCTTTCTTCTTTACAAACAGTACCGAAGTGCCCCAAGGTGAAGTATTCGGGCGAATAAACCCTTTATCTAGGAGTTTCTGCAACTGAATCTTAAAATCTCTCAGTTCCGTAGGCACCATTCTATACGGCGGAATAGAAATAGGATTGGTCCCCGGTACTAGATCAATCTCAAAATCGAACTCCCGAACTGGTTGTAATCCGGAAAGCTCCTCGGGGAATACCTCTGGAAACTCCTGCACCACAGGGACATCTTCAAGTCTTGGTCCCTCAACGGTGGTGTCGACAACATAAGCCAGATAAGCTACACTACTACGGCGTACTAAGCGTCTGGCCTTCATAACAGATATAATACAGCGGGACAATACTCGTATCTCGTCTCGGAATACTAATGGTGGCTGTCCGAACCTCCGAAACTCAATCTCTTTCATGAAACAATTCACGAAAGCCCGGTGTAAACTCAACCATTCCATCCCTTGGATGGTATCGAAATTCATGATAGAGAGCGTAATCAGATCTGTCTCTAATACTGCCTCTCCAATACCGACCTCACAGCCCTTATAGACTGTATCTCGAATGATATGCTTGTCAAGAGGAGTGACTATCATAATCTCCTCATCAAGTGGCGATAGAGGTCTATCAGAATGGCGAGCGAACGTGTCGCTCACATATGAAAAATTTGATCCGGTATCTATAAGAATAAGGGCATTGATACCAAATATTCGCAGGTACCTAAAAATAGGAAAAAGATTAAAGATATTTGGAATGCGAAGAAAAGTAGACATATTCATATATATATCAAACTAGTAAAGTTTTTAAAACTTTAACTAATCAAAACTGTATATCGATATCATGATATACAAAAAAAACTCATACAGAAAGTACAACAAAAGTACTACATTGAGTGATGTCCAAAGTACTTGCGGTCGGGGACAAAGGCGGTTAGTGTAGCCATGTCGGGGTGGAAGGGACCCAATGTTGTCCTCCAATGGATTCTACGATTTTTTGACTAAGGGAGGCTAGAGAACCTATGAAATGGGTGGAGTAACCTTGCTGCACGGCACCTATGTCCTATGCACAAGGGATGGCTCGCTAATGGAAGTAAAAGGGAATGAAAAAGAGACTAGGAAACTAAGGAAAAGATAGGAAATAATGGTAGAATGTTTTTGAAATTTTTGAATGAGGATAAACTTAGAAAAGTAAAGGGATATGACTCACAATCGTTGGGAGAGTACTTGTCCTGCACCGCAGGGATCTCTTGGACAAAGGACTGCTCTTCAATGGTTGGAAGCCTTGCCACATTGCCCCGCAGGGATCACTTGTATGGCCTTACAACTCTGTACCTAAGGATCACTCGAGTTGCGTCGAACAAAGGAAGGTTAGGGCGTCAAAGACAGCGGCCTAACTCTTGAATCCTATTCTCTAATTCTCACATTCTCTCAAGGAGACATAAAGGGACGAAAATGATATGTATTTCTCATAAAAATTGCTTGTTACAAATAGGAAATGCCCTGCCTATTTATAGATGAAGGCCAGGGAAGTTAAAGGTCTCACTACTCAAGACCTTTCATGCTAAAGGGTTCCTAAATCACAATAATTAACCCTAATAACTACCAGGCAGTTTCTTGCCTTTATTACATACTTAGAACACTTAGAAAATACATGGAATTATTTCAGAAAAGCAGTTATTGAATAGAGGGATTCGTGGCCCTTGGACTACATGTGCACTACATGTGTACTGCCTGTGCAGTACATATGCACTACCTGTGTGCTACCTATGCGCTGCCTGTACCCTGCATGGGCACTGCATGCTTGCTGGTGCACTGCTGTGCACCCATCAGGCCATGGCTCTATTGGCTTGAGCAATAGCCTTGTCTTCTCATGCATTATGACTCCTAGTTGAGTCTCTTCACTTGCTGGACCAATTGCACATGTTCGCTCGGTCGCTCGCTCATGCTCCCGGTGTACTAAGGCAAGGTAGTGCATTGCCTTGTCTTTTTCGAGCCTACGCTCCTTCGGTTGCCCTATGGACTGCACCTCTTCACGAATAGGTATCTCTTGGCATGGGCTGTATACTGTCTCTTCGTGCATTGCTTTGTATGTGCGCATAGGAAGGTGGCTCGTGGCATGTGCGGGCTGCTCATGCGATGGTGCCTCCTCGCATGGTGTCCTTTGGAACGATAGTCTTCTTGCTTGCTCTTTTCCTTAAGCAACAGCCTCCTTAATGTCCATGAAGTTAGTTGCATGATGATTGCTCGGACTTGCATGAAAGGTTGTGACCTTTGCTCGAAGGGTCGTGTCCTTTGGTGTACGGTTGCTCGGGCTGCGCATGCTACTGCTCGTGCGCTGCTTGCCCTTGCTTGTGCTGGTTCCTTTGCATCCTTTTGCTTGTGTCCTTTCGTGCTAACTTCTCGCGTGCTGCTCATGGCTATTGGCGGTTCCGTTACACGGGGACAAAGGCCACTAGTCGTCTGAGCTCAGTCTCATACTCTGAAACTGACCTCGTCCTCTGGGTAAGTGCAGAAACTCCATCCTCATACGATCCTGCTGGAATGGGATGAAGTACCTACGGTCGAACTCTCATAGAAAGTCCTCCCACCGCAGGGTCTGTGTAGCACTATCATGAATAGCCTCCCACCACGAGAGGGCATCTCCGTCAAGGAATCTCTTAACAACTCTCAATCTGAGCTTCTCTGACAACCCCAAATCCGTAAGGATCCTACGAGTCCTATTGATCAAGTACTTTGCCACTACGGCATCACTGGATCCTGAAAAGTCTGTGCATCTGAGCTGCCGAAACTCTTTCACCAACTGAGTGAGCTCGTGGATGCGCCTCAAAGTAGCCGACGTCTCATCGGTTGGAGTAGAAACAGAAGGACCGACCACAGAAGGAGGAATCAATGCCGTAGGTGCAGGTACGGCCGTAGGTGCGGTCGCTGGAGTCTGTAGCGGAGGTGGCGGCATCTGTGCCCCATATCTACTGTACCACTCCTGCCACTGCCTCAAGACATCGAGTAGTGGTGGAGGAATCTTGACTGTACCAGCCGGTGGAGGTGCTAGGTGTGGCACTGGGGAAGGTGCATGAGTAGAAGAAGCATCCTCCAGTACTCGTAGAGTCTCAAGTACCCTAGAAGCCTCAGGCACTAAGGGACTCTCCGGTGGTGCACCATTTCATGAGATATAAGAAAGGATTAGGGTTAGTTACTGGGTAACTAACCCCCTAAAAATAGAATTCGAGTTATGAATCAAGGCATAAGCCTATGGCCAAGTATGGGACTTTAAATGACTGTATAAAACTTTTCAATACATTAAGAACTTTTAATATACTTGAGAAGACTTTTACTACTATCCTTTCTCTAACCTAGACTCTCTGATACCAATAAAACTATCACACCCCGAACCGGAGTCGTGAACAGCCGCCCGTTGCCCTGAATGCAGGCTGTATTTTTATAGAAAATCGGGCAAAACCTCCCCATAAATCGGAGGTCTCCCATATACAAATAAATTTATTTAAACCTATATAATTTAAAATCGTACTGTGAATAAAATAAAATGGCCATCCCGACCTCACAATAATCCACCAACTACAACAGACATCCAGAACAATGCCAAACTAAGTAAATTACCAACAATTATAGCCACAGACCTCTACTATCACACCCAACTAGAGCATGAGCAGCTGCCACAATGAGTGGGCCTAAGTTTAATAAAATTTGCCTTAATACAAATGAAATATGAGAGTTTCGCAAATAAATGTACATAAATTTTATAGTCAATCCTATAATAAATACACGATCAACTACGGACCTCAAGATCAAGACCTCACATGGTCAAAAATAAAGTACGGAACTCATATCTCAACTTAATTTAAATTTCTCCATCGAAAAATACTTAAACCGCCAATGAGCTACCAAATCTTCTAGAGCCCGAAGCGTCGCTTTAGCACAATAATCCTGTCTGAGGAGAAAAAGAAGAGGGGTGAGTATCAAGGAAGATACCCAGTGAGTGAGGGGATTAATCTCAAATACTAATAATATAGGTGAACATTGGAGTGTCAAATAATATCATTCATAACCAATAATTCAAATTTTACAGTAAATCATGATATGTTCGTTAAAATGAACTCATTTAATCATTCACAAGATAACATACATATATGCATCAATTTAAAATCAAGTAGGTTATAGAGCAAGCTGAAAGGATCCTGGCAAAGGTCCATCATGACCAAAGACAGGCGCATTGGGGGTTTCATTATGCAAAGAGTTTTCAAAAATAGTTCTCTACCCCGATGTTGGTTGTGGGCTTAGCCTTTGCTTACCCAGACTCGTCAATAGGTCACTGTCCGGTGCTAGACGGTGGCGTCACACACGTCCTCCCCCGATGTGGGTTCAACCGGCCGTGCCTATTGCCATATAAATTGACGTTTGCGGATACCTCCTGTAAAAGCGTTTTTGGACAACCCGTGCATCTACAAACGCCCTTCGTAGTTACAGAATCAATCAAATAATACCATATCATTATATCATCTCAAGCTAGTAGGCATCTAACCCACATAGCCAAATCATCTCATCATATCCTCAAAACAATTCAAATCCGTGTGCTAATATATTTCATCGAAATCAAATTTAACAAACCAATGCAATGGTAGAATAGAAAACGTTCCATTTCTCAAATCAAGACACAATTTCATTTTCTTTCAAACATGGATGCATAATCGTAGAAAACATAAGTACGACACTTTAATAATCATAAAACAGATTTGAATTTCAATTTCATACGTCGAGACAATGCATATCAAAAGCATGTTTTATTAAAAACACGATAAAATCAGGTTTTACTATTTCATGCAAGAGATTAGGGTCCCACTCACTTTCTAGGGAGGGTAGTCACTCCCTATTTTCAAAATCAAATCAAATCGACTTCTCAAATCTTAAAGAAAGTCAACCTAATTAGATTATCACAATTGTTATCAAATTTCTAATTATTTTTAGGGTTTATCATCTTCCCTAAATTTTTATAAATTTTAATTCCTCAATTTATAAATATACACCAATGTCATCAATTTCATTCTATTTATAAGTAAATAACCAAATCAAAATTAAGGTAAATTCAAACCTAAAACCGTTCAAAATCGAAAACAAGTCTAAAATATATAACTTTCCACAAGTTAGAAAAATCTTTGAAAAATTATACACTTTTCAATTCTCCTCCGATTTCTTCAAACCATATGTCATTTTAAAGGTATTGAAATCTAAATTTGATAAAATTTATTTCAAATGTTAAAGAGATCGCATTTCTCTCACCTAGGGGTTTTCTTGGAGCGCAGACCTTTGTAGGAATGTCTCATCGACCACTCCAAAATCTACAATGCTCCCTATTAAGACAAGATTTATTAGATAGGTCATAGACACTTAGATTTGGATCAAAACCTTAAATCAGTTACCTGCGCAGAGGTTCGTGGGCTTGCGGGTCAGTAGGCTAGCAAGCCGTAGTGGGCTTCATGGGTCAGTAGGCTAGCTAGCTTGCGGGCCGTAGTGGGTTTCGTGGGCCGCAGAGGGCTCGTGGGATGTTGTGGGGTGGTGGGCTCGCGGGCTGGCATTCTTGCCAGTTGGTGCGCTCACGGGCTGGAGCATGCGCTCGCGAGCAGGACTACAGTTGCGCTCGTGCACAAAAGCGCTCGCGAGCAGGACTACAGTTGCGCGCTCGTGCGAGGAAGCTTGCGCTGCTGTGTGCTCGCGGGGAAGATCGCGCTACGGTGTGCCCGCGGGGAAGATCGCGTTGCGGTGCGCTCGCGGGGTGGTGGAGCAGCGGAGAGAGAGAGCAACGGAGGATGGTAGAGAGAGAGCGGCGGGTCGCGGGAAGGGGAAGAGGCAGAGAGAGAGAGAAGAAGAGAGAGAGAGAGGGAGAGAGATTAGGGCTAAAAGCCCTAATCTGATTTGGATGTGCTGCGTTTTGGCTCAAAACGCAGCACTCCTCTCCTTTTTTTATTTTTTTTATTATATATATATATATATATATTCATTTCACACTAAAATTCGCGGATACGAAAAAAAATTGAAATATACCAAAAATTCAATTTAAATACCCCAAAATCAAAAATCAAAATAAATAAAAATTTCTCTCTATATATATAAATGAGAAATATTTTTATTAAATTTCTGAACAAAAGTACAATAGTACGGACACCACAGTGTCGGTGTTACAAAGAGTACCAGGAAAGTTTCTAGGTAAGAGGTGGAGATTGTCTGTTCTCGCTTAAGTACCTCTTTTCTTCGACAATTTGTTGCCCCCGGATAGAATTTTCTTAAATATGCTATGCCGTTGCATACTGAGTCAATGGGTTTCACAAAAATTTAGAGTATAAATTTGAGAATATGTTTAATGAAAATTTGTTTAATGAATAAAATGATAGAAATAAAGATAATTGTGGAAATGTAGATAATGGTGGAAATGATAATGGAAATGGTGTAGAAATTGGTGGAAATGGTATAGAAAATGGTATAAAGAATTATAAAATAGTGAAAAGGAAATGATAATGGAAATAGTAATGAAAATTGAGATAATGTAGTAATATTGAGAGAATATAGATGTGTGAGAGAGAGAGAGATATTTTCTTGTGGAGATTTTGAAAATGGGGTATAAGATATTTATAGGAAAATTTTTTAATCTTATGAATCAAAATAATCTCAAAACTAATCGTTTTATAACTGTTTGGAAGGGTAAAATTGAAAAAAATTAAAAAAATGAGCTGTTGGAACCGGCCAGGCTAGGCTAGGCCAGTTCCGAGCCTGGGCCGGATCCGTGCCCAGGCCGGTTCCGGGCCCGGGCTGGTTCCGTGCCCGGACCGGTTCACAGTTCCAAAATCGATTGAACCGGTTTGGGCCGGGCTGAGTTACTAGATCGTTTTTCCAGGCTGGCTGGACCGATTTTCGGGCCCAAACTGAGCCGAGCACATCTCTAATCTGACTAAAGGCAAACCTCTTCGAGTCACGACTGTTTGCGAGCGAATCTAGATTACACACCTAGAGGCCAACCCGCCTACTGTAGCTTACTTTTTTATTTTTTTCATGTTATATAATGGAAAAACTTTTTTCTCATAACTAATAAATAAATAATTATTAATAATATTTAAATTTACTCGATTAAAAAAATTGTGTAATGCGATCTATATCTATTTTTACGCCTAACTTTTTCTTGCTGGATCAAACAAACAAACACACACTCTCTCTCTCTCTCTCTCTCTCTCTCTCTCTCTCTCTCTCTCTCTGTGTACTTTACATGTCTCATTTGTATATTGCTTCATAAATGTGATCATTAGATATCCATATCAAGATTTTTTTATCTCAATTAAAAAATTAATAAATATTGAATATTAATTTTTTGAAATAAAATATTATTGAAATAAATTTAGTAAATTTTAATTATATTTCTTTGACATTAACAAAAATTTTCAATGTGTGATTTAAAATATTAGTAAGCATATTAAAAATCTCAGTTATTATTTTGTATTTATAAATATGTTCCTAACAAGATTATCTTACGTGAATTAACTAATGTGGGTATTTGGTGAGGGGCTTTTAAGAT
This sequence comes from Dillenia suffruticosa, assembly GCA_033439265.1. Lineage (NCBI taxonomy): Eukaryota > Viridiplantae > Streptophyta > Magnoliopsida > Dilleniales > Dilleniaceae > Dillenia > Dillenia suffruticosa. The sequence continues at coordinate 19,980,544 of JAVTVX010000015.1, read as the reverse complement.
TGTCTTTTATAAATAATCATACCAACCACTAGTAGGTGAGCAAGGCATTTTCTTTCGAATCCAAATATCAAAAAGACCAACCGGCCATTCAAATAATTCTTTCAATTCATTACAAATCATTTTATCATAAACAATTTTCACAAAATTTTAAAAATAAAAAGAAAATTCTCAATTTATATACACAAAACCGTATTCAATTCATAGAGGAAAAAAATATAGTACAAAATGAGTTTCCAAAATAGTTATAAAGCTTATCTCTATTTGGATCCACTAATAGCTCTAACTAAAAGAAGACTAGTACCCAAACATATCCAACAAAATAAGCTTCTACGAGTTTGATACTAAGCGACCATAAGTTTCAACTAGACTTTCTTTGTAAAAATAGAAGTAGAAGGAGTGAGTTTAAACAATCTCAGTGAGTGATATGTATATTATACATAAATAAAATTTGTGTGGTCAATATATCAATATATAACTATTACAAACCATCCAGTTATTCTCAAAATTCATTCAATAAAAATAAATTCTCAATTATCATCATTCAATAACATATGCATCAAACTAGTTTACATTTTCAAATATGGGGTAACTAAAATCATTATTCCCAACAAAGTACTGCCACGACTTAGGATGGGATTGGCAAGAAATTTTAATAATTTAACTTCACAAGTGTCCCCTTTTTTGGTTTCGGAAGTGGTATTTTATTAGTGGTGTAATCAACTATCCAATACTCTTATTTATCATATCATCTCCCGCCATAAATGTATCGCACCCTCTCGGCTACGTACCATGGTCTGTTTACCCCAACCACGTCACCCAACAGTTTGTGTCACAGAGGAGAAACGACTAGTCATTTTTCGAGAATCAGACTCTTCCCCCCAAGTCAGTCATGCACCATTTCACAAAATTCATAAATTCATTTCATGTGCCATCAATTTAACAATTGTTCACAATATATTCAATATCAATAAATCACTATGTCACATTTGTTTATTCAAGCATATAGGATGAATGCATAGGAGTTCAAAAATTCAAATTTTGGGATATTTTATATACACTAAAATACATAAATTTAAGTTTTGAAAATCATTTAGAAAATTTAATAAAAATATTTTTTTCTTATTTAAGTGCAAGTATACAACCACTCATCTTTTGGTAGGATAATTACTCCTAATTCCAAATTAAATGAAATCCAATCCCTCTTTGGGTTTCGATTACCTTAATGTCATGGCCCGACCCTCCTGTCGAGTAGTAACAATCGTCGCGTTATCCCAAAAAACATGTGAACCCCACTCCATGTTCCGAGATATCGCAAGACATTCCAATATTTAAAACACTTTAAAATAATTTAAACTATCCTTAGGTCAACCCGACCATCCAAACAATTCTCAAGTATTTAAATAAAATTCACATGTTCAAAATATCCTCAAAATTCACCACATAATCCAAATGTCCCAATAAAAGCAATACATCTTGTCAAAAGAAAATTTTAAACAAATTAAATATGATTCCACATCTAAAAGTATGGATTTTATAATCCTTGCCTATAGAAAATCAAGCAAAATTTTGTCAAATCCAATCAAAACAAAATGTAAAAAAATTTCTTCTCATGAATCACATAACATAGTTCTAAAAAAAATATTCTCATGACTATTACCTATTAAAAGCCAACAAAATATAGTTTTTTCAATGGTACTAGGTAACATCAATGTCTCCAATCTAAGTTTCCTCTGAAAAATTAGACAGTGAGGGGTGAATATAAAATACTCAGTGAGTGAAGTGTAATGGCATGCTTAACATGAATAAGAAGTGAGGGTGGTGGTACCAAACACATATGTCATAGTATATTTCCAATACAATTATGAAAATCGATTGCACGAAACAAATTTCAGAATAAATTATCCATGACTCATAAGATATTTATCAACCATCCATTTTCATTTTCTTTCCAAATTTTCTTTGGAGTTGCCAACACCGTTTTCCTACCAATGGCCATTGGTAGAATCCGCCAAGAGATTTGCCACGATTTTTTTTTTTAAAATACCCCCTCTTTGGCGTAGTCCCAAAATTCAGTGGGGTGCCGCCATCTTATCACGGGAATAACTTGAAGTGGCTCTTCACTCCGCCTACCTCCAAGCCAATTATAAACCAGTCTTGACTATGCCGCCCTAATGGCCCGATCCATGGAAGATTTAGACTATAATCCTTTTCTTTTTCCAGCACCATGTTACAAAAATATTCATTTTATCATTCAACATTTGTGCTCATGTATAAAAGAGAGCAATACAAACAAAGTTCCATTGTAATACGGTGCAAGCAATTCAAATAACAATAAAAGAGTTATGGATTTATTAACAATTCCATTTGGTCACACCACAATCACAAAACATTTCAAATCCCGTTCAAAATTCAATTTACAAATAATAATTGAAAACATTTCACTCACCTTTTGGGAAGGGTGAACACTCTCAAATTCACAATCAATTCCAAAATAATCCTTTCTTGATTTCCAATAGAATTATCATAAGACAATCACATGAATTAATTGTTAAATCACATCCAATTCTAGGGTTTATGAGTTTTCCCCAAACTTAGCACAAATCCTAATTTCTCTCATCCAAGAACATATGTTCTAATTCTATCATTTATAAACTATTTGTACCAATATACAATTCTCATTCACAAATTTCTCAATTTTTCTCATTACAAACTCTAGATTTATGCTCTCGAACAAATGTCTCAAATCTCAATAACAAATTTAAATCCACTAATGAGGAAGCTAAATCTAAGTTTAGAATGAAGAAATTATCTCAATTTTCAAAAACCTTTGATTTTTTCCTTTTTGCTAGAACCCTAGATTTCTCCCAAAATCCCCCTCCTTCATAAGTTTGCTTGAGAGTTTCAGAGCTTTAGGGAGTGGGTTTGGGAGCAATGGGATTGATTTCGGTAGAGGGATTGAGAGTGAGATGGGCGAGTGAGATGAGAGTCGAGAAAGAGACAGAGAGTCGAGAGAGAGAGAGAGAGCACAGAAGAAGTTCGGGAAGGAAGAATGAAAAATGAAGGCTTGTTTAAGCCTTTTTAATGATAGAAGGTGAAATCTCCATCTTGCCCTTATTTATTTTTAAAATTTGATTGAGTTTAATTGTCCATTTTTGTTATTTCACAACATTTCACACTTATAAGTCAGCTTGCAATAGAACACAAGTCACCTTATATTTCTTGCTAATGACAATAACGAATGAAAATGAACAATGGAACTTTTCAAAACGATTGAGCTATATGAGAGAAGGGAATGGATGTAGAAGACAAAAAATACGAATGGTGAACTCAATAGTTCTGACTAATTGAAAATTGTTTGTTATAAATTGGTTGAAATATTTATTATTTAAAATTATCAAATTGGTGAGAATTATAATATTTACTATATATTTAATTCGATTTCGTATTTAGAATATGTTAAAAAGAAATATACGATTAAAAATATTTCCTAATATAGTATAGAAGAAATTTTCTTCAAAATTAGCCATGAATTTTGAAATACAGGTAATAAATTAACGACGAATTTAGTTACGAATATTTTTTGTAGTTCATTAGCACTGAATTTTGTCATGAATATTTTTTTATGGCTAATTAGTGACGAATTTAGTCACGAATTTTGGAGTTTGTTACTAAATTTTGTGACAAATATTTTTTCGTGACTAATTAGCAATAGAAAATTTTTTTAGCTAATTTATGATAAAATTTGCCACAAATTTTTCATCACTAAATTTGACGATAAAATTTACAACGAAATATTTTTGTCACTAAATTTAGCGATGGATAATAGCATTCGTGACAAAATTTAGTCACAAAATTTCTATTCATCGTTAATTAATGACGAATTTTGCAACAAAAAAATTTTTGTTACAAATTAGCAACAAATTTAATCACGAAATATTTTTCGTGGTCAATTAGCAACGAATTTAGCCACGAATAATGTATCTGTTGCTAATTTAGCTACGAATACTTTTTTGTCATCAATTTTGTTGCAAAATAGGGACGAAAAAATTTTTCATTGCTAAATCCGTTGTAAAATAGCGATAAATTTTTTCTATCACTAAAATTTATCGTTAAAACCGTGTTTTTTTGTAGTGTGGTCTTGAGAGATCAATTTCTACACATACTTATGTATACATGCTTCTCATGGTAAGAATTGAGTTGAATTAATTTTTAAACCCTACTAATTTGAGATCCAGTCGATTCAAGCACCTCATCATGATAGCTTGGATCTCAAGTCGACCTTCTTACCGTAAGATAATACACCTCCATGTCACATTTGAAGGAATCGTTTATTCACAACCAGCTATTATGGTAGAAGAAAAAAAAAAGAAAATAAAAACATTATGGTACAATAACAAAACCTTGACTAGTTTGTTCTAAAATATTCATAACTTTACCAACTATTCATTTCGCACAAAATTATGTTAAATATAATTACTAAAGTTGATGTGTTTAATAATCAATCTCATATTTGTGATGACCCATTTTAGTATGTACCTAATTAGAATCATCAGATGTCAAGCATCTTCCATTAATATCTTAAGTGTGCATTCAATTTAAAAAACATCTTCCCTATAAGCATCGAAGAATCCATTCCTCTCTCTCTCTCTCTCTCTCTCTCTCTCTCACTCAAATTGTAGCCGAAACATGTTTGTGTTTGGTCTTTAGTAAATAGCTACCCCTACCACTGCCATAAGGACAGAATCAAACTCAAAAGGCTAGCGAGAGAGTCCAAATTGCTCATTTTTCATACAAATGAAAAAAAAATCCAAGTGAGATGAATGATACCTACAATTGTATAAATTGGAACTAATTAGATAAATTAGATCAGAAAGAGAATCATACTAGAGAGAGAGAGAGATTTGTGTTTATTACTTCAAAACCCTTAAAATTAAAATCCAATTCTAAATATGTTGAACTTGAAAATAAATCTAGGAATCACACTATAGAGAGAGAGAAAGAGAGAGAGAGAATGAGATGGGCTTGAAATTTGAGATGACGAAGAGATAAAGAATCGGCGAGAGCAAGCAACAGCAACAAAAATGAGAGATAGGTTGATCCGATAGCAAGCGAGAGTGAGAGTGAAGAGAGACTCAATCTCGATCGATAGCAAGCAAGAACGAGACTGATAGAGTCATCAATCGAAGACGAAGGACGAGTCCAGAATTTTCATTTTGTTTTCACTTGGTGAGGGAATGAACAAAAACAAAACCCGTAGTTTTGTTAATGACAAAAAAAAGAGTCATTAAATTTAGCAAAAAAAAATACCAATTCGCCGCAAATTTAGCAAGGAAAAACTATATTCTTCGCAAAAGTTAGCAACAAATGTACTATTCATTGCTAAAATTAACGATGAAAGAGTCGATTCATCGCTACATTTAGTGACGAAAACACATTTCGTCACCAAATTTAACGATGAAACATACTTTTTATCCACTCCTTGCAATGATTTTAGTAACGAATTATATAATTGAGATGAAATTAAAAGTGAAAATTAGCCCTTGGAAATTTACAACAAAATTAGATAAATTTGTATAAGTAATGAATATATTTTTTAAATAAATTTGTAAATTTATAAAAGGAACGTGGTTTTCATACCTACATAATGACTATATTATTTAAATAAATTTGTAAATTTTCTGAAGGTTATGATTGATAATATTTACAATAAGTACAAATTCATTTGTTTAATCTCTAAAAGAATTATTCGATACCCAATGTACTCATGTATTTAACCAAAAGATAAAATATATACTTATATAAGTAAAATCCTATTACTATACATGATAATAATTTGCTAAAAATTGGTTGAATTATTTATTATTAAAGTGATCAATTTGACGAGAACTATAATATTTACTATGTATTCAATCCAATTCCATTAGGCATAAAGGGTTAAAAAGAGAGACACAGTTGAAAATGTTTCATAAGAGAGTGTAAAAGAAATTTGATCACGAAATTAGTCACGAATTCCCAAGTATCATTGCAAATTAGCGATAAATTTAGTCACAAATAATTTTATGTGACTAGTTAGCAATGAATTTAGTCTCAAATTGCAAAATTCGTTACTAAATTTTATCACAAAATTATTTTTATAACTAATTAATGACGAATTTCATCACGAATCTAATTTTCATCGCTACATTTTATGACGAAACCGAGATTCGTTACTAAATTTAGTAACAAAGATTGGATTTTTGGCAAAATTTAGCCACAAATTTGCTATTCATCGATAAATTTGTCATGGACTAATAGTTTTTAAGTAATTTTGTCAGGAAAAGTTTTTCGGAGCTAATTAACTACAAATTTAGCCTTGATTTTTAACTAATTAACTATGAATTTAGTCACGAATACTCTATTCGTTACTAATTTTGTCACACATACGCTTTTATCGCTAATTTCATTATAAAATAGCAACGAAACCTATTTCATCCCTAACTTCATTGCAAAATATGTCGAATTTATTGTGTCACTAAATTCTATCACTAAAATCATGTTTTTTTTTTGTAGTGTTAAAATGCCTATAGTGAGCTTGATTTTGGAGTTAAACAAAGTCTAGGTATTTGGGTTTAGATTTCTAAAGGTTAAACTTATTTGGTCTATTAAATTTGAATGAATGATAAAAAAAAGAAGAAGCCAATTGTGGAAAAATTTAAAACCTAGATTGAAGTAGAAAAAGGAAAAAGAGTATTGCAGTAAACTACAATAAGCTCAAGATTTGTAGGATTGGAGAGTAGAGATTCTTTAAGCGTAGCAACTGATACTCTTTTTCTTACATTTGAAGCTGTGGTTGTCCCTCCAATACTCTCTCTTCATCTACTTAGAGAGACATTACATTGAAAGGATAAGTGAGTTTGGCCGAAGGGGCAGTAAGGAAGAGCGGACAAGCAAAGAAGAAAAAAAGACTAGTTAGGAGATGAGAGGCTAAGAAGTGATAGGGATAGCTAGAAATTCAGTAATTTAGAAATTTAGTTCAGTATATTTCTCACATGGGGTTAATGACGATATTTATAACTACTTGTCTTTGACCATATATCCCTCTTTTTTGGTATATAGGAGAGACTCTAATTTAAAATTTTTAAGCAAAAGGAGGATCGTATCAATTGAAGTATAATTTATTAGACATAGATCCTTTACGAATTATTGACAAATAAGGTTTTGATGATAATTAAATTAAAGAAAATTTAAGTGGGAAAATACGTTATGGAGATAATGAAAAATGATCTGAAAATTGAATCAAATATAATCTATTGACTGCCAACAAAAAAAGCCCAATGACTGACCATCTGAACTTTAGTGGTCGACTGCATGACGGTCAACCAATAATGATCATACAACCAACTATACAAAATGTGTGAGCGATCATGAGTGCCAAAAGCATATAGGCGGTCAGCCATGCGCAATGCACTACATCCACATGCGCCTTAGTTCACATGGGCAGTTAACCATGCATGCTACATCGTAGGCTTCGTATGCCTTAGTGCACACGGGCCGCTAACCATGCCCTACACGGTAGGCCACATGCAAACATGCAGTAGACCGCATGTTGTGAGGTAGGCTCGTACGCCTTAGGCGTATAGGCGGCTAACGAAGATTGCAAGCAGTTAACCGCAAGCACACAAATGCGCTCAAGCAGTCAATCGCTGAGCATGAGGTGCCAGACCACTAGGCTCCTACGGCCGACTATAAATCTAAACAACCAACCTGTTCTGCTCATTCAGTCAACCCAAAAGTTCAAGCAGTCAATCGCTAAATCATATAAAGAACAAAATACTCCTCTGGTCGACCAAACCAAATCAAAGGCCGACCAATCTCCTCATTACTTAACCTCATTCAATAATCTAGCTAATCATGGTCAACCATTTATTCATAGATGCAAAAACAACGTGGACATTAAAAATCTTTGTTGACCAATTAAAAACTGATAACATGGACCAAACAAATTCTTTGTTTAATCAAATTTTTTGAATTCAAAGTCAACATGCTGTGATCTTTTGAAAATCTCCTTTATTTGTCATGCTAACCTTCCTGTTGTAGCAAAAGACGTTTCAAATCTTCTTATAATAGGATTTGCTTGATGGAAAGAAGTAAAAAGCTAGTTTAAGGATGATAATGGGCAAAATCATTAATTTAGAAATAGCCAAAGATATTAATTGTGGAACATGAAGTGTATTTAATTCTCAACGTTCAAATTCATCTACCATTTAATGGTATTCTTCAAAAGAGTTTTAAATGTTGAAATAATGAAAACTACAAGAAAATAGGGTATCAGCAAAGGAAAATTAGTGACCGAAAAAACTCTGTCGGTAATAATGACAGAATTGCAACGGATTAACGTCGATAAAAATTATCGAGAGACTAGTGACGGATTAGTGACAGAAATTAGTGACGGAAATATTTTCGTCAATTATCTGTCGGTGTAATGGTTTAGGGTAAAAAATAATATTTATGTAAACCTATCAACGACGGATTAATGACAGAAATTAGTTACAGAAATATTTCCATTGGTAATCTATCGATGTAATGGTATAAGATAAAAAAATTATGTAAACCTATCAGTGATGGATTAGCGATAAAAAATTTTGTCGCTAATCCATCACTGACACTTATTGTCTACTATCAGCGATGGAATTTTTCCATCATTAATCCATTGCTGATGTGGTTTAAGAAAAAAAATTTATATAAACCTATTAGCGACTAAATTTTAAGCGACAGATTTTTATTTTTTTATTTTTTCATTTATTTTATTATTTTAATATTATATTATTATTTTATATTATTTTTTTTATTATATTATTATATTATTTTATAATTCTTTTTTTTTATTTTATTGGGTAAATTAAGAAAAATAATTTGTTATTCTATTTTAATTAATCAAATTTATGTTTTTAGCTCAAAAAATATTTTATTTCTTTATTTAGAGCCAATTTAATCAAAGTCGAATTTAAACAGTTAGAAAAGTTCAATAAGAATATTCAATTAAAAAAATTACCCCAAGGTAAAGGAAAAATGAATTGAGATGAGAGTGAAATAAGAAAAAAATGTGAGAGTGAGATAAATATTAAAAAAAATGAGTGTGAGATAATAAAAAAAGACTTTATAAAAAGAATTGTGGTATAATAGTTGTGACAACTCAAAAATCACCATTATGTTGAGGTTCGAATATGACTGAAGGCAATTTTCTCAAAAAAAAACAAGATGGCTAGCAAGCAAGCGCGCACATGCAAGCGCAAGTAGGTGCCAAGAATCAGCAACGGAAATTTTCCGTCACTGATAGTATTGCATATCAGCGACGGATTTTTTAGCGATGAAAATTTTCCATCACTAATTTATCATCGATACTTTTACATATGGTTTTCTATCAGCGATAAATTAACGACGGATAATATTTTATCGATAATATTTAGCGAGAAGGTTTTCAATGACAGATTTACCGATGGAATTTTTTATCGGTAATACTCTTTAACGATGGATATTTTACTATCAACAACGGATATTTTTATCGTTGATATCGTGGTTTCTAGTAGTGAAAAAACAAAAGAGTAGAATTGAAGAGAAAAAACAACTCTTACAAGCGAAACATGATCTCATTAAACTTTTTTACTCTGTCACTTGAGAGCACGCTACATTAAACTCTCTCTGTGTTCTCTTTGTGTGTTTTCATTTACTAAATATTATTTTCTTCTCATCTAAGAAATAGTCTTTGTAATATTCTCTGAGTTCAATTTCGTTACATCCGATGATTAGTCTCATACTCTGTAACACCCTTGTAATCTAAATGAGTCTGAAGATCATGTGGATTCATGATCTGGGTTTTAAGAGAGAAAGTACTTTGGGGAGAAGTATTGAAAAGGTTTTACTTACACCTATGAAGCAAGTGGGTTGTGAAGATTTCACATGTACCTATGAAGCAAGTGGATTATACTATTCAGAGAAATAATGAAAATATAGGAGGGTTGTCTGGTAGTGGACGTACAATAAGTTGCTGGAATCGTTATAAAAACTCTTGCGTTTGATCTCCACTTTACCTTCAATTTGCTAATTTTGTTTCTTCAGTTTTATTTACTCAAAAATCGTAAAATATCATAAAACAACTATTCACCCCCTTGAGTTGTTTTATACTTGTCACGCCCCAAATTCATCCCCCTAACCGGGGCTTCATCGGCGACGGACTACCTGGTTCTCACCAAGGCTCAATCACTTTGCAAGGTATGGAAGTCATACTAAAATAATAGATTTTTCATTTATCTTAATCATTGCAAATTACAAAAGTCTTTTATATAAGATAAAGTAGCAGAACTTCTATACTAGAGGGGTTAACCATCACAAAACTATCTTTATCTGTTAATCTTACTCGGTCTTTGTTCCTACAGGATCTAAAATAATTTTTTGTGTGAGCTTAATAAACCAGTAAGGTTCGTGTGTACATGTGTAGAAAATTCAATATAAAATTATATGATAACGGTTTTATTGTAAAATCTTTTTGAAGAGGCTTTATATGCAACAACAACATGCATATTTGAATAATAATAGTAATACAATACAGTACATGAACAGTTTACTTTTATCTTATCTCTTTATATGAACAGTCTCCTTATCCCTCCTAGGAGGTCCATTTCCGGAAAGGCCTAACAGTCTCTCTCTCATTACGTAGACAAACCTCTTATCCATAATAATGGGGTGCTACGGTATATATTTTGATATTCGACAAAATCCTTACTTGCTCGAACTATCTCCACACATATTGGTTTATATAACAATCACAAACACATGAATTGATGTAACAGTAGGAAATCATGGTAACATTAATAAATTATGGTAACAGTATTATGAAATCAGCAATAAATCATGATAGTTATAGAAAATAATGATAGGTATGCATAATTTAGATATGAAACATAAAGAACTCTTACCTTAAAGAGATGTCTTTAACCAAGAAGTTTACTTTGTCTACTTTTTTTCTCTTGCAACACTTTTCTCACTTCCTCTTTTCTTTTTCTTCCTTTCTCTCTCTCTTTCTCTCTTCCTTTCTCCCTCTTGGCCGAATTTGATGGCTTTGGAATGAAGGGGATTGAGTATTTATAGGCAAAGGATAGTTGCCAAGCGTTAGGACACTTGTTCATCACCTATGGCCTTTATTCTTGATGTCAACCATTTGTCTTTCCATGTAGTAACTATAGAAAACACATATCTTTGTTGCAAGACATTTGTCCTCCAAGTGGTGTAGTTTATGGATGAACAAGTGTCATGGTCGGTGTTGTCTCTTCCATGGTCGATGGTTACATGTTTATTACATATTAGATCTGGTCGAGTGGTTTGATCACCTTATTTCCGTGTAACGTCAAAGTAAATGTATTTATATTATTTTAGTTCATTTACTTAAGAATTATACGTAAATAAGGAAATATCCCTCATTTGGATTCAATAAAAATAGTTTCAGAACCTAATTCTTTAAGAATAAAAAGTCAACTCTCCCTTTCAAGAACAAAACTTGAAACGGTTAACTTTGTTGGCTCTTATTTGGAGGGCTAATAGTTTTAAAAAATTCTAAAAAAATTAGTTTTCCCTATTTGATATATAAAGAACAATTACCAAAACTTTTTCTTTTTGTTTTCTATATATATCAGAAACCTTATTTTTAGGGTACTTGTTTTCAACGAGTTGGTCAAACCTAGATTTTCAACGTTCTAAGTGTCTGATTTTGTAACACTGACACTACGGTGTCTGTAATTTAATTATATAGAGAGAGATTTTATTTATTTAAATTTGATTTTTTGATTTTGGGATATTTAAATTAAATTTTTTGGTATATTTTAATTTACCGAATCGGCAAATCGAAGTAAGCCCCATCTTTATGAAATTCGCATTTCTAACAAAATATGGGTGTAAAAATATATATGCATAAATATATATATTTATTTATTTAGTAAAAAAAAAGAAAAATGGAGACGCAACGTTTTGGGGCAAAACGCTGCGTCCCCAACTTGATTTGGGGATTAGGGTTAGAAACCCTAATCCCCCCCCTCTCTCTCTCTCTCTCTCTCTCTCTCTCTCCCTCTCTCTCTCTCTCTCTCTCTCTCCCTCTCTCCCCGACCCTTCGTTTCTCCTCCCACCACGACGCCGCTCCTCTTTTGCCGTGAGCTCCGCAGCCAACAGCTCACCACCATCATCGCCGCCTTCTTCCTCCTCCTCTTCTTCTTCTTCTTTTTCTCCTTCTTCTCTCCCTCTCGCGAATCTCCCGCGGTCTCTCTCCCTTCCGCCACACACCGCCGTGAGCTCCACCACTGCACGCCAACTCTCGCGACTGCCGCTGCTCCTTCCTCCCGCGAGCTTCCGCGAGCGCAACCCAGTGCCTTTGCACGCGATCGAGCCACAGCGCGCGACTGCAGCACATTCTGCAGCGCGATCTCCCCAGCCCAAGCAGGACCCAGGCCGCGAGTACGAGCCAGGCCGCAAGCAGGACCCAGCCTGCAAGCGTGAGCCAGGCCGCGAGCGTGCCTTAATGCACGAGAGAGACCGTTAGCCCACTGGCTCGCAGACCAGCGAGCCTGCTAGCCAAAACCCACTGGCCCGCTGACCCGCGAACCCACAAGCCCACTGTAGCCCATGAGCCCACTATAGCCCACGAGCCCACTATAGCCCACGAGCCCACGAAGGCCCGTGAGCCCGTAGCAGCCCACGAACCTCCACGCAGGTAACTGACTTAGGGTTTTGCTTCCGATCTAAGTGTTTGAACTTAACTAATAAACCCTATCTTGATAGGTAACATTTCAGATCTTGGAGTGATCGAGGAGACATTCGGACAAAGGTCTACGATCTGAGAAAAACTCTAGGTGAGTGATTTCGGACCCATTCAATTTGGTTATCGAATTTAGGGTAAATTTAAGATAAAAAGTCTTGTATATACTAAAATGTACACTAGATTCTAAATGAATGCATTTTCGGATATTATATGCGGCTCATTAGGTTAAGTGTCAGAATTTATATGAAATGGGACTGTTTAGGATGATAGAATTAAATTAAGTTGATTTGAATAGTTTCCCTTAGAGTTTAAATTGACCTATGCATGAACATAGTTAGAAATTGGGATTTTAGTACAAGGGTTGATGCAGCCTTTCTCATTAAAAATTGTTTTGCTTATAGACAATTTAAATATGATCTCCGTATTATAAAAATAGACTCATATACCTTGAAAATGACATATGGCTTGAAATATTTGGATAGGAATCGAAAAGTGTATGATTTTTCAAAAATTTTTCATCTTATAGGAAAATTATTTATTTTAAGACTTATTTCAAATCTTGAATGGTTTTAGGATTGAATTTGACTTGGTTTAAAGGTACGTTAATTGTTTATAAATGAAATGCAACTGATGACATTAAAGTATATTCATAAATTGAAGAGTTAAGTTTTGTACAAAATTAGGAAAAATGAATAAACATTATAATACTTGAAATTTGATGTTAAATTCTGATGATTTGATTAGGTTGATTTTTTTGGAGACTCGAGAAGTCAGATTGGATTGTTTTGAAAATAGGGAGTGACCACCCTCCCTAGAATAATGAGTAAGACTTTGACATCTTTTATTGATTGACATTGGTTGATTTTGGAGAGGCCGGGATGACCATTTATTTATTTTACCGGATGAATGTTGATATACAGGTCAAATTGTACTTGGGAGACCTCCGAAATATGGGGAGGTTTTACCCGATTTTCTGTAAAAATGTAGCCAGCATTCAAGACAACAGATAGCTGTTCATGACCCCGGTTCGGGGCGTGACAGTTCAGTTGGTATCAGAGAGTCTAGGTTAGAGAAAGGATAGTAATAAAAGTATTCCCAAGTACATAGAAAAGTTCTCAATGCATTAGAGAGTTTCATACAATTATTTAAAGTCCCCTATATGGTCGTAGACTACTAATTTCATTCATTTTAAAGGGTTAGTTACTATGTCACTAACCCTAATTTTTCAATCATGTCAAACTCTAGAGTTATATCTAATGAAAGTTCTCTCCTTGCAGAATTATGCCGCCTAGACGTGGTAGACCAGCGGGACGCGGAGCTAGACTCGTGCTATCCGAGACTCCTCAAGTGCCTGACCCTTCGAGGGGATCTAAGACCCTTGGAGTGCCTGATGCTGCTTCCTCTTCACGGGCACCCCCTGTAGCGCCTACTCAGCCGGCTGCTCCAGCCGAGGTTCCACCACCGTCCTTTGAGGCGTTTAGGCAAGTGTATGAGTGATACACCTCCCACGGGATTCAGATGCCACACCCACCACCACTGACGGCAGTGCCGACTTCTACGGCCGTGCCACCTCCACCAGTACCTACGGCCGTGCCGATTCCTACGGCCGTGCCGATTCCTACGGCCGTGCCACCTTCAGTTATACCAGATCAGCCCCCAGTTGTTGGTCCTTCCACTGTTTTAGGACCTAGTGATACTACCTCCTCCATTTTGAGGCGTATTCACGAGCTCACCCAGTTGGTGAAGGAGGCGAGGCAATTAGGCTACACGGAGTTCGCAGGAACGGGTGATCCCACAGCAGCGAAGGACTGGATCAACCGCACCCATAGAATTTTGACTGATTTGGGGTTGAGCGAGGACTACCGGCTTCGGATAGCAGATAGACTCTTGGATGGTGACGCCCTCACTTGGTGGGAGGTAATTTGTGACTATACTACCGAGCCGCTGCGATGGGAGGACTTCCTGCGGGAGTTCGATCGCAGGTACTTCTTTGAGTTCCAGCAGGACCGTAAGAGGGCAGAGTTTCTACACTTGCGGCAAGAAACCAAGACAGTAACAGAGTATGAGACAGAGATGAGGCGACTAGCTGCTTTCGTTCCAGACTTGGCGACGCCGAAACAGCTACGGTTCAAGTTTGAGGATGGCCTCAACTTGAACATCAGGAGGTATATGACAGTAACTCCTAGTCTTCCTTTGCGGAGATCGTGGACTCAGCACTTAGGGCGGAGGAGATCGTCCGTGCAGAGGGCAGACAGCGGGAGAACAGAGAGATAAGGAAGAAGAGATCTGGGGCTTCTTCGAGCCAGGGCTCGAAGAAGGGTAGGAGTTCAGGATATCAAGAAGGCTCTTCTCAGCAGAGATAAGCACATCCTGGACAGGAATCACGATCTCAGGGATTTAGAGCACTGGCCTCTAGCGCCACTACTTAGACTTCAGATCAGCGGCACCCTTTTTGCATCGATGTGGTGGACACCATCCTTTTGGAGAGTATCCGGTGCCTGTTATATGCTTTCGGTGTGGGAAACAGGGCACATCAGGAGCACCTACCCTGAGTTGGGATTTGAAGGTCAGATAGTTTCAGGATACTCGAGTGTTTCCCGAGGAGGACAGCAGGGAGCACCTACGTACTCGAATCACACCGCTCCACGAACAGCAGTCGGGAGCAACACGGTGCCAGGACCATTCTAACAGCAGTAGAAGACACAGGCCCTTGTATACACAATGACGCAGGAGGACGCTCAGACGAGTCCTGATGTAATTATTGGTGCTCCTCCCACTGATCCTCATGTTTAGAGATATTTTCTTTTATGTACCTTCTTTTGAGTACCATCACTAGTTAAAGCCTTAGAGGCTTAACTATGTTGGTTGTACATACATTTTGATATATGTATATATGTGAGCATATATTTTCATCCATATTTATCAACAGATCTTGTTATTTTCTCACAATAGGAGTTATGAAAATATGGGGAGTCGACGCTCGTGTCCTTATTGACACCGTGTCGAACTATTCGTATGTGAGAAGAACCTTTTTCCCACAAGTTAGGTAAGCCTTGTCGCCACTTAATAAGGAGATATTGGTCATTTCTCCTCTCGGTGAGCAGATACTTCGAGATGCTATCTACAAAGGGAGTAAGGTCATGGTCAGAGATGCGATACTCGAGGCAGACTTAATTCCACTTGAGATGACGAATTTCGATGCCATCCTAGGGATGGATTGACTAAGCATGCATAGGGTTTCAATAGATTGGTTCACCAAAGAAGTGGAGTTTCAGAGACCCGAGAAGCCGTTGTTGAGGTTCTCAGGCGAGGGGCGAGTGTTACCACGCTATGTTATATCGGTGATGAAAGCCAAGAGATTGATACGCCAAGGGTGCACGGCATACCTGTCTCATGGTATTGATACCACTGTGGAGGGGCCGAGGCTTGAGGAGGTCCCAGTGGTGTAGGTGTTCCCAAATATATTTCCCGAGAAGCTACCCGGACTACTCCCAGTTCGGGAGTTTGATTCGAAATTGACCTAGCTCTAGGGACCACTCCCATATCTATTCTGCCATACAGAATGGCACCAGCTGAGCTTATAGAGCTTAAGGTCCAATTACAAAAATTACTAGACAAGGGTTTACTCCGTTCGAGCACTTCACCGAGGGGTGCTCCGGTGTTATTTGTGAAGAAAAAGGACAGGACTCTATGATTGTGTGTGAACTATAGGCATCTAAACAAGGTTTCCATCAAGAATCGGTACCCTCTACCGCATATTGCTGATTTATTTGATCAGTTCCAAGGTGCGCATGTTTTTCTCAAAGATCGATCTTCGAGCTGGATATCATCGGTTGCGGATTAGGGCTGAGGAAGTGCCCAAGACCGCATTCTGCACCCGATATGGACATTACGAGTTCGTGGTCATATCATTTGGGCTGACCAACGCACCGGCAGCCACAGACAGTGACCGAGGTACGGAGTTTCCTTGGTCTTGCGGGGTATTACCGGCGGTTCGTAGAAGGATTCTCCCGGATCGCTGTTCCACTTACCAGACTGACGCGGAAGGACGTCAAGTTTTTATGGGACGATCGTTGTGAGACGAGCTTTCAAGAGCTCAAACAACAACTGACGACGGACGGTCAGCATGTAGCTATTCTGATCGACTAGTCAAAAAGCTACGGAGCAAAGAAGTTTTATTGGTTAGAGTTTTGTAGAGGAGTAACCAGGTAGAGGAAGAGACCTGGGAGCCCGAGGAGCCCCATTTGTTTGTTGGTTAGTCTTCTTTTAGTTTTAAGGACGAAACTTATTTTTAGGGGGTTAGAAAATGTAATACCGATACTGCAGTGTCTGTAATTTAATTATAAAGAGAGAGATTTTATTTATTTAGATTTGATTTTTTGATTTTAGGGTATTTAAATTAAATTTTTTTGGTATATTTTAATTTACAGAATCGGCAAATCGAAGTAAACCCCATTTTTATGAAATTCGCATCTCTAACGAAATATGAATATGAAAATATATATGCATAAATATAAATATTTATTTATTTATTTAGTAAAAAAAACAAAAAGAAAAAAGAAAAATGGAGAGGCAGCATTTGGGGCAAAACGCTGCGTCCCCAACTTGATTTGAGGATTAGGGTTAGAAACCCTAATCCATCTCTCTCTCTCTCTTTCTCTCTCTCTCTCCCTCTCTCCCCGACCCTTCCTCCCACCGCGGTGCTGCTCCTCCTTCGCCGTGAGCTCTGCCGCCAACAGCCCACCACCATCATCGCCGCCTTCTTCCTCTTCTTCTTCTTCTTCTTCTTCTTCTTCTTCTCTCCCTCTCGCGAATCTCCCGCGGTCTCTCTCCCTTCAGCTACACACCGCCGCGAGCTCCGCCACTGCTCGCGACTGCCACTACTCCTTCTTCCCGCGAGCCTCTGCGAGCACAACCCAGCGCCTTTGCACGAGATCGAGCGACAACGTGCGACTGCAACGCCTTCTGCAGCGCAATCTCCCCAGCGCGAGCAAGACCCAGGCCGCGAGCGCGAGCCAGGCCGCGAGCGCGAGCCAGGCCGCGAGCAGGACCCAACCCGCGAGCGCGAGCCAGGGCGTAAGTGCGAGCCAGGCCGCTAACGCACCTCAGCACACGAGCGCACTTCAGCGCACGAGTACACTCCAGCGTGCCTCAGCACACCAGTGCTCACGAGCGCACGAGCGCACACCAGCCCACAAGCCACTGCGGCCCGCAAGCCACTGCCATCCCACAGGCCCACCTGCCGTAGGCCTATCAGACAAAGGCCCGCCAGCCCACAGGCCGCCAGCCCGCAGGCCCATTTGCCCGCAGGCTTGTCGGCTCGCTAGCCCACTGGCCCGCAGACTAGCAAGCCCGCTAGCCAAAGCCCACTGGCCCGCTGACCCACGAACCCATGAGCCCGCTGTAGCCCACGAGCCTGCGACAGCCTATGAGCTCGTGATAGGCCACGAAGCTCCACGCAGATAACTGACTTAGGGTTTTGCTTCTGATCTAAATATTTGAACCTAACTAATAAACCCTATCTTGATATGTAGCATTTCAAATCTTGAAGTGATCGAGGAGACATTTGGACAAAGGTCTACGATCCGAGAAAAACCATAGGTGAGTGATTTCGGACCCATTCGATTTGGTTATCGAATTTAAGGTAAATTTAAGATAAGAAGTCTTGTATATACTAGAATGTACACTAGATTCTAAATAAATGCATTTTCGAATATTTTATGCGGCTCATTAGGTTAAGTGTCGGAATTTATATGAAATGGGACTGTTTACGATAATAGAATGAACTTAAGTTGATTTGAATAGTTTCCCTTGGAGTTTGAATTGACCTATGCATGAAAATAGTTAAAAATTGGGATTTTAGTGCAAGGGTTGATACAGCCTTTCTCATTATAAATTGTTTTGCTTATAGGCAATTTAAATACGATCTCCGTATTATGAAAATAGATTCATATACCTTGAAAATGACAAATGGCTTGAAACATTTGGATGGGAATCAAAAAGTGTATGATTTTTCAAAAATTTTCTATCTTATAGGAAAATTATTTATTTTAAGGCTTATTTCAAATCTTGAGTGGTTTTAGGGTTGAATTTGACTTGGTTTAAAGGTACATTAATTGTTTATAAATGAAATACAACTGATTACATTAGATTGTATTCATAAATTGAAGAGTTAAATTTTGTACAAACTTAGAAAAAATGGATAAACCCTATAATACTTGAAATTTGATGTTAAATTCTGATGATCTGATTAGGTTGATCTTTTTGGAGACTCAAGAAGTCAGATTGGATTGTTTTGAAAATAGGGAGTTACCACCCTCCCTAGAACTGTGAGTGGGACTTTGACATCTTCTATTAATTGACAAATCATATTTTATCGATTTTCAAATGACATGATTTCTATACGTGTGAAAAATAAATTTTTAGATTTTGATAGACATATTTTGTGACCATTGGAGTGTCCCAACTACTGATTTTATAGATTATGCATCCATGAGTTTGATAACTGATATTGTGCCACCTTTTTGACATTGACATGTTTTAATGATTCTACTGTATTGACACGTAATTTTAAATAGATTTACATATACTATTGGGCTATACGCCCGGCCGATGTTATATTATGATGCATGGGGCTGTATGCCCGGCCGACGTGATGATGTGATGCATGGGGTTACGTGTCCGGCCGACTTGGTGATATGGTGATATGCTTCCTATAGCATTTCGTAGCGATGAAGGACATTCGGTAGAGGCACCTCTTGTGCCCGAATACGCTTCGGCCGAAAGTATCTGCCAGATCGTCATGTGTATGGGTATCCCAAGTTGACCCTGATCGGGGAGAACGTGAGTTTACCTCTGTCTAGCACTGGGCGGGACACTATACACGGCCGACTATATATATGTATCATTATTATTATTTACAGGTTAGTTGGAGTAGTCTGTGGTCAACATTGGGTAGAGAGCCATTATTTGATATTTGCATAGTGAAAACCCCCAATACGCCCGTCCTTGGTCTAGGTAGACCATTGCCGGGGTTGTTTGTTCGGCTGGCTCTACATATGTGACTTAATACATGGATGGATGCATATGTTATTTTTTGATGTGTCTTGAGATATGTTTTATTCTGAAACAGCACGTTATTTTCGCACACTCTATATTTTATTACATGCTTTGATATTCCAAATTCACCCTTGATATTGATAGTATGATATCAATCTCCTCACTTGTTGAGTATCCTCCCATAGATACTCACCCCTCACTTTCTCCCCACAGGATTAGTTTTGGACTGAAAAATAATTATTGTATTCTTGTGACGTGGACTTGATAGTACCGGACTTGGGTATGGATGTTACCATATCTTCCACTACGATTATTGGAGATTTTAGTTGATAAATGTACTCATTTATTTATTTTTGGGATGACTGTATAATTTATGTATATTTATTTGTGAAAGTCTCATAATTTATTTGTATTGAGGCGATTGTACGTATTTGAATGTCATTTGGGAAAATTATTATATATTATGTAAAAATTTAGGTCCGCTCGGTGTGGCGACTTCTCATGCTTTGGTTGGGCATGACAGTAGAGGCTTGTGGCTAGGTATGTTAGAAATTTTTATAGCCTTGCGTTGTTTTGGATGTTGGCTGTGGTATTGGTTGATTTTGGAGAGGCCGAGATGGCCATTTATTTATTTTACCGGATGAATGTTGATATACAGGTCAAATTGTACTTGGGAGACCTTCGAAATATGAGGAGATTCTGTCCGATTTTTTGTAAAAATGTAGCCGATATCCAGGGCAACGGACGGCTGTTTATGACCTCGGTTCAGGGCGTGACATTTGGTAGAGGCACCCCTTGTGCCCGAATACGCTTCGATTGATCCGGCGGATCATCATGTGTATGGGTGTCCCAGGTTGACCCTCATCGGGAAGAACGTGAGTTTACCTCTGTCTAGCACTGGGCGGGACACCATACACGGCCGACTATATATATGTATCATTATTATTATTTACAGACTAGTTGGAGTAGTTTATGGCCAATATTGGGGTAGAGAGCCATTATTTGATATTTGCATAGTGAAAACCTCCAATGCGCCCGTCCTTGGTCTAGGTAGAACATTGTCGGGGTTGTTTGTTCGGCCGGCTCTATATATGTGACTTGATCATTAATGGATGCATATGTTATTTTTTGATGTGTGCCTTGAGATATGTTTTATTCTGAAACAGCACGTTATTTTTGCACACTCGATATTTTGTTACATGTTTTGACACTCTAAATTCACCCTTGACATTGATAGTATGATATCAATCCCCTCACTTGCTGAGTATCCTCCCATAGATACTCACCTCTCACTTTCTCCCCACAGGATTAGTCTTGGACTGAAAAAGAATTATTGTATTCTTGTGACGTGGACTTGATAGTACCGGGTTTGAGCATTGATGTTACCATATCTTCAGTTACGATTATTGGAGATTTTAGTTGATAAATGTACTCATTTATTTATTTTCGGGATGATTGTATAATTTATGTATATTTATTTGTGAAAATCTCATAATTTATTTGCATTGAAATGATTATACGTATTTGAATGTCGCTTGAGAAAATTATTGTATATATGTAAAAATTTAGGTCCGCTTGGTGTGGTGACTGCTCATGCTTTGGTTGGGTATGACAGTAGAGGTCTGTGGCTAGATCTGTTAGAAATTTTTATAGTCTTGCGTTGTTTTGGATATTGGCTGTGGTATTGGTTGATTTTGGAGAAGTCGAGATGGCCATTTATTTATTTTACCGAATAAATGTTGATATACAGATTAAATTGTACTTGGAAAACCTCCGAAATATGGGGAGGTTCTGTCTGATTTTTTATAAGAATGTAGCCGATATCCAAGGCAACGAACGGCTGTTCATAACCCCGGTTCGGGGCGTGACAGATTTCGTATCCAATCCCATGTCTCAGATAACAACCTTATTTTATTATTAATAATAAGTTATTTGTTACTACTAAATTGGGCTACGTGACAATACTAATTGTTCAAACCAACTTTCTCGGTTCAATGAAATATGGTGGAAATTTTCAGGGCATCTTATTGGTCTCTAAAATGTTGTAGGTGTTTATTTGCCAGTTTTCTATTTTTTTTTTTTTTTTCTTCTCGGCTCATTGTCTTCTCTTCTGTATTTCATGTTTTAATTCTTGCTGGAGTGGAGATCGAGGATAATTTGACCGAGACGAAGAGACTACGAAAAATAAGCCCCAGTCAACAGGAAGGCTCCATTTTGCAACAAAAAAGAAAAGACAGAAAAGAATAATCAACCGAACCAAGAAAATTTCACATGCAATTTTCACATGGATTGAAGCAATTAGGGATTTTAAGAATGATATTTGTCTGAGGTGAATACTGTAGAGTTGGGGATTCTCATGGATATCTAAGAATATTATGAAACTTTTCCTTGGTTATGATATGATGATATATATTGTTCTGTTATTACATAGTATGCAATACAACTATTCTTGATCCTTGGGGCAAACCAGATTTGAGGTTTTAATATATTTTATAGTAATATTTTAGGCAGATTATTCTTTGCGATGCCAAAGAATCAATTGATCCCAAATCTTTTTTTTTTTTTTTGGCCTTGCAAATTGATAATATAAAAATCACTACTTTTATTCTCAGTTTGGTTTGTTTTATAAATTTTTTTTGTTCTCTTTATTTGATTAAACATTTTCAATAATGTATAGAATATATTATACTCAGATTTTTTGTATATGGCTAAAAATAAATTAATTGAAAAAATATAAAATTTCCTTCTAAACTGTGACCAATTGTCTAATTGGGCTCGAAATAATTTTTTTTCTAAAAAAACATCTTCCAATCAACTTTGAGCGGTATTGATATTCAACCAGAGGAAATGAATAATTGAATATAGATATTTCAAAATTTGACAATACGGATATTAAAAAAAATATATTACAGAAAATTTTAGTGACTTAACTTGAAAAATACAAAACGTACAAAACTTTTTATAGTGTTTCCACCAAACTGGGTGTACGTCCACTTCCAGCCTCCCATGAATTTTTTACTATCAATTTAATGATACAAACTTGATTGCAGATTCAATTTAAACATTTGCGGTATTTCTTCACAACACCATTTTCCTAATCCTACACATATTAGCTCACTCTCTCTAGACTCAAAGCAGTGACTTACTCTTTGGTCTTCTCAAATTTTAGTACAGGTGAGAAGGAATTGTCAAGGATGAGAGGCTCTAATTCTCAAATTTGACAAACTTAATTTTAGAACTAATTACACTCAAAAAGAAGATTAAAATAATATCACATAATAAAACAGAGTGTATGACTTGTAATAGCAGAAAGTAGTGAATGCTTTAAGACTTGATTATTCAGAGAAAATTAAATTCGAGGATTCTGTTTCTTCACATATCATGTGTGGTATTTATTGTTAAATTGAAGAAATCCATTGCAGGGTTGTTGAAACCGGACGTTACTCATTTAATGTCCATCAATTAATATTCTACAACAATATCCATTTTTTGCACTGAAACTTCATTCTCTTACCGGCGCCACTTTCTTGTTAACCAATCGAAAATTGTTTTCACTGCATTTAAATGTTAGTTTTGATCAAAATAAAAATATTCAGATATGTAGCCGTTGAGTTCAAATTTGTTTCGAAAATTTGATTTCTGACAATTTCAAGTCGATAAGTCTAAATAACACATCGACCTAAATTCAAAAAATTAGTATTGAGTTCTTGATTGACTAGATCGACATGGGAGTACTTGGGTTAACAAGGTCATGTTTCAAATTAAATAGGTGGACCCGTAGGCTTGAATTGGTCAACATGTTCTGATGTGTCGACAAGTTTCTAATTTGACGTCGACATATTTTTCTTAAGAAACAATAACTTATTCGATATGTTCTAAGTTCACATCGACATACTCTTATGTGCACATAAAATCGTGGACCTGTCTTTTGAAATTGGTCAATGTGTTAAGTGTGTCAACAAGGGTTAAATGTAGGTTGATGTGTGATTTCTAAAGGTCAAATTACATTAGGTCGACATGTTCTGAATATATATTGACACACTACTATACTTATAAAAATTGGTAGACTGTCTTCTAAAATTAGTTGATGTGTTAAGTGTGTCGACAGAGTTAAAGTTTATGTCATCGTGTGATATCTAAGCAACAACTTACATCAGGTCGACATGTTCAAAGCTCACGTCGACATGCTTTTGTGCTTGAATAACATTGGTGGACCTATCTTTTACAATCGGTCGATGTGCCTATCATCTCAACACAGTCAACATGTAGGTCGTTGTGTGCCTTTTAAGGAACAAATGAATTAGGTCAACAAGTTACCGTATATGTCGACCTTTTTAGATTTTTGGCTTTTGTTTGTCGATGTGTGAAAAAGGTAGGTTGTTATATTCCTAAAATTGGTCGACATGTCATATTAAATTTGTCTACCTAAAGTCAATAGGTCAATATGTAATAGAATTCAGGTTGACAGGTAATACAGGTTGATGTGTTCTTGGGGATGTCAACATATTTTTACTTAATTAATATGTTATGCTTGTTTTCTTCAGGTTGACAAGGGTTACTATCAGGTCGATATATTTTAAGGTGTGGCTAAAATTGGTTGGCATGGTCTTGAAAATTAGTGGATCTAAGGGGATAGGTCGATATGTGTAAAGAACAGGTCGATAAGGTTTGCAGACTTCTGTTTTCTAAAGACTTTCTGATTTACTTGAACTTATTTTCCTTTAATTTTTTATCCATTTATCTCAATACATACAAAATTGGTTTTTTCCATCCGCGCATGATTATATTCAACATTGAAATCATTTACAAGGTACAATGAATTGAGAGGCAATAAAAAATAAAGAAGTATTTATTTGTCTATTCTCTCCTCATTAGGTAGTCGTAGTGGTTTTCACTCTTCATCCTTTTGATTGCTTGGATTTGGAGTTGCAGAAGAATCGATGAATAGGGTCAAGCTGATGGCTTAGAGCTAGAGTTGAAGAACTGATGATGAGAATAGGTTGAGGTTGAAGAGGTGCGAAGGACCGAAGTAGAGATGATGTTATTGGGGATTGTTAGAACTTTCAAATTTCTTGAATTGATGCATTCAAAAATTACTACAAAAACATGGATTTGACGACAAAATTTAGCAATGAAAAATAATTGTCACTATTTAGCGATGAAATTAGGGATGCAAAACAGGTTTCGTCACTAGTTTGCGATGAAATTAGCGAAGAAAAATTATTCATGACAAAATTAGCAATGAACAGAAATTCATGACTAAATTCATGGCTAATTAGCCATGAAAATATTTTCGTGGCTAATTATTGACGAAAAATTTTTTGTAATTAAATTCGTGGTTAATTAGCGATGAGATATTTTTCATAGTTAAATTCGTGACTAATTAGCAACGAAATATCTTCCGTGGCAAAGTTAGCCATGAAAATCTATTAGTTTGTTATTAAATGTAGCGAGAATAGCAATTTTGTGGCTAAATGTTGCCACAAATCTAATATTCATCACTAAATTTAGCGATGAATATCAATTTTGTCATAAAATGTAGTGATATCATGATGAAATTTATCACTAATTAACCACAAAAATTTTTTCGTAGCAAAATTCAACCACGAATTCATATTTTCATTGCTAATTTCGTCGCGAATTAGCCCAAAAAAAAACTTTATCACAAAATTTAGCTACAAATTTCTCTGTTCATGGCTAAATTCATCGCTAATTAGCCACACAAAATTTTTTGTGGTTAAGTTTGTCGCTAATTTTGGAATTCGTGGCTAATTTCGTGTTTAAATTTTTATACTCTCTTATGAAATATTTTCAACCGTATCTCTCTTTTTGACCCTTTCTGAGTAGCAGAGTTAGGTAAAATATATCGTAAATGTTATAATTTTCATCCAATTAACCATTTTTGATAATAAATGATTCAACCGATCTCTAACGAAATATTATCATTTTATTTATATAAGCATATATTTTATTTTTTGGAGATTAGGTATTGAACAATTCTAGAAAAGTTACAATTTTTTTTATCAATCATAACCTTAAAAGAAGTTACAAATTTGTTTAAATAATCAAGTTATCATAAAAGCATGAAAACCAAGTTCCTCTTATCAATAAACCACACGACAAATATTTTTTCGTCTCTAATGTTGTTGTAAATTTTCAAAAACTATTTTTTCATTATTAATTTTATCACAAATAGTTAATTCGTTAATAAATTCTTTGTAAGAAATGGATAAAAAATAGATTTCATTTCAAAATTCATTGCTAATTAACGATAAATAATCACTTTTGTCACTATTTAGCAACGAATGCTCTGTTTATCACAAATTTTAACAACGAATATTCTATACATCGCAACACTTAGCAACAGACATGGTGTATCACTAATTTTAGCGATGACCACAATGTCCGTCGTGTGATGAACGATCTGTCTGTTACTAAATTTAGCGATGCACGGCGACGGACATGCTGTCCATTGCTAATTTTAGCAAGACCATGCAATCCGTTGTTAATTTTAGCGATGACCGTTTTGCCCGTCGCTAAATTCCATTCAAAAAAAATGTTAAGGACTCTTTGATCAACTACCTCTCCAGTCCTCATCCAAGCTCGTCCCTGAACATTAAAGTCAAGCAATTTTTAGATGATAACAAAAAATAGAAGATTGAGGAGCTTCAGGCTTGCCTACCGATGGATAAAGTTAAAGAGATAAGAGAAGTGATGGTCCCTAAGAACTCGAGCAGCACAGATACTTTCTGTTGGGCTAGGAGTGAAAATGGGAATTTCTCAACCGCCTCAGCTTACAGATACTGTCTTCCCGTGAGACGTAGAGGAGTGCAGATAGAAGAGGACTGGACATGGATTTGGAAGTCCATAGGCCCAGAAAGAATTAAGTTTTTCTTTTGGCTTGCGACGTGCAACAAACTGATGACCAACGTGGAAAGGAAGAAGAGACAATTCATCATGGAGGAAGACTGTATGCACTGTAAAGAGTTAGCTGAAACCACCCTCCATGGCTTGAGAGATTGCCCAACTACTAAAGATGTCTGGTGTTTAGTCCTCCTAGGTGTTGAGAGGGTGAGCAGATTCTGGAGTGAAGACTTGGTTAATTGGTTAAAGATTGGCTACAAAGGCTTCAAATATAGCACTTTTTGCATAGGAAGGAGTATATTTGCAGCCACTATTTGGATTATTTGGAAGACCCACTGCAGATACATTTTTCAGAAAGAGCAAGTGCATGTCATGATTGTCGCTAGGTGGGCAAGGAACTTTGGCAGAGAAATTAACCTCACTGCATCTAATAGGATGGAGGAGAACTTAGGAAGGAAAGAGTGGATCAGATAGCTCCCTCCTAAGAGCAATAGGCTTAAACTTAATATTGATGGCTCTATTATGCCCAACGGGCATGCTGCAGCAGGAGGAGTTTTAAGGATAGAAAAGGGAGAGTGGTTGGCAGGTTTTGCTCTTAACGTGGGTGTTTGCTCAGTCACTAGTGCAAAGCTTTGGGGAGTCGAGAAGGGCTTTCCCTTGTGAAGAAAAAGGGATTGAAAAATATTGAGCTGGAGGTCGACTCCATGGCCATCATCAACCTGCTCAAAGGAGGAGGCTCTTCGGAGCACCCTCTTGAAGCTATTGTCAAAGATTGTTAGGAGCTCATGCAAGAGACCATGATTGCGGAGGTGCGACATGCTTTCAGGGAGGGCAACAGATGTGCTAATCATCTTTCTGCCATTAGTCATGACTGCAGTCTGGGATTCCATGAATTCACTCTTCCCCCTCCGATTTTGAGTAGCTTGCTTTAGGAGGATGCGCTTGGCATCAAGATTCTAAAGTCCAAGAAGAGAGCCAGCCCAGATGCCCCAAGAGGTTTAGGCTTGGGCCTGGGCCCATAGTCTGTTTTCTTTGTTGTGTTTGTATCTATCTTTCACAAAAAAAAAAAGAAGTCAATAAAGTTAACGGTCCAATTTTCAAAGTCCACGTATGGTCCGTTGTTTCCGATTAATGGTCCAATTTTCCAATTGTCTTACCCAACATGTCGAAGTCAATTAATATTCCAATTTTGTCTCGACACAACATGTGGGTCCATTGATTATGAAGGGAATTTTACTCACTTTTCTTTACAATATTTTTTTGGAAAATTCTTTCTACAAAAAAAATTCCTAAATTCTAAAATTTTTTGGAGCATAATATTTAAAAATTATGCATAAAGTTGATTTTTGGAATAATTTTGTACATAAGCAAGTGTACAAAATTATCAAAATATTTTTCTTGGACCGAAAAATTTTGGAAAAATTTTCAAAATTTGCCAAAATTTTCTAAACTCAAATTTTGGATCATACATAAAATTAATTTTGAACATAATTTGTACATAAGGGGGTATAAAATTAATAAAATGCATTAACTAATTTGATTGCACTTTTCTATTAAAATTTTATACATTTTAGCATGACAAAATTAATTAACATTATTATCCTGGTAATCAATATAATTTCTAAAATTAATTAGTGTCTAACCATAACAATCATAATCAAGTAGAAAATTATATATAAAAGTAAGATCACATTAGGAAAAGAATAATTTGTAAAGAAAATTAATTTTATATAATGAATCTTATCGCATATAAATTTTTGTTACATAAAAAAATAAAATTTGAAAAAAGATATCAAAATAACTATTTTCAATGGTGATCTACTTGATTGAAATCCCTTTTCTATGTAATACCACAAGTGCGTTTGATTTAGTGTATGTTTAGACTAATTCTGTCAAAAAGATGAGCATAAGTTTAAAACTGGCTTTGTTTTTAAATGGTTTCATATAACCCACTACCTAGCTAGGAAGCTAATCGATATATTAGAGAGGTCGTCTTATAGGATTAAGTAAAAAATAATAAAGTGATCAAAAACAGATTAGCTGTATGATAATTTTCTAATTAGACCACAAACATTAAGAAATGAGCTGTTCTTGGAAATTTTATTGTAAGGTTAAATAAATTTAGTTGAATTAGAAAATTATCTCACAAACAATTTTTATGTAATAAATTTATTTTTATACGTTTGTATAAGTTCTCATATATAGTTAGTAAATATATTTATTTATTTTGTAGTATTCAAAACTACAGATTTAAAATCTAATTTTTCCAATTTAAATTGATAGAATTATAAGAAATGGAGGAAAATGGTATTTCTTCATTTGGTCTATTTGGACATTGATTATACTATTAGAAAGGACGAGTCACTTCCAATGACCGATACCAGTTTAGTGGCTAATAAGGCTCTTTATGAACATTGGGAGCGATTTAATTGCCTAAATACCATATTCATAAAAAGCAAAATTTTGGCTGGTATTCATAACTCGATCAACCAGCATACCAATATTCATGCTCCTCTTAAAACTATAGAAGAGCAATTTGCAAAATCGGAGAACGTTTTTGCCAGTGCCCTTATTAAGCAATTCTCCTCCAAAAGGTTCACTACTGTCTACGGCATGCACAAACATGACTCAAGTAAAATCCCTAAAAGTTGAGATGTTCGAATCTTTTCCCATGTACTTTATACTGAACTCTCTTTTGCAATCTTTGATCCTTTTAAAATCTCTTACAACACATGTAAGTAGAAATGGTCTATCAATGAGTTGTTAGCCAAGTGTGTGCAGGACGAAAGAAGACAGTTGATGGAGATGAAGTAAGATTTTACAAGTGCACATATAGTAGTGCAAGGAAGGAAGAAGGGTAAGTCCAAACAGGAACAAAAGGGTATAAAACCGAAAATAAACATAAAGAAAGAATCGAAAAGGTTTTTCTATAAAAAGAAGGGATATAAGAAATAGAATTGTACCAAGTACAAGTCATACCATCTACATTACAAATGTATTGTTGGGCTTGCAAAACCAAAGCAGTTTGTAGGTCGTAAACAACTCATATATTCAAGCAACAAGATAACCTCACGAGTTAAGAGTATTGGCAATTGCAAACTCATTCTAGCAAGCAAACATGTCTTCAAATTAGACAAAGTGTTTTATATACCTAAATTTTCTCTGAAATTAATTTTCATTTCAAAACTTGTACTTTTCAGTTAATTTTTCTAATTTAGTAATAAAATGACATTATTTTTTATTCAAATGTCATTGGTTATGGTCCATTATTTGATAGATTGTATGGTATTATTTTACAAGACAATGTTTATATGAATGTAACACATATAAGGGTTAAAAGAAGTGTTATTGAGAAAAACTTTTCTATATCGTGGCACCAAAAATTAGGATACATTTTCATGAAAAGGATAGAAAAGTTGGTAAAAGATAGGATATATGATACCCTAACTTTTCCGACTTTGAGACTTGTATTAAGGGAAAACAAATCAACAAAACTCAAAAAGGTATAGGGAAGAGTTCAGAGTTACTTAAGATCATATATATAGACATTTGTGCTCCAGCTATAGATTCGTATGGTCATAGTTATTTTATTTTATTTATATATGACTATTCATGATATATATATATATATATATATATATATATATCTCTATATCTATATTTTTTGTCATAAAGACAAAACGTTGGATGTCTTTAAAATTTTCAAGACAGAAGTAAATAAACAATAAAGTAAGCAAATAAGGTTGTGAGATCGGATAGATGTGGGAATACTATAGAAGATATATAGAGAATAAACAAATATCAGGTCCATTTATAAAATTCCTTCAGGAAAATAAGATTGTTACCCAAAACACCATACCTGATTTACCTGACCAGAATGAGGTAGTTGAAAGAAAGAATAAAACCTTGTTTGATATTGTTAGGAGTATGATGGCTAACTCTAAGTTGCCTAATTTCTTGTGAATTGAATCTCTCAATATGGCAGTGTATATCTTAAATAAGGTTCCAACCAAAACTGTAGTCAAAACTTCTTTCAAGTTATTTAAAGGTTGGAAATTTAGTTTAAGACATGTACGCATTTAATGTAATCTTGTAGATATAAGAGTTTACAATTCACGAGAAAGGAAACTAGATCCAAGGGCCATGAGTAGATACATTATCGATTATGCTGATAAGTCCAAAGAATACCAGTTTTATTGTCCATCTTATCACACTATATTTGTGAAATCTAGAAATGTTAGATTTCTAGAAATGACTTGGTCAATGGGAGAGACTATTTTCAGAACTTAACTCCTAAAAAGAACCCATCGAGTATCCCATCAAATTCAAGTATCAAATTAGTTGTTATCCAAAATGACCCTCAAGTACCTATGGACAAAATCAGGATACAAATGACAACCAAAAAATTGCACAAAGAATTGACCAAGATCAAGTTAGTCAACCTTTTCCTATAGACAATGTTGAACTTACATTAAGGAGATCCACTAAAGAAAGAAGGTCAATTATACCTGATGACGATATAAAATACATTCAAAAGTCTGACCATAATGTCAAAGCCATAAAGGACCCGAATACGTTTTCACAAACTATGAGATTTGAGACTCAAACTAATAGTTGAATACCATGAAAGATGAGGTGGACTTCATGAGTAGAATGAGTCTATAACCTTGTAGAGTTGTCAGATGGGTAAAACTCATTAGGTATAAATGGGTTTTCAAAACTAAAACTGACTTATTAGGTAATATCGAAAAATACAACACTAAATTCATTGCCAAAGGGTTTATCCAAAAGGAAGGAATCGACTACTAGGAAATATTTTTTCCGTTATATAAGAAAGATTCTCTCTGCATCATACTAACACTTGTTGTACATTTCAACTTAGAATTGCAATAAATGGATGTGAAACCGGCTTTCCTTACTGGGGAACTAGAAGATGAGGTTTATGTGTGTCAACATGAATGATTCTCCTCTAGTGGTAGTGAGTACTTAGCGTGCAAACTCAAAAAATCCATATATAGGCTGAAATAAGCCTCCCGCTAATGATATTTGAAATTCCACAATGTAGTCACTTCATTCGGTTTAGAAGAAAACATTGTGGATCGATGTATATATCTCGAGATCAATGGGAGCAAGTTTTATCTCTTTATCCAGTTTGTGGATATATGCTACTTGTCACCAATGATAAAGGGATGTTGTATAAGCTGAATAGTTACTCTCTAAAAATTTTGAGGCGAAAGATTTAAACAGTACATCTTATGTTATCAGCATAAAGATATATTAAGGTAGATCCCATAAGATTTTTGAAACTATCTCTAGAAACTTGCATCAACAAAATGTTTAAGAAATAAAGGATAGAGAACTGTTCACCAAGTATAGTCCAATTGTGAAAGGAGATAATCTCAATTTGGACCAATAATCTAAGACAAATTTGGAAAGAAAATAGATGGCTAACATTCCATATATTTCTACAATTGGAACGCTCATGTATGCATAGGTCTATGCAAGACCTGATGTAGCACATGTTGTGAAGATGCGAGAAAGATATCAAATTAACGTATGTTTATAACATTAGATGGCTGCAAATAAGATATTGAGATATCTATAAAATATCAAGAAGCATATACTTACATATAGAAAAACTGACAGCCAGGAAGTAGTCAGGTATTCGGATTCAGATTTTGCTGACTATGTTGATTCCCGAAAATCAATATTGGGTTACCTCTTCATGATAGTCGATGGTGTTGTATCGTGGAGGAGTTCTAAGCAAATACTGATTGCGACTTCCACTATGCAAACTAAGTTCGTAGTGTATTTTAAAACTACATCACACGTGGTGTGGTTTTAGAGTTTCATATTCAGGTTTAGAGTTTTAGATTTTATAGATAGACCATTTTGTATATTTTGTGATAATTCAGTTACTATACTTTTGATTAAGAATAATAAGTGGTAGTCAAAATAAACACATCAACATAACATATTTAGCTATTACGAAAAGAGAGTTAGAAAATAAAGTTATAATTCAATACATTAGTACTGAGTATATGTTGGCTGATCTCTTAATCAAAAGTATAGCACCAAGTAGGTTTGAAGATCATGCTATAAACATGGGATTATTGTCTTATTTAAATGAAACTAAGAGTTGAATATTTTCAATTTGTTTTGAGATAAATTTATTAAGTTTAGATCCCGAATAAATGTATAGTTTATTTATAAAATAAATGTCACCATAAGATTAGAAAATAGAGTATATTATGGTACACAAAAGATAATACTCGCTTTTAGAAGACTCATCGCAATGACTCATATACTTCATTTTCATAAGAAATTGACTTGATTTTGACTTCAAGTCGATTTATTAAGTCAAATGGGATAATGTTAGAAATTTCAAATTCCTTGAGTTTATGTATTCAAAAATCAAATTAATGGGAAAAATATAATCAAAAGAGAATAAATATAATAAAAAAATGAAAAAAAAATTGAATTGGGTTGCATTTGGCCGGAATTTGGTGGCCCATTCAAATCTCTACACAATTAATCTTGTTTTTTCATTTTCAATATTTAATTACATTCTCATAACATCCAGTAATAATTTAGAAACAATTATAGGATTTTAATGGCTCTTTAATAGTTGAGAACCTATATAAACCCCTACCTTGTGTATTAAATCCCTAAATCCAAATTTTGTAATTTCACACTATCTATTGAGTGAAATTGAGGGTTTAGAAGAGTTGTACACATCCCAAAAATCGTTTTGGTGGTTTTACAGTCGTTGGAAGTAAAGTGAAGAAGAAATGTATGGTGAAGGTAACCCCAATTCCCCTTTTTCGCTTCCGCTCTATCTTGACTTAATTTTTACATTAGAAACATGCATCAGGTTGTCATGCATTATAATAGGGATGACAAGAAGGGCAATCATAACAGTGGCGGAAAGATAGGTGAAAATGACATTGTTGATGTTTATTTCATCTTCTTCCTCTAAGTCCTCATCATCATAGAAAGCGACATCATTTTGGTGATGATCTCTTCACTCATGTCATCATCAAGGATTCTCTGACGAAGGCATTTTGATGTTCTTCGCAATCGGATCAACAATGACTCAACCCTTGGATTTGCTTTGATCTTGGCTATAGGATCAGTCTTGTCCTAACTATAGGATCAACCTTGGTTTTGCTAAACCTACTTTGATATTTAGGATTTGTTTTGATCTTCGCATATTTTGTCCTTGGCTAATGGATTTGCTCTTTATCATTTCTATTGGATTTATTTGATATCGGCTATCGACTCACCTTAGTCTAAGCCTTCATAACTCTTCTCGTTTTAAGTGTGTAGGATATGTATTATCCTGTCTGTTAATCTCATACTATATGTAATAACCCATCTCTGAAAAGGGTCTAATTTATATAACAAGAATGGAAGCTAAATGGTTAACTCAAACAATTAAAATATAAATATAAAATAATGTATCATTACTAGTCAACCTTCATAAATTATACTTAAAGAATGATATTGTGGCATAAGTACAACAATTACACCCAACTATTTATAGACATAAAGATTTTAGGAAACATTAAGACTTATGGTGATAAGCAGAAATTTCAAAAAAGGAGTGCATTTATTTAAAATATATATATTTTAAACTTACTCAACCATAGAATTAATCGACACATAACATATGCTTGCAAATGAAATCAGCAAAACTGATGGATTTGTCATGAAAATTCAATTTTGTGTCGCGAACAAAAGAAATGAGAAGGTTGTTGAAATAAGAAAATAGTGATACCCTATTGATGATCAACTGAGTCCCTACCAAAGAATAGTTGTAAACCTTGTGGTAGATATGAAAGTCCATGCATTCTTGCATCATATGGTCCGATACAGTGATTCATCTCTTGCTTGATTTTTGGATAGCCTTTTTTTAGTGTCTCTAATGTTGCCTAAGTTGGTTAATCCATCATCATACTTTTTTTTATATAAATAGATTACTTGTCATTAACCGATATCTAGATTTCATCTGATTAATTCAACTTGAACACTGTGAGACCCTCCATGGAGGGATTTGCTCTCTCGCATTCTATTTTTCTATTGCCATGGTTTGAATTCGAGACATATGGTTAAGAGAGTGCAGCGATGAACTGTTACAATCATAGGAGTTTAGTATCGATCATCGTACTTGTAGCTTGGTTTCTCACTACCACATGGTTGGGATGTTTGTTTAATTTTCTGGTTGTATCTATTCATGAGCAAAATATATATATTTTAATTGTCTATTTATAGAAGTATCTAGAAGTGTCCCCGAATATAGTTTCTAAATAAGTGTACTAATTACTTTTTTATTTCAGAGTTGCAAGCCATTCATCAACAACTTGTGAATTGTCTAGATAAGATCCCAATTCAGCTATATCAAACTAAATGAGCCAAGCCACAGCCCATTATTAGTTTGAAGTCATCTACATAGTTGGCGGATCTATATCTCTTAGCTCAATTAAGCTAGCTAATGGAATTGAATAGAGATACAAGACCTTCAAACTTGGCTTGGATCCCCTCCATTGTGGCCCTAATAATAAGCACGTGCTCTTGTTGATTTTTTTTATATAACTTTTTTTCCTTTTGAGAAATAAAAAAAGATATTTATGTGTTTATTGAATTAAATAATATTATGGTTTCTTAATGTGGAATGAAAACCTAGAATGCCATTCGTCCTACGCCTTTGGATCAAGTGAACACATGCCCTTACATTTCATCTAACCTCCTCCTATATAAAGTTGAAAACCGAGCATTTTTTTCATTTATTCGCCATTAGACCTATAGAAACAATATAATTTGATCTCCTTTTTCTTTTAGCATATCCATTCTCCATCTCATTTGCTTATTCTAACGAGTTATCTTGGCAAAAATTTTAGTAGACATCAAGGTTTGAGAATCCATCAAAGTTTGGAATTGATTGATCCTTAAAAGATTCGGGTATTTATTATTATTTTCTCGCAATATCTTTAATTTCTTGTTCTTCTATATTTGATGGCAAAGCAATTATTTTTTCTAGATGGCTTTTTATCAATATGTCCCAGAATTCTATTTTGTTGTAATCATGAAACAAAATAGCAAAATAAGTTAAATTTTACAAGTTAGTCATCTTTTTCTTTTAGAATGTTAGAAGATTTTAAGAAGAAAAGATGGTGCCTCTATCAAATTCATAAAGATGTTTTTTCACGTGTACCAGATAGACGGTATATAATCAACTAATAACTTAGTCTAATTTTTCTTTCCGATTCTCATTCAAAATTTCGGTTCATTTTTGGTTTTTGCCTCTATGTTCTAGGGTTGATCACTGTTTGTGCATTAATTGTGTTTAACTAGTTAGCATTGAGGATTTTTCTCCCCAATCATTTTTCCCCCGGCATGGTTTTGTTGTTTCTTTGATTTCTTTCTAAATTGTGTGGTTCAATCCATCCCTAGTAAAATCAGTAAAAACATTTCTTGTGGTTGGAAAATATATCATGTGCGACGCATTCTTGTTCTTTCTTTTCATCTCCTCATTGTGTCTTTGAGTAGCTAATTTGGTGACCCGGATATTTAATATATTAGCAAAATCTTGCAACTATTGAATCAACGTTGTTAAGTTATAGCTGGTGAAAATTGTTCTAAGCAGATTAAAGTATTAAGATATTTCAAATAGCATAATAAGTCATTGATTAAGCTAATTCGATGTGTTTCTTTATGTCTCTATTCTCATTACCCTCCCACTATGATTCCAATCAGTTAAGTACTAAGCAAGGTCGCCATTATCGAAGATGCTAAAAAGGCTATAAAATTTGAAATCCACTTTCACATTTGAAATTTTTGTCCACCTATCAGGCATATGCCTCCCATTCATGTAGATGCCAATGTTGTCACAATTTCAACCTTAGAAAGGAGTAATAACAGAAGAACCTAAGACCTTGAAAATAATTGAATTTCTCCATGGAATTCTCAACGGCGCTTAGTTCCAATGGACCTTCCACCATTGGCCATGGCAATTCTATCATCTGAATCATCTTCTTTAGCCAAGTCCTCCAAAGCCATTTCACTCTGATAAATCCCGGATCCATGTTCCCGCATAGAGAGAATTCTAGACATAAAAAATTTCAGAGGGTGAAGTACCCTAGTTAGGCTACAAAGGTCTATGTCAAAACAAGACAACGAATCTTTTTCTAGGCCATCCTTCTTGGCATATGTATGGTCAACATGGATAACGACCACCATATCTATGTCGGAAGCGTAATTCTATTCTTACAACTCTCTTTCTTTCTCTCTCTCAATTGTCATTTACTCAATTGCAAGTATAACAAGTAAACAAATAGCAAACAAAAACTCAAGCCTTCTTATATAGAAATCATCATCCAACAAACTGGTAGTATTTTTGTAACACCGATTTTTGGTGACTATGTATCATGTACTACTTCTCATGATTTTATATATATATATATATATATATATATATGCATCCTTTTGAGACATATAAAATGAAAATTTATTTATCTATTTATTTATTTTGAGGTTTCGTCTCAAAATAACTAAAAATCGAAAATTTTATCGATAAACCGAAAAACTTCTCGGCAAGTGTCAACAAGGCCTAAAGAAGTCAAAAATTGCTAAGAGAAGGCCTACACACTAAAATAGAGATATTTAAATGAAATTTCATATATTTAAGAAATTTCGAAAAAAAATTTATAGGGACCAAAAATGTAAATTTTTAAAAGTTAGGGATTTAAATGCAATTAAAGAAAGCTAAGGGACTAAGTTGCAAACCACTCAAGGATGGACAATTGGAGCTAAATGATTGGTCAAGAGGGAAGCAAGGTTGGTTAGTGGCCACATAGGATTTTTCCATATTCAAAAAATCTTATTGGATAGAAATTTTTGCATAAAACCTAACTAGAATAGCTTATGCTACTTTGTGACAAGGACGTCTACAAGACACCTAATGGAGTGTATGGAGATTGCTTGAATCAACAATTGCATAGTTTAAGTGTTACGACAAGTGGAAGGTTGAGATGATGCATGGAATGATCCAATGGTCAAAAATATTTGGCTAGATTTATAAAAGAATTTGTTTAAGAAGAGTTTGGTTCATTTTCTTCATTCAAACCACCCCTTGCACGAAATATGTAGAGTTATTTTCCATTTTTGAGTTCAGCTATGGAACCAAAGAGGTAAGAACAATTTTTGAAAATTCTTAAATTTCAATTGGAAGTATAGAAGTATTGTGTAGGAATTTATATTCATTGTGATTTGATTTTGTTAAGGTGAAAAAAAAATTCAAGAATTCAAAGGAAGTGTTGGTGTTATTGATAAAGAGATCTTACAAAGGAGGTAATATGTCCTAACTTATGTTAAGATTAAATTATTTGA
Organism: Dillenia suffruticosa; assembly: GCA_033439265.1. Lineage (NCBI taxonomy): Eukaryota > Viridiplantae > Streptophyta > Magnoliopsida > Dilleniales > Dilleniaceae > Dillenia > Dillenia suffruticosa. Next base: position 19,942,452 of record JAVTVX010000015.1, on the reverse strand, counting down.
TGAATAGTTACTTTGGTATCCAAACTAGCATACTAGATAACGATTTCTAAGTTGAGTTTTATATAGTCTTGCTACGATATCTCATTCTGTAAAAATCAAAATCTAAGATATTCATTTCTCTATAAACTAGACTTCCTAAGGCTTAAAATAGCATATCATGTGAGGCATTTCATGAAGGAATCGATTTTTGGTGATTTTTGGAAGTTTAGCATGTTTCACCAATTTTGTTTCATGTCCTGTGTACAACTAGTTAATTATGTAAATGTTTTAGGTATCTTCTGTACAGAATTTAAAGAAATGTTAAGCATAAAAGTTTTAGATCTCGCTCTTATCTTTAATTTGAGATAAAAATCACTTGAATCGGAGTTGTAGGCAGAAAGTTATAGTATTTTTACTATAACTGTGTCGAAGTAGTTTTAAAACCGAAACTGAGATGAAAATAGAATTTTATAAAATTATATGTTTAAAATTTGAGAATGGTCTAAACTAGAAAGTTATCCTCACTCTGAGATAAGAATCACTTAAATTGGAGAAGAATATAGAGAGATGAAAATTCTCCCAAAACTACGCAGAATTGGTTTTAGGAACTTAAACTGAAAAAGTGATAAATTTTTCTAAATTCGTATGTTTAGAATTTGAAGTTGGCCTGAACATAAAGGTTGGAGATATATTTCTTAACTTTAAGAGAAAATTTAAATCATTTGAATCTGATAAAGATTTTATAAGATATCGTGATTTTACTAAATATGCGCGTGATAGGTTTTGTAGAAATTTTTCTCTAAGTATGAAATTTGAGATTTAATCTTATAAAAGAGAACATTTTATATGTATCTTGTAATCCGACGACATAACATTGAATTGATAAATGATGCATATGGTTTAAACTTAGGCTTAGGGTTTGAGGGGTGATTCGTTCAAGAAACGATGACAGTTAGGGGAGTGCGTACCTTCCTCAGTTGAGATGAGTGGAACGAACTATTTTGACTTTAAATGAGAAATAATTTTGATCATGATTTTATAAATAATTTTGAAATGTGATTTAGAAATGATTTAGTGTTTGTGGCATATCCTGAAATGTTGTTCGGTATGATATTATGGTTACTTGATAGTGCCTTGTTTTTACGAATAAAGATTTATGAATGATGACATATGGCACATGTGTATGATTATGGGATGGTGTATAGTGGCTATAGCGCATTCCCTACCACGGTATTGAGCATTTACCCAACGGGGTGACATGGTGGGGTAGCACGGGAGCACGGGGTTTGAGTCCCATGTTTCTGTCCAACAAATCCAATAAACGAGCACCACATGAGGACCGTGTCACCACGTGAGGACCGTGTCAACACCAAGGGAAGGGGGAAAATATACATGTTTTATTCTTATGACATTTTGGTGGCCCCTTAGTGGATTTTACTCTAATTAAGCCAAACTATGGGTATAATACGTTTTTGACACCCGATTGATACATGAATGATGATAAGAATGCCTATTATTTTGAATTACACGATATATTTGCAAAAGAATGAAATATAAATTTGAAAATGATATTTTGATTTGCAACTCTCACAAATTCATTTATTGTCATTAACAGTCATTGCACCTCACTCACTGAATATGCGGATTATACTCACCCCTCATAATTACATTTTCAGCTTGTATTGTATTGACTTACGTTGAGATACTATACCACAAGGTTTACCGAGAGACACTATCGGGTATGTATTCATACCCACTCTTGTTTACCATTGGACCATGCATATAAATGTTATATGTAAATTGGAGGTAAATGTTTTAAAAAAAAAATTCTAAAGATTTTCTTCTTCTTTCACTGTATGATTTGATTTAGGATAATAAATAGGGTTGTGATATTAGACATAATATTGGTCTTGCATTACCTCGATGTGCGAGTAGGGTATACCCGTATTTCGAGGAGTCGTGGCAGTCTGTTCGCGTGCTTGACCTGCGGGTCTAGGCGTGACAATTTTTATTTAGTTATATTATTCAATTTAGATGGCTGGATGGAGACGCACATGATAATCTTTAGTTATAATCACCAAATCTTTAGTTATATCCAAAATTAAAATACTTTATAATATGATTTCGATAGTCATAATCACATGTTACAAGTGACAACTATTTGTTTTCCAATAATTCATAAAATCGTATCACTATAAATTCAAACTTTTGGACATTTAATTGGTTCGCATTTTTCCCCGATGAAAAAAATATTTTTTTCATGTGGTACATTGTTTAAGCGAGGCCCATCAACAAGGTTCCGTAAATAAAACCCCATCAAAGTCTGTTTTCTTTGAACAAGGGTATTTCCCCTTCATCTAAACAAAATGGAAATTTGTCAAGTTCTATGCATTTTAAGCACAACAATGATTCTTGTGCTAGTGCATCAACAATGTTATCACGGAGAAGCCTTATTCTTTCAACCAGTTTCAGGAATCTGAGTGAGGATTGTCCAAGCCATAGTGTCGATTCCTTTGGATCTCTATCAAGATTCATGACAAGTTTGGTGTACACCTCATGATTGATCGAGTGAAAGAAGTTGATCATTTCTTTCAAGGTATCTGAAGTATCCATGGTTTTGCATTTGGGATTTTTTTTTTCTTGTTTTTGGTTTTTAACTGATGTGGCCATGAAAAGATAGGCGAGCACAATGTTATGTCTAGTGCTTTGTTCTTATAGGGAGGGGTAGCTCACCATTGATAAGAGGAAGCAATGTTTGAGGGTAGGAATGTAGGAATTGTGTTGGGAATCTTTTGCATGCAAAAAATGGAAAGGGAAATTTTTCTAATTTAGGATTTGAGATGATTTGCATGTTCTTAAAACCTTTTATCTCATCATATTTTCTTAAATAAATATTAGACTGGTATTTTAAATTATTACATGTGATAAAGTTGATTTTAATAAAGTCGATAATATGGAACGATAACAAAAATTCCACTTATTACATCTACATATCAAAATTATCTACTGAAACATTAATACTGATAATAAATATTTGTTGAATTTTTATGATAGAGAAGAAATTTAGAGCATATTTATTTTGATTCTAAGATTACTATAATATAATCTACTAATCAAGTAGATACATTAAAATTATTTTAACTCAAATAAATTTAATTAGAGTTATACTTCAAAATAAATACTACATTAGTTACAGAAGTGAACAAATAAATATTTATTGTTTTGTTTTTAAAGTAAGTGTCTTTTTATATATTGTCTATCTATATAATATCCACAATCGAGTCCATGAGAAAAATAGATATGTACTATTATATTATCAATTATTTAATAACTTTTCTCCCATTCATTATTGGAACTTGATAAATTTTAAAAATATTCAATACAATATAAAATTTTATCATTGATTTAAGTTTTCATATATTCAACTAGGATGACCCAAGATGTGATATCTGATATAGCCGGTGTTGGAAATGGGTATCAGGTCACTCATGTGGGTTTGACCTGACCCAATATACTTTTTATTTGAAATTCAAATTAGGGGATAAATATAAAGGGATGAGTCGTTTTTTGTGCAAAAACTAACTCTTAACTCCCCCTTTGGTTTTGAATTTCAAAGGGAGTTGGTTATTTGCACAAATTGAGAAATGCAAAATATCTATATATATATATATATATATATATAGGCTCTTCCCTTTTATTGTGTAAGGAGACAAAAAAACAATTTGATATACATTTTTTTAACAAAAGGGAAAAACAAGAGAACACCAACATCATGAAGGTTCTTGGAGATCTGGATCTATACCACGTTCAGAAATTCTAGGATTGTGAAATCAAAGGCAAATCTATATGTAATTGTTCTTTAGAACTGTATATCAAATGGTTTAGTGATTCAACTCTAAATTTTGAAAATTTTATTTTTTATATTTCAATTTTAAATATGAAGATCCATATTCGATTGTTGTAAAAGAATCATCAATGGTATCAAAGCATGAAAAGATTGTTTCATAATTTTTTTGATGTGAAAAATAATATGAGCTATGTTAAATGACAAGTTAGAATATTGTTAATGGTAACATTCATTCCACTTTAGGAAATGCACTAAAATTTTAATAGAAAAATGCCCATAATATAAAGAATAATCCTACAAAAAATCATGCATGCACATTTAGTATTTTTGGAGATAAATGAAATCCTAGCTGAAACTTTATAGGCTAATATCTCCTTGCATAGTGTATTTCATTATTTAAAATTTATATGATTAGATTCCTTGCTAAAAACCCTTTTTTCAACCATATAAAGAATGTGCAAAATGGATTACAAATGAAGGAGATATGGCCTTGAGAAGTTAGGGTCGAATTGTAAAATTTTTAAATAGGGAGGAAAAAGATGAACAGTAACATGTGACAAATCTCACTTTCGGCCGTGCATGCGTGAGACCCAAACTCTAGGCTTTAGGCATCTAATCTGAAAACAGATACCACCATTGGAATCAGAGACAGAGAAAATAGGGGATAGCCAGAATCTGGAGGACTGAAACCACCAAGAAGGCGGTGCGTAGAGGTCACGCGCCGCCCTGGGCGAGTGGACACGTAGTCTACATTGCCTGCCCTCCCGATGGCATGTGAAGGCGTGTGAGGCATCATTTCTGATCGAAAATTTTATGGAAATTATTTACATTCTCTGTAGATTTTTCTATAATTTTTACCATATTTTTCTAAGATGAAAATTATTTTTTATTGATTTTAAATTAATAAAATCATCAAAAAATTATAGAGAAATTAATTTTTAGTTTTAAAAATTTTTTTAAAATTTTTCATATGTTTAGAAAATTATTTTGTAATAGTTGGCTACCTAAATTAAATTTTTTTAATACCTATTTGATTATGTGCTCATTGATTTGTGTATAGAAAATTTGTTTTTTCAACATAAATTAATTAAATATTTGAACATAATCATTAGAAATGATATTTTAAAATTTTGTGATTAGTTTTATGACCAATTTGATGTTTACCCTATTTTTAGAATATGGTGTAGATCAGACTTACTCTTATCATTCTCCGGGGGAAACATAAAGACGAGAGGATTCCAGAGTGTTTGGCAAAATTAGATATAGTGATAAATTATAAAATGAATCCAACATACACTTTATCACAATACTTGAGGGTTATGAGTCAGAAACGTTATGAACTTCTACAATTGGGTCACTGGTTTGGGGGAGATGAAACTGAGATTAATAAAATAAGGAATTTTTTCTCTGATGATCTGACTACAATGGCTAATCAAATAATAGAAAATAATGAACGGATTATTCTCAAGAATTTCACACTAAAATTACTTGAAATGTGGAGAGTTAAACAAAAAAAGATTACAATGAAAAAATCACTATCTTTAAAGATAAACGATTCTACATCACAAATTGTTAGGAGATTTGCTCCCACTGATAGACTTTCAAAATGAATGATCCATATGGTTACTCGTATGTATATGGAAAAAAAAAGAATGAATTAATGTACTTTTTTTTCTTTGTAACATTGTTGTATTGACATGAGTAGTAGACCATTTTTTTATATGAGTATGTATTTAGAATGTCTTTAATATTGTAAAAGCAATGCATATCTATGTGAGTATGCATGTATGTGAAAAAGATGTGTTATTATTTCACATGATTCTAAATACGTAAAGTATTTTTAGTTGAAGGTTTTGAGTTGGAAGAATTTAACTAATTCTCATCTAAAATCTATTTAATTTTGTTGGTTTAAAAATTAAATTTATGATAATCAAATATTTAGATCATGAATGATAATTGGAAATTTAGTGAACTTTCGAGTTTATACCTTGTGTTTATTTATCATAAATGTTGATTTTAATCACAAAATTGTATGCATTAAATGAGTATAAAAACTCATAATTACCTCTCTTTGAAACCCAGACCATGACATCAAAATTTATAATAGCAGACCTTAGCAAGAGTGAAAAGTTCAATGGCAATAATTATAATATTTGGAGCTATAAGATATGGTATGTGTTGGAAGAGCAAGATGCCTTAGAGGGCATCAACCATATTATGCAAGACCATAGAGTAAGAAACAATGCTTAGCACATAAGAGATCAAGAAGCTTACCAAGCATGGAAGAAGCAAGATTCCACTGGATGTGGTATCCTGGTCAATTCTGCTATTGATGATCTCATTTACAAATGTAAATAATTCCCTACTGTTCATGACATATGGGTAGAGAGAAGTATGGAGCTACTAGTGTACCCATTTGAGACAGTTGACTATCAAGTTTGATACGTATAAAAAAAAAGCTGATCACAACATCAAATAGTATATGAAGACCATGTCAGATAAGAGAATTGAAATTAGCTGATCACGTTCTCTCTAATGAGCAGTAGGTTCAGGTTTTAATCTGATTCATTCTAGATTAGTGGGAGTACTTGAAAATCAATCTGACTCATAATGATAGTATTAAAACTTTCTCTGATATTGCTCACCACATGGAACTCGAAGATGAGCGGTTTAGTACCGCAAGATCAATTTCTAATATCTTTGTAGCTAAGTCTAGTTCCCAAAAAGTTTCGAGCTTTAAGCACAAGGGGAACAAGAACGAGGGCAAGAAAGGGAAGGAAGCTGTAAAAGAGTCTAAGAAGAACAATTCCAACTGCAAGAATAAACGAAAACAATTTTGGAAGAAAAAGAACAAGAGCAAGTTAAAGTACTACAATTGCAACGCTTTTTGTTATTTCGCTCGAAAATGCCCCAAACCGAAAAAGATAGCACCTTGTTACGCTTCTCTAAGTGTTGTAAATGTCTCCACTATTATTTTAGTTTCTGAATCTTATCATGTGTAGATTATAGACTCAAGAGCAACAGATCATGTGACAAGAGATCAGGAAGTATTCGTAGATTTCGTCGAATTCCTCCTAGTGCAAAATAGATATACGTAGTAAACAATATGATAGTAGAGATCAAAGGGATTGGCACTTACAAACTAGAATTACGAAATGGCCAAACTCTAATCTTGCATGATATTCTCTATGCACTGGAGATTCGACAAAATCTAGTTTCTGCTGTTGTTCTTCTTAGGCTTGGTTATGAATTGAACTTTCTCATAATAGAGTTTGTATCTATTACGATGGTATGTATTATGGTTCTGGATATCTCATTGATAACTTTATCATTTTGGATTATGACAAACAAATATTTAACTATTATGTTAATCGTTATATTTCGTTAAATATTCGTTCTTCTAGTAATGTTAATGTTGATGACAAAATATGACATGCTAGACTTGGTCACATTGAGCAAGATAAGATAAATCGACTAATGAAATCATGACTATTGGGTTCGCTTATTAAATTTGATTTATTGAATTGTAAATATTGTTTTGCTGGGAAGATAACTCGAAAACCATTCGGAAATGTCATAAGAGTTAAATTTCCATTGCAATTAGTTTACTTTGACATTTGTGATTGTTGACCTAATAGAGTTTTGATAATAATGAAGTGAAAGAAAGGAAGTTCAAGAAAATCATAAAAATAACAAAAAAATTTAGAAGTCTAAAATTCATGTCGACTTGACTAGGGAACACATCGACCCGCATAGCAAGTCCACCAATTGCAAGCACTGTGTCGACCAATTCATGATATCCACACACACATCGACCTGTATATATGTTCGTATCGACTTGAGATATAAAACTTCTATAGAAAAACATAAGTCTAAACACATCAACATACACTCAATCATATTGACCTGAACAGTCACAAATGGCAATCTAAAATAACACATTGACCAATTTCTGAAACACATCGACCTGCACAAATTAGATATCGACACACTGAGTAAAAATTACATTAGGACATCGATGTCTCTACTAACTGTATCGACATGAAACAATCACATTATTGATGAATAGTAATACATCAACCAATTCTCATCACCACATCAACCAACTTCACTTATGAATAGTGATACATCAACCTATATGGACAACACATCAACCTGGTAGTCTTTGTCTCTAAAGCACACACATTAACCCACTATTATACTTGTCAACATATCTAAAAACACATCAACCAATTTGTTCATCAGGTCCACCAATTTAACCAATGAATAGTGATATATCAACCTATATGACAACACATCAACCTATTGGTCCTTATTTCTGAATTACACACATCGACCCACCTTAATTCTTGTCGACCCGTAAAAACACATCGACCACTCCACAAATTTTTCACTTGAATAGGAACGTTTCGATGCATGTAGCATAACCTATCAACTTGATGTTTGTTTACTCATTAAAAACACACATCGACCTGCTTTCCTTCTGTCGACAGAGCACATACACAATAACCAATTTAGTTGCACACGTTGACAAATGTCCTACCTGAACAGGAACATATCGATGCATTAAACTGATTTGTCGACTTAGTATTCATTAAAGTCTTAATATTACACATTGACCTAGTCACATTCTTGTCGACATGTATATACATATCGACCAATTCAAAATCATGTGTCCACCTATTTTATTAGGCACAATTTCTTGCCGAGCCACATGGTATCTTATCGACCTGTTTTGATAGAAATACACTATAAAGTTTTTGAATTCGAATTGATGTCTATATTAAAGTTGTCAACCTATGTGTGTCAAAAATCAGATTTGTGAAACAAATTTGAATTTAATTGATATCTTGTTTTTTCAATTTCTAAAATGTTTCATTTTGTATTAAATCTAACGTTCAAATGCAGCTTAAGCATGTTCTGATTGGAGTAAATAAAAAGAGGTGCCAATAAAAAAAATGAAGTTTCAGCACGAGGGAAGGAGCTATTGCAAAGCTTTAATGGTGAAGATTAAATGCTCAACGTTCGGATACAATAACTACCACCAACCCTCAATAGATTTATTCAATACCTCAATAAATGTTGAGGAGCTGAAGTAGAAAGGGGTTACCAGATTTGAATACTCAATTGAATGCTCTAAAATTTTCTACTACTTCCTTGTGTATTTCTTAAATTCTCTCCAACTGTTCAAAATCAAAATGTTTGTTCTTAAATTGTCAAATCTAAAGAAAAAGACCTTCAACCCTTGACAGTCATTTTCAGATCAGTACAAGTGTCAAAAATTAAGGAGTAAGTATTACTACCTTAATTTCAGAAAGTCAAAAATTCAATCTGTATAAGATTGAATAGAAATGTTCAGTAGGAATAGTGTTAAACGTTGAGTTTGAACCTGTAATCAAGTTTATAATCTAAGTTATTAGTAAAAAATCCAGAGGGAGTCTAGGAGTAGACGTACACCGAGTTTGGTGGAATCACTATAAAAACTTTCTGTGTTCTCTATCTTTAAATTTTCGTTCTCTATTATTTTGCTTAAATTTTGAAAAGCTACAAAAAGTCCATATTCAACTATTCACACCCTAGTTGAATAATAGTGGTCTAATGAATGCGAAAACTCAACATGGAGCGTCATATTTCATTACATTTATAGATGATTTCACACGATTTAATTATATTTATTTGATTTCTCAAAAGTCTGAAACATTTAAGTATTTTAGGCGTTAGATGAATGAAATAGAGAATCAAATGGATAGAACAATTAAAACCTTGAGAACAGATCGATAATATGAATATCTATCAGATCAATTCAAAAATCTATGTAATGAAAAAGGAATTATTAGACAATTGACTATTTTTCATACAACTCAACAGAATGGTATTGCTGAGAGATGGAATAAAATATTGGTGAATATAACGAAATCCATGATGGTGTACGTTAACTTGCCTATTTCCTTTTAGGAGATATATTATTAATTGCGGTCTATATTTTGAATAGGGTGTCTTCAAAATCAATACCAACCACATCGTATGAACTTTGAACTAGTAGAACACCGAGTCTAAATGGTCTCAAACCTTAAAAATCAGCAACCTATATTCATGACTCTTCCAATAGGTTTGGAAAGTTTAGTCCCGAGAAAAGAAATGTATATTTATTAGAAACTCCGATCAATCAAAAGGTTATATATTTGTAGGTAAAAGCAATGATGGTACTGTAACAGAAAAAAAAACACAAAATGTGACATTCTGGAAGATGATTTTCCTAACAGAAGTGAAATAGCAAAAGGAAAATCTTTGTTTGAATTAAATAATTCAGATGATGGATCTGTGCCAGATGGATCAAGAGAACTACGAGAAATTGAATCTTTTAATGATCCCAGTGGGAGGGATTCAAGTTCTAATGTTCCCACCAAATTATCAATTCGGAAAAGTGTGTCCAAATATTATTACAAAATTGAAGGGCATGCTTTTATCATTTCTCTACAGGATGAGGATGAGCCTAAAAATGTGAATGAGGTTTTGTCCTATCTTGCTAAAGATGAGTGGGTGAAAGCAATGGAGGAAGAAATGGAGTCGATGAAATCCAACAATAATTAAGAACCGGTAAATCTTTAACCTGGGTGCAAACCTATTGGAAACAAGTGGTTTCTCAAAATTAAACGTAAGGCTGATAGAACAATTAAGAGGTACAAAACTCAATTGGTGGAAAAAAAATATACCCAATAAGAGGGTATTGATTATAAGAAATTTTTTCACCAGCAGTAAGATTTGTCCCCATTCATCTATTGTTGGATATTGTAGCCAATTTAGATTTAAAATTGTACCAAATGGATGTGAAAATTGTTTTTCTCAATGGAGAACTTAAAAAAAAAATTTACATAAAACAACCAGTAGGTTTCATAGTTAAAAGCCAAGAAAACAAAATTTGTAAATTAAATAGATTAATTTGTGACCTCAACCAGTTTTCGAGCCAATGGTATTCGAGATTTCATATAACTGTAATCTCTTATAACTTCGTGATGATAAACAAATATCATTGTGTTTATGTGAAAAAATCCAATAACAAGTCTGTAATTCTATCTTTATATGTCGATAAATGTAAATCTACCTCAGGTTACATTTTTTTGCTGAATAATAGTGTCATCTCTTGGAGAAACAAGAAACAAACGTGTGTATCACTGTCGATAATGGAAGTAGAGTTTGTGGCTTGTGTTTCTGCAATTCAAGAATGTATTTGGTTAAGAAGGTTTTTACAACACTTAGCAATCGTAAACGATTCAGTGGGAATTGTAATAATTTATTATGATAATGAATCAGCTATCGCTTACATGAAAGATTTCAAATATCATGGGAGAACCAAACACATAGATACAAACTATAACTTTATTCGAGACATTGTTGAAAAGAGAGAGCTAGTGTTGAAGTATATGCCTACACATTTAATAGTGGCTGATCCATTTACGAAACCTATATCTAGAAACGTATTTTCAAAGCATGTAAAATCTTTCAGATTGCGTAGAATATAATTATATTTGCATATACAATAATTATGATGTAATGTTTATAATTTTATGACATTTGAATTTGTTCTGTATTTAGAATTCTTATGTCTTGATTTAAAAGTATGTCGGACAAATTTTGGAGATTGGCTCTCTCATACAAGTAATCGCCTCTAATATCTGTATGATATATAGAGATGAGATAATATTAATTTATGGTTAATTAACATATATATGCCGGCTTAATAGAGAACTAAGATTAGATTACCGTTTATATATTTTCTTAGTAATCGAAATGAATTTTTCACAATCCATTACACTTGTCTATGAGATAGCTGTGGTTTTCTCTTGAAATTGTGATGATCATGGAGGATTTATTAGAGGAGAAAGTCAAGTCAAATGTTATCATATACTTGAACTAAGATCTGTACGAAATATTATAATTTTGAAATTGAGACATACGCTTCTAATTGAATAGAAAAGATATCGTAGCACGTATTCCATACCACGTATGCTTTTGTGACCCTATGGGTAATGAGTTTATGAATCCTTTTACCTTATTGTGTGAGATTCAGAGATTTATACTTAATCTCATTCAATACCCTTAGAACTTCCGCATATTTTTTGAAACTTTATTTTAGTGTTGTTATTTTAGTATGTTACCAAGAAACCACGATTGATTCAGTTTTGTAGTGCATGTCTAGGAAAGCAACTAAAATAGAGTAAATAGATAATAATATGAAAGGAAAACTATCTTATGGGTGACACGTCACTTTGTATTCACAACCCAATCAATTATGTTTTTTGACTTGGTATTTTAAAATATAATTGTGAATGCATAATTTAAGTTAAATCAAATATACTTTTATTTGTATTGTTTAATGGATAAGAGATATGTTGACTGTATGTAGCAAAAAGAAGTCTAGGATATAGCGAGATTTGATGTCCTCATTTTGTTAAATAGTGAGCTGTTTTATATCCTTAACTGGTGTTTAGTTTTGAGCTCTTGATATACTCACCGGTCATACGATCCATTTGTTTGTATGAAATTGATGGTATATGAAAATGACTAAATTAAATACAGGTCTAACCCTCATGTACGAGTAAGAGATGTTAGAAATAGGTACCGGGTCACCCATGTGGGTTTGACCCGACCCAACACCCTTTTTATTTGAAATTCAAATTAAGGGATAAATATAAAAAGGGAAGAAGTTTCTTTTGCAAAAACTAACTCCTAACTCTCCCCTTTAATTTTGAATTTCAAAGGGAGTTGGTTATTTGCATAAGTTGATAAACATAAAATATATATATATATATATATATATATATATATAAAGGCTCTTCCTTTTTATTGTGTAAGTAAAGAGATAAACAAAAAAAGAAAAGTTGATATATGTTTTTTTTTAACAAAAGGGAAGAATAAGGGAACGAAAACATCGCGAGGATTCTTGGAGATTTGGATGTATACCACGTTCAGAAATTCTTTGAATGTGAAAATAAAAAATAGATTCGTATGTGACTGTTCTTTAAACATGTGTATCAAAAAGTTAATAATTCAACTCTAAATTTTAGAAAGTTTATTTTTTAGATTTTAATTTTAAGTATGAAAATCTATATTCGATTATTGTAATTGGATCATCAATCGGTATAAATCCTATATTGATATATATATTTCAATTAACTAATACTACAAACTAAATAAACGGAATAGTTGACTCACAAAAAACTCATTTATTGATTTTTCATATATTCAACTAGGATATAGGTTACCCAAGAGGTGATATTTGATCTAGTTGGTATAGATCCTATATTGATATATATGTTTCAATTAACTAATATTACAAACTAAATAAACAAAACAATTCACTTACAAAAAGTCTCACTTGGTTTCACAGATTTATATACAACTACAAAGTACCGATTTTCATTTCACAGTAAATTTAAGAAAATTACTGTGCTAGCCACTTGTACTAACTTTATTGATTCTTGTTATGCTCCGATGTATGGTAAATCATCCGTGACTAAGTTCATTGATCAGTTTTGAATATTTTACTTTTGATTGATGTGCCGATAACTTATAGCTTCTGCATGTACAATCAAATCGATTATATTCACAATTCAATCATAACCATTGTCTCCCCCACAAGTCCTCTATTACATTTTTGAATACAATGAAATTTTGGGAATTGAATTTGAAACCCTAATTAAGGAGCTACTTATTTAAGTAATTGTCTTTTTTTTTCTGTGGAATTGTTTTTGAATTTGATAAGTAGGTTAGGGTTGCATGGTGTGGAAATGCATTTTGTTTCGCTAACCTTTTTTGTAAATATGTAATTTTTCACTAACTAGCAGCTCAACGTGTGAAAATTAAACTATATTGCACATATTGAGTGGAGATATCTATAGGCTCATAATTTAGCCCATGTTTGCCCATCATTTCAAAGCTTTGATATTATATGTAAGCCTGATCTTTGGATGGTCAGGCCAAGCTTAGGCCTAGCTTCAGCCCATATCTAAGGAGCCTACTTAAAATTTTGAATGCCCAACATCTTGTCAAACTTTTGATTACCCACCAAAACCAAAATGATTCAACTTAGTTTGCTCAACATAAGATTTTTATCTTGAAAGCTTATTTTCATTGTCTTTGTTTCTAGAATCCTATAAATGCCTCTCACGATGGACTCAATTCATTTGTAACTTTTAATTTGTTTACTCAATCATGCAGGATTTAGTTGATTCATTAGGCAATTTGAAGAAAATATTATACTTTTTTTGGGGGGTATATCTTCTGGATGCAAAGTAAGCATATGCATACAAGTTGGATTCTTAATTCAACCGGTATGATATGCATAATCTATATCCCTAGGCACTAAAGAAGGAAACAATAACTAATTAGGAGTTATCACCCCAAAACAAAAGAAAAAATAAATAATTAGGAGAGATTCCCTCATCCATAAAAATAGAAGATGAGTTTTGACTCAAGTGGCATCTTCCCCCTCCCCCATATAATAGACTCAGGTTCGAGTCCCAATATGAACAAAAAAAAAATAGAAATCTATCCTAATGGAGTACCTCTAATCTTGGCACTTAATTACAAATCATAATTATAATCTCAGCATTCTATCTAAACTTAAGGTTATTCTAAATTTAATAAGTCAACTTGTGTTAGAGGGCATTTCGACTACTCTGTGTCTGAGTTTTATAAATATGTCTTTTATCATTCCTAACTCACCATAACTTTCTCTAAACTAATTTTTCATTAATTTAACTTGCTATACTCATTGTGTGCTCATTATAACTCATCATTTGTTTATCATCAAAACTTATTTTATCAACAAATTGGTCTATTCAATTCAGCCCTATAAAGTAATTTTATTGCCAACAAAATACGTAATATTTAAAGTGTCAAATTTAATCTAATCTTATGTTAATAATCGAGTTCAAAATTCTTATTCCAAACTAAAAATAAATAAACATACCCAGAAAATAGTTTAAAAAATTTTAAAAAGATAATTTAAACAAGACAGTAAATTTGTAAGGTTAATATGAATGATCTAAACCTAATGCGACCAAAATTAACTTCACACAGAAAATAACAATAAATTCAAAAACCCACCAAATACCAAATTAAATCTAATCTTGAGTTAACAATCCATTTCAAATTCTTATTAGAATAGAAACAAAAGCAAATCAATGGACTCGGAAGATAGTTTAAAAAAGTTTTGAAAAGATAAGTTGAACAAAGTAGCAAATTTGTAAAGTTACTGTACCTAACCCTAATGCAACTCAAATTATTTCCCATTGAATATAACAATAAATCCAAAATCCCATCAAAAAAGAATAAAAAAACTGTGAAAAAATAATTTAAATATGTTTTTTATGTTAACTTCCAAAACCGAGAAAAATAACTTGATTGCAACGAAAACACATAAAATTTTGTATAAAAAATTATATTAATAATTGAGTTCAAATTTTAATTGCAAATAAAAATAAATCAAAAGATTCAAAAAAAATTTCAAAAAATTTGAAGTAATTTTATCACCTAAAATGAAATGCATAGGGTTATTTTTGTGTAATAATATTAAATAATGCTTCACGTGTAAACTATAGCTAACAATGTTTTTATTTTGACTATTTTTCATATCACATAATAAAAAAAAATCATTTATATTAATTTTGATAAAAAATAATGTAAATTCTTATTTTCCACATGCACAAACAAATATAACATATTTACGAAACAAATTGTGTTTAAAACCATAGCTATAAAGGAACACCATGCATGGGTTTTGATAGGGTAGGTACCCCTTTCTATACATGGATATGTTAATGACTTTAAAACTGATGATGTAAAAAGATTCGGAGGATCTATTTAGGATTGATAATTGGGCCGCGCTAACCGAGCTTGGCTTGTTTAAAAGTCGGGCCAAGTTTGGATCAATTATTTAGATTTGTTTTAATTTTAGATCAAGTCTGAAAATCAATGATTTTGATCCCTTAAAAACTCGATTTATTTAAAATTAAATATTGTGGTGGTTAGATATTGATTTTGATGATTTTATTATATTATTTTTGATATAATTTTTTAATCTTTCATAACACTATTATTGTTAATCTCCATAGTAATGTGTAATTCTTAATTTAGTATAATAATATTTGTTTTGTATTTTATTTTGAATGGTTGATTTATTTTTATTTTATATTTATTATGTTATAAAATATATTAAAAAATTAAAAAAAAATTATAATTCAAGACTCGAGCCTAATCCGGAATGGGCCCGAGATTTTTCTATTTTTTCAAGTCAAGCCCAAACCTCAATTTTTCAAACTTTCTTGAGTTGGACTAAGATTCAAGGTTATAAAATTTTGAACGGGTCAAGCTTGTGCTTTATAAAATCCGATTCAAAAAACTCAATTGTTTACTTATTTCAATGGACTTGGGACTACGTAATCTATTCTTTCTCATGGTTTTAATATAATTCTAAAAATTATAACTATTAATCAACAATAAAGTACTACAATAGACTGCGAAGATTCCAATGACACGCAAGATTCCTAGAGTTTCTTTGCGGTAAAGATCATTTTTTTTGTACCATATCTTGATCATTGTTCAATATTCAGAATTTTGTCTCAATTAATTTAGATTGATCATTGTAGGGTCTACTTTGTGGGGACGGTATCTCAATATTATTTTTTTCGTGTCCAAGAGGAGTCGAACTTACGATCTAGTTAAAGACAAAAGGTATCCATTCTACCTACGTCAACAAGTATTAGTGAAGTGTACAAGACCATATACAAAAAGAAAATGCGATTACCACGGGTACGTAGAATTCGACTAATCCATGGGATTTCAAGTCAACTCTTTGGGTACCTAAAACATAATTCACTTATTAATTGATATTAGTGAAAATAATAATTTGTGATTAATTTACCATATGAAGAATTTAGAGAAATCTAGGCTATATGAAATTTGATTTGTGATAATAGGTATACATATATATGTCAGAAACAACTGAGTTCAAATTCATATTTGGAACCCAAAAAAAAAAGCTTTTGAATGACAATATAAATAAGGTAGTAAATTTATAAGTTTAAGATAAATGCTTCAATCGAAATGAATTTCACATTGAAGACAACAATAAAATCAAAAAATACACCAAAAAAGAAAAAAGAAAGAAAAAAATGAATTAATTCTCTTTGATAAGTTTTTCTATGTCAATTTCAAATCCAAAAAATAATTTGTTTACAACTAAAAAATCTCAAATTAAATCTAACTTTAGGTCAACAATGTTCAAATTTTCATAAGAAACCAAAGCAAATCAAAAAATTCAAGAAACAGTTTGAAAAATTTTAAAGAGAAATTAAACAAAGTAGCAAATTGTAAGGTTAAGATCAATGATCTAACCTTAATTCAACCCAAATTAATTTCACAGTAAAAACAACAATAAATCCAAAAACTTACTAAAATTTCAAGAATCTGAATAAAGAGATCAGAAAAGGAGAGAAACTTCCTAATTTAAATGTAATTTTATGTAACTTTGTAATAGATGTACCTCATAATAGATGTAATTTCCTACAAATGAATTGGTTTTTTTTTTTACCCTTGGCTTGGCCACCGCCCAATATATGAGATTTTATCTCGATTAGTCTGGACCAACCAGCTGTAGGACCTACTTTTTTGTGGGACAGGTCTCCCAACATAAGTTTTCTCCTCCATCACCTAGAGTTGAACTCGGGTATGATGGAGGAACGCAGCGTTCTTACCCAACTACGCTAACAAATGTTGGTTTCTACAAGTGAATTGGTTAACTCGGTATTATATTCAATTCAATTTACAGTTTAATAACTAGTATAGATATAATGGTAATATAAGAAATTTTTTTTAATTAAGATAATTTTATCCGATGTACACTTTTATATATATTATAAATTTTATAATATTTTATTATTGAAGTAATCGCGGCCAAACCTCTAAATGGTTAACTAAAGTCTTAACCTTGGCTGATTCAATTACCGTACCAGTTTTTGAAAAGCAGGGGAAAAGAGAACTCTAAACAACGGAATTTGTACATAAACCAAAGTCTTATTCTTTAATAGCAACACATTTTCTTTGACACCCCTCCCATTAAATCAGCCTAGTTAGAGAATTTTGTTACTCAAAAAACTTTTTAGTGCATTTGACGAGATCTATAATAAAGTTAAAGTACCAAGTCATGGATATCTTTTTTTTAATTATCAATCGGTATATGAAATCATATTTCAAATAATTCAATTCAAATATTATCGTATCCATTTAAGGAGAAACTCTCCAAACAAAATATTATCCATTCTCAATGGTGTATCTTCAAACAACTAAAAATAAAATACCTACTTCACTAAGACGAGTCTAAAGTGAGTAGAGTCGAATCCACGAGAAATGGCGGATTTATTTTTTTCAAGAAAAATGAAAATATGAGGAGTTTGAAAGATTATCTAAGTCTAACAAAAATAAATAAATCAATAAAAATTAACTAAAATAAAATAACTAAATAATGCCAATTAAAATAGAAAATGTCAATGAAAGTAAAATCTAGCAAAAAGATATTATTTCCACTTTGATGTGTTTGATTGATTATCGATACAAAAATTACTCGATATTATATGAATAAATTGGTTATAGCCGTTAAGTACCACGAAACGACCATTCTCTCCTTACTTTTTCGGTAATCAAGATATCATGGTTAATTACTTTCCTAATCAAAAGACAACCCAAAAGACTCTCGGTACATTTAATATTCCAACAACATTATGATATAGAGAGACACAATTCGAACCAGTAAATTCCAACCTGAATTTATTTAAATTAGATTATTTAATCTCTTGACATAAATTTTATTGTTTGCGATGATATAAAACTATGTCAATCACCACTCTATTAAAAACATACAAATTTTACTATTTTTAAATGGTTGTAAATTATTGTAGGGTTATTAAACATAAATATCAATTTAACAATTTTAAAACAATCACAAACATTAGGCACAGAGATTAAACAAATACCCGTAAATATCAAGCCAATAAAATTATTTAGATTTCATAATTATCATTTATCAAGATTTCAATAATTTTTTGACTAGAAAAATAAATTAAAAATAAAACATAAAAGAAAAACTCACAAAATTGATTTCTATTGATGTCGGAAAAGAAAAATAACACTACAAGAAGAATGTTCTTCCCAGCTGCAACACTTCACCCTAATATGTGCATCCAAAGTCAATGAATAAAGAAAATATGCTTTTCCTTAAGGCTGTCGACTACTGTAGACGTAGGTGGTGGCTGCTGCCCCTTTGGGGCTGCCTTCAAGAGTTATGAAACACTCATATATATATATATATATATATATATATATAAAAAAGAGTGTAACCCTAATAAAAAAAAGTAGAATTGTTCCTATTTGCAAAAGATAAATATTTCTATCCTAAATAACTACTAAATAAATAAAAAACAAATAAAAAGTAAACTTCCTAAAAATAATATCCTAATAGATTTATATATTTAAAAATTCATTTTCCTAAATATTAGAAATGGAATAAAATTTTTCAAAATTTTCAATATCTCAAATTTCCTCTTAAATGTGTAATTGGAAAAGGAAATTTTTATTGCAGGAAATCTTGCATTACCTCTTAAGATTTATATGTCCATGTGCTAATGAAAAAGTATTGCTGTCCAATTTTCCATACTTTGTAAAATTGCTCAAATTTATCTTATTTTTTTTCATTTTCCATAATAAGTCTCCTTCTAAATCAAATGTCACAAAATATAAATATTATGTAATTTTATTCAAGTAAATATTACACTCATTTAAGTCCTATCACTCAAGTTTCAAATTAAGATTTGATTAAATGATTTAATATTTTAATCTACTAAACCGACTGTTTGTTAATATAATACCAATATCATATGGCTGATTAATATTTCTAAACTATAAAACAACTATTTCAGAGAATATTAAGAAGATGAATTTATGGAAGAATTTTCAATGTCTACATGTGTTATTATATAAATTGACAACTTGGGCAAGAATAATAAGAAGATGTGATTGAAGAAGTTATAGGTTCTATTGGAGAGAATATGAAGAAACGTCTCGCCTACAAGGCCTAACCAACCACTGGGACCTTGCAATTTCAACACTTTCTGTTTAAAATAAAATCAACCCTAAACAAAAAGTCCCTTTCCTGGTCCCCAACAATCATGAGTTTTAGTCAAGTATAGCAATCTTTTGCTTAATGAATTTCTTTCAATTTTTCTATCCAAACTAGGCAATTTTTTATGGTCCAATCATTAATTTACCCCCAGCTATGATTCTTCATTGGCAAGTATATCTTCTATATTCTTGGATGTTACACCCACCACATCTTAGGAGCATAAAACCCAGATTTCTTCTCTAGTTTAGTCAATGAAGCCAAGTTTGTCACATTGCCCCCTTTCTCTATCTACTTTTTCCTAGTTTAAAAGAAATATTTATGAAACATTTGATATGTTTTGGTGTGTCAACCGAGATGATGAATTTGTACTAAAATTTAATAGTTACAATAAGTGAGTTTTTATAATTTGATTCACATGGAAATTCATCTTTATTATTATGTTGACATTCAAATGAGAATTATTAATAAGATTTCTCCTTTTATCTATGTGCTACAAAAGAATGCAGTATTTATTTTATTTTACGAATATTAAATTCAGTGATTAAAAGGGTTAAAATTTTAATTAAATTTTAAATTTTAAATTTAAAAATAAAAATTCTTTATAAATAAGAGATAATAATGTTTGAATCGAATTAATTAAAACATGGTTTGGAATATGGTTGATTAGGAAAAAAAAAGTGTGTGTTGCTATTTCAATTGGTCCATTTCGTGAGGTATGGAATATTTATCATTGCTAGGCTAGCATTAGTTCAGTGACCCCGTACCCTGCAGACCTTACCCTTACAAAATTTCACATCTTCCCAAACTAATCGATTTGTGGGTCCCAACGTATTTCTGTTTATACAGAGAGAGGGGGTTGAACATAGGGTGGAAGGGTACAAATTGAGTGCAACTAGGGTTATTAGTGCATGAATGTTCATATGTGGGGCTTGGTTACTAGGAAAGCATCAAAGTTCCAATCAAACCTGGGTGAGATTAAAATTGTGATCGGTGTTGCATTTGTTTAAGGGAGAACACATGGAGGGCCATGGAACAGGTACTGGGCAAATGTAGCTAACCTTACTAGAGGACACACCACCAAACCCAATGATATAGGACATGGTTACAATCTAATTCTTTATTCAAATTATTCCATCTAGGGTGTCATCAACCCCTCTCTCTCTCTCTCTCTCTCTCTCTCTCTCTCTCTCTCTCTCTCTCTCTCTCTCTCAACTACCATCGAACCACGAATAAAACCACTCTTGTTGACATACTCTCATTTCAGTTTCAACTTCCATGACCACTTCTCTCTCTCTATAATGGGAAATGCAGCACTTTGTGCTCCATCAATAATCTCAAATGGGGTAGTGAAGGTGATTAACAGGGATGGAAGATTGGAAGTGTACAGAGGCCCAGTAAAAGCAGCAGACCTAATGATAGAAAACCCTAGACGATTCATATGCGACTCCACCAATCTCCAAGTAGGCCAAAGAATTCTCGGGCTTTCGGCCCAAGAAGAGCTTGAGAGACGACAACTCTACTTCATTCTCCCCATGGAAATGCTCTACTCTGTGTTAACGCATGAAGAAATGAGCTCTCTCACTTGCAAGGCTTCCAAAGCATTAAAAAGCCATGCAAGCTCTTCTTCTTCTAACGTTGCAAGGATTTTTCCAGTCTGCATTTTCCATTCGGAAGCAAGGACAACAGCTGATGATTCATCCACTATCACAAAGAGGTACTCAAGACAGAGATCATGGATACCTGCATTAGAAACAATTGAAGAAACCCCATGTAGAACATAAGGTGTTCAACCTTTTCTTTTTTTTTTCTATTTTTATTTTTTTGGGTCATTTTCTTTACTAAATTTGAGAGGGTCCAAGTTCATGCTGATTGGGCAAAGTGAGTTAATTATAAGCAACTCTTTACCAAAAAAGAAGTGGGCCTTAGGGTTTAGGCTCTTTGGTTAATCATGATGATTATTTGCTTTGTATCTAATGTTGTGTCTGTGATACTTTTTTTGTATACCATGAATTCAGATTTCAAATATTATGACTGCTGAGATTGAGATTTGTGAATTAGGAATTTACTCACAATTTGAGAATAACATGTTACCTTGGCTTTTGGGATTTTTTTTAATATTTTCAAATATTTTGTGTAAAACGCATGGAAAAGTCATTTTTTATAATTGCGCTAATTGCAAATAGCCAAAAGCAGAAAATTCCAGTGGAATTTGATTTTTTTTTACAACCTTTTAAGGGAAGTTGTAGGAAAAAGTTTTGATGTGATTAGAATTTAAGATGTATTCAAATCACGACATCATTACCTTTTTGTTGTTTCCATGGTAGAAGTAGCACTTAAAGACAGCCCGGCACTTCTCGAAGACAAGGCTCTGCTAGCAAGCATAAATACGTTGTCCTGATGTTGATTTCGTGTATCAACAAACCTAGCCTAATCCAAATCTAAATAACGAACAACCTCCAAATTGTGAGTTCACCTATGCATAAGCATGTAATCTTTGGTTCCTTTAATATATCTTATTGCGTCTTTTTTATAACTCTCAATTGGTCTAGTTCTAAATTAGTGTGAAATCTTCCTAACGCTCCAATGACAAAGGCAATGCCAGGTCTTGCATAAACCTGAGCATATATATAGCTTCCTACAATAAAACCATATGGAATGGTTTGGATATGTTCCCTTTCAAGCTTATTTTTCGGCCATTGATTAAAATTGAACTTGTGATGCTTCACAATGGGTGCCATATTTGGAAAACAATCTTTCATTTGAAATTTCTTTAAAACCTTATTAATATAGATTTTTTAGATTAAACACAATATGTCTGGATTTGTCTTTATAGATATTTATGCCAATCACATAAGATGTCTCACATTATCCTTAGTATCAAAATTTTGAGAGAGAAATTGTTTCATCTCATATAGCAACATATTGTCATTAGTTGCAAATACACTATCAGAAAATACACCATCAGCGTTGAAAAATTACTGACGGAAAAAAATCTTTCGTTAA